>JAESUZ010000253.1:734516-1194294 GCA_017311185.1 Proteles cristata cristata | reverse complement strand
TTGTTTTTTAGAAACTCATAACGTGTGAACAAACTAGCAATGCAGCTCTAAAGTTAACATGGTTCTTTTTTTTCTTAACTTTTTTTAATGTTATTTTTGAGAGACTGAGCATGAGCAGGGGAGGGGCAAAGAGGGAGACATAGAATCCGAAGCAGCTCCAGGCTCTGAGCTGTCAGCACAGAGCCCCACGTGGGGCTCAGACCCACGAACCGTGAGATCATGACCTGAGCCGAAGTCGGACACTCAACCGACTAAGCCTCCCAGGTGCCCCCTTTTTAACTTAAAGTAGTATCTGTCCCCAGCTTGGGGCTCGAACTCAGAACCCCAGGATCAACTCACATGCTCTCTGACTGAGCCAGCAGGGTGTCCCAACATGGTTCTTTTTGACACTTGACACCAGAACACTTCTAATCATTTGTATTTTTATTACTTAGTTAATGTTGGTTTAAATTAGAGAGTGCGCATGCACGCGCAAGCTGGGGAGGGGCAGAGGGAGGGAGACAGAAACCAAGGCAGCTCCAGAGTCCAAGCTGTCAGCACAGAGCCCAACGCGGGGCTCGAACCCACGAGCCGTGAGATCACAACCTGAGCCGAAGTGGGACGCTTAACTGCCCGAGCCCCCTGGGCGCCCCTCCTTTGTATTTTACTATTTGAACCCTGTACAGAAGTCCTCAGGCCTCCACGTGGTACTGAGGGAGATTCTTGGCATTTTGTTGGGTGTTTGTCTTCTCTCGTAAGTCACGAGGGCCGTCCAAGGGTTCGGGAGTTGCCCTGTGACGGGCCAGCCCTCGGCCCCCGAGCAGGGAGGGCACGGTGTCCAACGAGGGGAGCAGGCTGTCCCCACGTGGCCACCTACACCCCCGGGGCCCGGGCGCAGTCTCAGCGGCTCTCTCTGGTCTCTCTGGACAGTGCACGTTCGAAGGCTGCGGGAAGCGCTTCTCACTGGACTTCAATTTGCGCACGCACGTGCGCATCCATACCGGGGACAGGCCCTACGTGTGCCCCTTCGACGGCTGCAATAAGAAGTTTGCTCAGTCGACTAACCTGAAATCTCACATCTTAACACACGCTAAGGCCAAAAACAACCAGTGAGAAGAAGCACGGAGAAGACCCTTCTCGAGCCCGGGGAGCCTCTTCCTTCTAGGAGCGTGATTGGGAATAAACACGCCTCTCCTTTGTATATTGTTTCTAGGAAAGAATTTTAAAAATGAATCCTACACACCTAAGGGACATGTTTTGATAAAGTAGTAAAAATTAAAAAAAAAAAACTTTAATATGATGAGATGGCTAAGATGCTCTATCTTGCTCTGTAATCTCGTTTCAAAAACACGGTGTTTTTGTAAAGTGTGGTCCCGACAGGAGGACAATTCATGAACTTCGCATCAAAAGACAATTCTTTATACAACAGTGCTGAAAACGGGACTTCTTTTCACATTCTTATAAATACGAAGCTCACCTGTTGCTTACAATTTTTTTAATTTTGTATTTTCCAAGTGTGCATATTGTACACTTTTTGGGGATATGCTTAGTAATGCTACGTGTGATTTTTCTGGAGGTTGATAACTTTGCTTGCAGTAGATTTTCTTTAAAAGAATGGGCAGTTACATGCATACTTCAAAAGTATTTTTCCTGTAAAAAAAAAAAAAGTTATATAGGTTTTGTTTGCTATCTTAATTTTGGTTGTATTCTTTGATGTTAACACATTTTGTATAATTGTATCGTATAGCTGTATTGAATCATGTAGTATCAAATATTAGATGTGATTTAATAGTGTTAATCAATTTAAACCCATTTTAGTCACTTTTTTTTTCCCCCCCGAAAAATACTGCCAGATGCTGATGTTCAGTGGACTTTCGTCGCCTGTTCAGTTACAGAAAGTGGTGCTCGGTTGTAGAATGTATTGTACTTCTTACCACCTGACGTGTACACCTCGTGTAACAGAAAGGGCAACAATAAAACAGCAGGCCTACAGAAAGAATACGGCAGAAAAAGATCTGCAAGCACAGTCTTCTTGCCTTTTGTTGTCCAGGGTAATTCTCATCCTTGAGCCTCCCAGAAATTGGAAGCTAAATAAAGCACCTGAAGTCTCCTTTACTTTTGCACTCAGCTTACGGTGACCTGTGCTCGAGCAGCGCAGATACTTTAGTCCTTCCCACGCATGCTGAGCTCTTGAGAGCGACTAGGTGACAGGCAGCCCGAGTTAAGGAACTACCTCAGAGTATCCCCGCCCCCCCCATCCCCACCCCCACTGCCCCCCCGGCCAGGCCCATCGGAGACATGATTTTGATTTTCGCTCCCCCGGCAAAAGCACGGCCCAGACAGCTGTGCCCTGGCCTGTGCGCACGCACGTGCTCAAAGCAAGCTGGCGAGCAGGGCGGGCACCGGGCACCTCTGCGGCTCAGAGGCACTTCTGCTTCGGGGCTGCTGGTCGGAGAGCCGTGGTTCCCGCATCCGGTGGAGTCTTTAAATGCTGGCACGTGCGGCACTGGAGCGCCCGCGGCGTTAATGTCACACACGTGCAGCTGGATACGGAGTGCAAATTGGCAGGGCGATTCGGTGATTAAGAACGTTGTACTCAGTGAGTACTTTCCCTCTCACATTGTGACCTCCTAAATGCACGGTTAAAATTTTTGAATTTTACTTAGAGTCCAACATCAGACTCGCGAGACTCTTTTGTAAACCGCCACGGTGCCGCAGAACCGCATCGATTCAGACCACAAACACACTGTGTGTCTTTGTGCTTACGCTTGACTCTGCGCTGGCTGATCCCTGAGATGTGATTTCCAGGATGTCCAGGACACCATCAGGTCCAAAGGTAGCCCTGTCTCTTCCAGCTTCCCTGTCGCTCCTGTACAGGAGGGCTGGTGGCCTAACGACCGTGACCCTATGGCTCTCCGGAATTTTGAAGTGCCTTCTGAATCCTAAAGTGAAAATTTTAACTTCAGACACTTTTCTTTTATTCGTTCAGAATCTGTTATCCATTGGGTAGTGTGCTGGAAGTGAGTTAATCAGAAGACCCCAGCTGTTCCCTGGATAAGCCAGGCTTTGCTGAACCTGGCGGTCAGGAGAGAGGTAAGCCCGCGGCGGAGGTCCCCTCCAGAGCTGCGTGCCCCCGGTGGTTCTTGGCCGGGCCTGGGGCCGAGGCCTCCGCCGATGCCCCTGGTGCAAAGCGCCCACACCTTCCCCCCGACCCTCAGGTGGCCTTGCTAGGAGTCGGGAGCCACGCCACCCCCGCCCAGCACTGCCACACGGGAGCCTGGGCCCGGCGCCGTCCTCAGGACTCCTGCCCGAGAGCCCACGGCAAGGCAGACTCGTGCCGCGCCAGCAGCCCCAAGAGCCGCGCCGTGACCTGCAGAGAAGCCAGGCTCCGGTGTGGAGCAAGGTCCCCCCTTCCTCTGTGCCTTGATCCCCGTGGGGGATGCCTTGGTCATCTCTTCCGCCCCTTCCGTCTCTGAGTGAACAGTCGTCACTCCCCGTGACTCTCTGTCCGTGTGTCTTCGCTCAGGCTGCAGAGTTCATTGCCAGCAGGAATTTGATCGGGGGGCTGAAGACCCCGTAGTGTCCCAGGCTCCTCGGTGGTGGTGATCTCCGTCCCCCAGAGTGTAGGAAACTAGTCCGCGAGCGGCCATGTTAAGAGTAGCAGTGGTTCTCATTGGCTGGAGCCCAAACCCGTTTTGCTTGTGGTGAGAATTTATAATTTGCTAAAGATGTGATTTACTAAAATTGGAAGTGGTGTTCTAACAGTGAGTCACTTGTCTCGAGGATTAATCTGATTTGTAAGTAATACCGATAGACCTATTTTCTTACATCCCAGCGGAAACAAGTGCGTTTCCAGCGTGTGTAATATAAAAACTAGAGGATACGTTTACACTTAACAAGATGTTGTTTTCTATTTTTGGATTTCTTATTATTTCCCCCCCTTTTTGGTAGTGGGGCTCAGGGGGAAGCATAATATTTGTATAAAGAACTGTCACCCCAGAGTGACCTTTATTTTCCAAGGTGACCTTGAACTCACGCTGTTGGTTTCATATGGTGTCTGTGAGCTGTGCCTAGATTCGAGGCCTGAGAATTTGAGGAAAATCAAGATTTCTCCCCCTCCCCCCCCCCCGCCGTTCGGTTTCCACGTGCAAGCTCTTTTAAATGTCACTTGCTTTGCCGGATTTGAGTGCAGTGACGGCCCTTTGACAGCATAGTGTCTCAACACCGGCCTCTGTTCCCAAGCAGAGTTCCCAGCTGTCACTTCACGGGGGAGAGTCCCTTCGTTCGGCGAGAACCTAGGGGGACCCGCGGTCGGCCGAGCGGTCGCTGCGGTGCGGTGAGGGGGCTTGCTACTGCCCCTGCCCTGCCCGGCCACACGTAGCGACTGTCACCCACCTCGGAACGGGTGGCCCGGGCGCAGGAGCCCCTTCCTCGCCCTCCCAGGGACCCGATGAGCCCGCCCCGCGCTCTTCCCAGGCGGCGAGAATCCATTGTTTTCTTGTCTGACTCCTCTGTGGCCTGAGACGAAAGCCACGTGTGACCGACTGCTCTTTGAGCACCACCAGGAGCAGGGACCCCAGAGGCTGGTGTAGGGGGAGAGCAGAAGCTGTTGATGCGTTCGCTTTGTGCCACCACCCTGCCGTGAGGCTTCCTCCTAGCTGCCCTGCCGGCCCCGCCAGAGCCAGCAACCTGCCTGTCGTTGGGTGGTCTCAGACGCCCAGCCCGAGGGGCACTAGGTGCCTAGGGTCACTCTGGTTCGTAGCCCTTTGTCCTGGTGTCTCGGCATTAGTCAAGTCCAGCAGGTGATGGCAGGTGCCTTCAGACTTAACCCCGAGGTGGGGGAGGAAACCCAGATCCCAAGCCCCGCCCCCTTACCGCTCCGCCCACGAACTCCACTGCCCCCTGACTTACCGGCCTTGGCCACCTTTGTCACTGCTCAGGTGTGCAGGTCCCCTGCTTGCCTGGATGGTGTGGGCGCAGGTCCTTCCAAGCAGCGGCATCAGGCTCCTGGCTTTCCCCTCCGAGCCGGAGCGGATGCTAGAAGGTGCCAGAGGGTGTCTAAGCCGGGCCCGAGTGCGGCTGGAGGGGCTGGCATATCGCCGGCTCGCTGCCTCCGCTCCCCCCACTGCAGCCGGAGGGGAGTATTGGAATGGAACGTGGGCTTCCGTTAGGTCGGCAGGCAAATCGCACTTCCCGCGAGCAAGTCACCCCGCTCCCTGTGTTTCTGACCAGCGCTCCCGGAGTCTGCAGAGGGTGACGGGCAGGATCACGTTCGTCTAGGTCAGCAATGATTGATTTTTCTGCAAAGCGGCAAGTTTGATCAGATTGACTGCCTTTCATTCAAGACACTCAGCCACCATAAGAAACGGCATGGGGGTGTCGCGGGGAGGGGCACGTGCCGTGCTGTCGTCTGGCTGCTGCTCTCTCTGGGGGCCACACAAGGTCCACATACAGAGTGGAGGGGAAAGGGCATCGGTACGGAACACAGTAACCTTGTGTCTACAGCATCCGTAACTGTTAAGAGGCTCTATTGTCTGCGGATGGCGATTGGTCAAGCCATTTTCACAGAACAGTTCTGTTTCTATTCACTTTCTGGAAACTTCCGTAGGCCCTGACTCAAGGACTTAGCGTTGTGTCTCATGTACATCTTCTCTGAAATGTTCTTTGCCATTTCTGGAATTGTCCTTGGTTTTTCCTTAGCTCATAGGTCATAGATGCAGAAATATTATAGTATTTAAGGCATCCGCATCAAGCATCAGATGGCTTTGCATCCAGAAAAACATTTAACGATAACTCCGTTCTAAGCACCACGCATGTGTAACATGGCTCTATAAAGTATAATAAACGCATAACGTTGTTAAGCTTTTTAACGCCTGTGGTTCTTGTTTGTCCCTTGGTCCTCCGAGCCGCCTCTCCCCAAGCCTCCTCACCCGGTGACCCTGGCTGCACGCTGCCCGGGGTGGGGGGAGTTAGGGGGGAGGCTCCTTGTGGATTCTGGCATAGAGGTGGAAACCCACAGGATTCCCTACTCGTGCTGGCAGGAAGTGCTTTGTGAACATGACCTCTGTCCGCTCCAAGAGGGACTAACGGGCCAGACTTCTAATCAGGGCCTCACCCACTTCCCAGAAAGCACAGCCAAACGAAATCCTCCTGGCCCAGCGTTCGTTCCGGGAGCTCCGATGCCAGAGAGAAGAGCTCACTGCCCGGGACAGACTTAAACACTCGATAAACTATACCGAGAGCTCTTTAGGATTTGGCCAATAGCAAAACGCAGGGCAGTGTCTTCTTGCTCTGCCCTAGCTGGGGCCCTGGTGTCTGATGTCCTGATCAGGGACATTCGTGTCCCTCCTTTTCTGCTAATGATGGAAGGGGCTGCTGACAGTGCTGCCGAGGTGGCGAGTCCCAGGCCCGCCAGAGACCCGGAACTGCCGAGCAAAGGCTTGAGGCAGAGCTGAGCTGAGGGGCGGCGGTGGTGAAAGATGGTGCATGTGCATCTCCGGGTTTTAGGTGGGAAGGAGGTGAGGTCGTGGGGGGCTGTGGAAGTATTTTCTGTGGGCCCCCCAGATAACAGTGAGGTGCTGTCCCTCCTTACCCCTTGTCGGTATCCCCAGCTGGCCGTGGGGACATTGGCTGAGAACCTAACTATGCCCAGAACCAAGCCAGGAGTCGCGAGCACCCGTTCGCACCTCCAGACCGCTCTCGGAGGTGTTCAGCACGGCCCTGTGTCAGGGGCGAGGGTCATCGGTGAAGGTCCGGCAGCAGGAACTCAAAACCCAGGCCCGCCTGCCTTCCTCTTGCCACTGGGCGCTCTGCCAGAGTCCATCTCCGACCCCTTACAAAGAAGCCGCTGTCCCTGTATAGGGGGCAGTACCATGCCCACCCTGCCCAGTGTCCTGGAGGGCATTCCCGGCCTTGGAAGGTAGCTCCCGGGGCTGCTCACTAGTGGCCGGCAGGCCTCAGCCCCTTATTCTGGTCCCAGCCGCTCCTCTCCAGCTTCCTGCGGGCCCTGGATAGAGCGTCTCCTAGCTGGGGCTCTCACCACCTGAACCTGCAGTGGCTCCCCACTTCCGGCAGAGGAAAATCCAGAGCTTTCCACCTAGGCTCAAAGCTAAGCCCCAGCCCTGACCTACTTTCCCCGACCTCTCCCACCTCTCTTGACCTTCCCCTTGCAGTTTTTCGTTTCCAAACCCTCTCCCGCTCCGGAATTCGCAGGCTCGCTCATTCAGGAGAGCTGTGTGTCGGACTGTGTTTCCATGCTACTGGGACTTGCTAGCAGGGCGCTGGCGGGGCGGGCTGGGGAAGCTTGCGCCTAGCTGACGGTGACCTGGGGCGAGCCCCCCTCTTCCATCACTTCCTGCTACGTGTTGCTTGTGTACTAGGCCCCCTGAGTCCCAGCAGCTGGTGGCCAGAACCCCTCTCCAGCTCTGCGGGTGTGGGGGGCGCCCATCCTCCCCCGCCACCCCCTGTCTGGGCTTGGCAAGTTCCTTGTCGCCTCTGCCCTGCCCTCCCTCCCTCCCAGGCTGCTGGGCCTCTCATTCCTCCTGGTGCGGCTCCAGCCTAGGCCGGCGCGCGCTGCCGGGTGCGCCTCCACCTCCGGCCGCGGGGGGCGCTGCGCCCGGCTGCTCTCCTGCCCCGCCAGGACGCGGGGTGGGAGGCCAGGTGCGCGTGCACGCGGCACTGGCCTCCGGGTCCCCGGAAAACCAGCCTTTCTGGGGACGTCAGGCGACTTCCGGAGCCCCCTGTGGCGGGGACGCTTATGGCACCCCCTCCTGAGCGGCAGCATCTGTCGGGGGCCCTGAGCGCGGCTGGTGGGAGGGGCCGGAGGGGGGCGCGGTCCCAGGCGCACGTGACCTTGGACCCCTGGGGCTTCGTCTTGCTGCTCCCCGGGCAGGGTGATCTTCCTTCCTTCCATAAAGCTTCCCTGAAAGACTAAGCACTCCCAAGTAGGAGCTGGAGCCCCTTCCAGGTGTCACCACTGGGTGGCTCTCTCGAGGGTTGGCAGACCCTGAAAGCCTCCCTGGGGGTGTCCAAGCAGGTCTGGGAGCACAGGGGGCAGCACCCTGCCCCGGTGTGGGGGGGGCTTCTTCAATGGTGGGGTGTGGTCAGGCAGACTGATCATTCCAGCCTGGGTGAGGTCCGGTGGCCTGCGAGAGTGTGGGCTGCAGGGTGCAAGCCAGTGTCCGCGTGGGCTGAGCTCCCAGCAGCCACTGGGCCACCGCTGTAAGGAAGCCGAGGCCAAGGAGCACACAGGCTGGGGCCTGACCCGCCACTCCAGGGTATCTGTCCCCTGCAGCCACAGAACTTGGCGGGTGGACCTTCAGGGGCCCTCCCAGGCTGATCCTGGCTCTTGTGACACTCCCGAGGCAGAGTGGAGGATGGCCCAGGGGTCCCGAGCAGGCCTGGGGCAGGGGCGTGGGAGGGCCCTGTGAACGCGGCAGGCGGGGGTCTGTTGGGGGGAGTGACTGCTGCCATCCTGTCCCAGAACCTGCTGGGGGCAGAAGGCCCCGCTCTGGAACGGGGTTCTTGATTTATGAGTGCCACTGAATAGCTCCCTGGAAGTGGCCGGTGAGGGAGGGGTGAGGGGGACGACGCTGCACTCACTCGGTGCACCAGGGGCCCGAAGGGACACGTGTGAGCGCCAGAGAAGGTGGCCGACACTTCCTCGCCACACCTGGCCTCCGGCACCGGAGAAATGGGGCGGGGCGTGGGGGGGGGGACGTCTGTCGGGTTGACCCAGTGTCCCTCAGACTGCCACGGGGACTTCATCCGTCATCGTCCCTTCCTGCGTGACGCTCCCTGCCTGCTGCCCCTTCCTGTCCCTCGGGTGCCCTTTGGCTCAGGCACGTCTCTAAGGCGTAACCCTGAGTCTGTGACTCCCTGGGTAAAACCGACCAGCTCTTGGCTGTGGCCCTGACGCACGACACAGAGCCCAAGGAAGAGTGTGGGACTGGCCTTCCCTAGACCAGGCTGCCTCTGCCTCTGCAGGCATCGCGCCCCCATTTCCCTGGGGTCAGAAGTCACAGGATGGGCCATGGTGCATTCGTCCCTTTGACAAGCCTTTCTCAGAAACCCCAGCCCCCGCTTTCAAGTCGCTGTCCGGGGGGATCTGGGACACGTGGCCACCTCTGGCTGCAAGATCCACTGAAGCCCAGCGCAAATCGGGTTCCATTAGAAATGGCAGGTTGGCTCTTAGGAAGGCACCTGGGAGGCTCAGCCCCATTATGTGACACGGCCTGGTGGCCCTCTCCATCCTCATGGCCTCTGCAGGAGCCACACTGCCCTTCCTTCCGCCTCCCCCCACCTCTGCACATGGGCCTCCGTTACATCTGACCCCTCAGCTCCAACCCCACTGTCCCCTCCGTGGCCTGGGCGGCTGCTAAGGGAACACACTACTAAGGGAAAGGTCCCTTAGTTGTGAGTTGCATTGCGTCCACCAAAAAGAGACGTCGAAGTCCTCAGCCTCCGACCTTGTGGATGTTATCAGCCAAAGTGAGGTCCTTCTGGAGCTGGGCGGGCCCATCCGCCGATGACAGGTATCCTCAAGAGGAGACAGCGAGGCCCATGGGGACGGCCACATGGAGAGGGAGGTGACGGTTGGAGCGGTGTGTCTACGAGTTGAGGGTCACCAGCCACTGCCAGGCAAGGTGGCATCAGGATCCCAGGCTTCTGGCCCTCAGAACTTCAAGAGAACAAATGTCAGTTCCGGCCACACGGCGTGTGGCATTTTGTTATGGTGACCCAGGGAAAGCACCGCGAGTTAATTGTCAAGTGGAAAAAGCACAGAACGGTCAGTACCCAGGTCACGCTTTGCCGGAGTGCTTCTTCCCACGTGCCGGCCTGGAGCTGCCCAGGGAGCCAGCGGCCGCCCCTGCCTTGGCTGGGGTGGGGGAGGGGGGGCGCAAGCTTCCCCCTTCACAGCACAGCCCGCGGTCCGTTTCTATTTGTAAGTTTTACCATGTTAATTGCATTACTTATTCCAAATAAACATGAATTCAAATCGAGGAGAAGATGAAATGTCAAATTCATAAATCCACATGCTTCCCAACCCTTCCTCCTGCCCGATTTGCTGGTAATGTTTAACCCTCCACACTCAGGGCAGATGGGGGGCCCTGGTTTTCAGCACCTCCCTGGTCTCTTTCAGAGGAAACGGAAGTGAGGGAGGCCAGGGGGACTTCCTGGGGGAAGGTGCTGCCTGGGCCCCCAGGGTGGGGGCAGCTGGGTTAAAGGAGCCTGTGATGTGCCTGAGAACACCCCAGCCTCGCAGACGAGCTCAGTGTCACAGGCCTTATGCCTGGGACAGAACGTGGTGTCTCAGAGAACTGGTGGCCTTCTCCCTGGCCCTCCCCTGAAGTGAGGCAGAAGCTTCCAGGCTCAAGCAGTTGAGAAGGAAAGGACTCAGGGTGCCCAGGACTGCCTCCAGGAAGGTGGGCAGAAGTGAGGGTGGGCCGACAGCAAGACGGCCCTTTGGCAAATGAGGCCTCCTCCAGGGAGCCCTCACGGGTCTCAGGCTGGAGTAGGTCTAATCTCAGAGGGAGCCATTCACTTCCCAGAGCTCCACTCAGACCTCCCCTCCCCCAGGAGGCTGCTCTGGCCTCAGCGAGTGTTCCCTCTCTGTGCCCTCACCACACCTCGGTACACAGAGGGCTCACAGCGCACAGTGCCTGGCCGGCCCGGGGGGAGGGTGCGCAGGGCGCAGGTGGGAAGACTGCTGGGAAATCGCAGGCGTCTGGGAGCCTTCACTGAATGGCTGAGACTTTGTCCAGCATGTTTTCGAGTTTACTCACCTGATAATCTTCGTGCCTACACTGGCCTCATTTTGCAGACAAGGAGACAGAGGGTCTAGATGTACCCCAGGGCCTCCCCTGGTCTCAGGCTGCCATCAGGGCCCCAGAGCACAGACTCCGGCAAGCCGGCCCCAAGCCCCTCCTCTGGGACACACAAACACGGCCACGCCTCTTAAGAAAACAAAGAATATTTTATTCCTTCGGCGGTTTCTATGCAACGACAGCGCGAGAACAGGATGGGAGTCTTGGCATCCTCGACCCCAGTCTGCCTCTCGGGAGACCGTACCGCATCGCCCGAGAGGCTGAGCCCCACTCCGGGCAAAGGAGGCCACGGTTCTCTCCAGCCTGTGCAAAACGATCCACCTCCCTGTCCCCAAACACGGCCGCACTGTACCAGGTGTGCTGGGCTGCCTCAAGCTCACTGTCCCAGGAGGGCCTCCCGGGAACACCGCGCAGGACTTCCTGGGAGAGACCTCATTTGCTCAGAAGCGGGGGTCCCCCTGTACCTGTGCCTCTGATGACTGCGGCACACCTGAGGGACTGGCCGGTGGCCGTGGGCCAGAGCCCCACACAGCAGCTGGCCCATGTCCCCATTTTATAGACGGGCGCCTGAGGACCAGAGGGCGGCAAGCCCTCCCCCTTCCTCGGCTGGACTTAACTCCATGTCCCCCAGGCCCTGACCAGTGCCTGGTTCCCCCAGCCCAGCCTGTAGGCTGATAGGGAGCTGCCAGCCGGTCCCAAGGTTCTGAGCGGGTCCCCCAGGTCCCCCTCCAGTGGGCGTGGCAGCAGCAGGGACATTTCCAGCTGTGCCAACCGGAGACGCTGGGCGCACCGACAGAGTACTCTGTTCTGGAACACCAGGAGGCACCTGGAGCGGCCTCTCTGTCCCTAACACAGAGAACGGACAGGTGGCCAAGACGGGTCCCTGGGGCTCTGCCGGGTGGACTTGGTCACCGGATGGACCACGGGTCGGTCATCAAAGACCCCACGGTGGTGCTGGCCCGGACCCCAGGAAAGGGCTGGAGTGTCAGCTGGGTTTGCGGAAGACCCCAAGTAACAGCAACGGGCTCGGCGCGGGGCGCGGGCGGCGCCACCTCCGAGCTCGGGGAGTGTACGAGGCGGGTGCGAGGCTCCCTATTCCGCGGCCGAGGACACCGCGGACGTGGAGCGTGCGGCCAGGGCCCCCGGCCGGCGCGTGGCATCCAGCCCGGGCCCGATGGAGTCCGGAGCCGCGCCGGCCTCACAGGCTGGAGGGCTGGGCCAGTCCGGGCCCCGACGGGGTGGGGGAGGCGGCGGCGGGCACAGCCTCGCCCTCGGGCCGCGCCTCGGGGCCGCGCGCGTACCAGAGCACCACCGTGACGGTGGCGAAGGTGGCGGCGTTGACGGGGAAGGCGCGCAGCAGCGTGGACGTCAGCCCGCGCGTGAAGACGCGCCAGCCCTCGGCGCGGTAGCTCAGGCGCACGCAGTCCGCGAAGCCGGCGTAGCGCGGGGGGCCCCTCACGCCGTCGGCCTGCAGCCGCGACTTGACCACGTCCACGGGGTAGGTGGACAGCCAGGACAGGATGCCCGACGTGCCGCCGGCCAGCAGCAGCTTGGGCACCAGCAGCCGGTCGCCGGGCTCGCAGCCCAGCGCGCGCGTCAGCACGTCGTAGGAGAGGAAGTAGACGCCGAAGCTGGGCGTCTCGCGCAGCAGGGTGGCCGCCATGCCCCGGTTGACGCCGCGCAGGCCCTCGCGCCGGTAGATCTGCGCCAGGCAGTGCAGCGAGCCGCGGTAGGTGCGGCCCGGGCCCGCGTCCTGCAGCTGCAGCCGCGTCTTGGCCAGCTCCATGGGGCAGCAGATGACGCACTGGATGGCGCCGGCCGCCGCGCCCGCCAGGAACTGGTTCAGCGGCGTGTCGCGGCCCAGGGCCCGCAGGGTGTTGCCCTGCACTCCGAACACCAGCGCGTTGATGAACGTGAGCCCCATGAGGGGCGAGCCCAGGCCCTTATACAGGCCCAGCACCTGCGGGGCGCACACACACGCGTCAGGGGCGCTTCTGCCTGGGGCCTCCGGTGGCTGGCCTCCCGCGGGCCCTGCTTGCTGCAGAGGGGCTGAGGGGGGACCGGAGGGGGCAGGGGGGGCGGGAGGGGGGGGCCCAGCCCAGCCCTCCTGTTCAAGAGGACGAAGCAGGATCCTCCCAGGACCAGTGTCTCTGGGGTCCAAGGCCTGGGCAGTCACACCTAGCCATTTCCAAAGCACCCATCTGCCCACAGTCCCGCGGACACCTGCTTTTCCAGCTCTGTGCTCTGGGGCCCAAAACATCCTAGAGGCTGGTTCCCTGCGGCCACCCTGACACCCCTCCCCCCCGGACCCAAGCCACTCACACTCTCCTGCTTGATGATGGACTGGAAGCAGTGCAAGGTCCCTCGGTACTGAGGCTTCTCTATGCTCTGGACCTGAAGCCGCACCTGGAAAGACAGATCCCCGTAAAGGGTGGGCAGGCAGGGCCAGGGCCCTCCCAGCTCCCACAGCCCGCGCTCAGGACAGCCCGGGAGGCTCTCCCATGAGGCCCAGGGAGCCACGCAGCCATCGTGGCTTTTGGAATCCAGGATGGGGCAGGGCGAGGCGTCTGTGCCCTGTCAGCGAGGGGGTACCAGCGGGCAAACTGCACGGGGAAAGCTGTGCTCTTCAGAACTAGCCTTTCATGCGGCCCAAACTCTGCTGTTGAGCACACGGCCCCGCGACGGCGTCCGTAACCTTGCCTAACCCCTCAGCTTGCAGGCGTGAACAGAGCCGAGAGGTAAAGCCAGCGGCCCGAGGTCACACACTGCAATGGCTAACAGGGGCCCGGGGCAGAGCCCGTAAGCTCAGAGCCAATCCACGGAGCCTGCGCCGGAGAAACCCCAGCATTGAGTGCCTAACTCCTTTTCTTGGCCAGCGAAGCTCTTGGCTTCCGCTGAAAACAGAGGGGACAGGAAGTGACCTCAAACCCAGCTAGGGATGACATCCTTGCCTTGGCTCTACTCGCCCTCCAGCAGGAACAGGTGCCAAGTTCAGTGTCCACAGTGGGACACAGGGTCTGGCCCAGCGCCCCGTCGCCTACCGCTCACCCCGATTCCCAGGTGTAAGGACGCAGACCCCAGCCACAGGGACAGACTCGTATTTGCGAGTTCCAAGCTGGAGAACATGACTTCTTTTGTTTCGGTTTCGGTTTCGGGCATCTGAGAACCTGGATCTGGACAGTTTATGGAGGAGGAACTGGCTCGCTGCGTGCCTGCCCCGGCCCACGCTCTGGGGCCACAGACTCCACGCAGGCGCACACCAGCCCGTTGGAAGGTCGCCCTGCTTCGTGCCCATGGTGATCACTCTAGGAAGATCACGTTCATGGGAACACTGACAAGCCTCGGTTTCTCCGTATTTTCTCTCTGAACTGCTCTTTCGAGAAGATGTGGGGGTGGGGAGACAGGGGACTCAGTCAGGTGAGGGTCCGACTCCTGTTTTCAGCTCAGGTCATGGTCTCACGGCTCTGAGTTCCAGCTCCACATCGGGCTGTCAGCGCAGAGGCCGCTCCGGATCCTCTGCCCCCTCTCCCTGCCCTCCCACTTGTTCTCTGTCTCTCAAGAATAAGTACAGATTTTTATTTTATTTATTTTTCTTTATAATTTTATTTCTAGGAGAGAGAGAGAGCGTGAGCAGGGGAGGGTCAGAGAGAGAGGGAGACACAGACTCTGAAACAGGCTCCAGGCTCTGAGCTGGCAGTCAGCACAGAGCCCACGCGGGGCTCGAACCCACGAACCGCGAGATCATGACCTAAGCGAAAGTCGGACGCTTAACCGACTGAGCCACCCAGGCGCCCCAAGAGTAAGTACAGATTTTTAAACAGGAGGCCACTGGAAAGGGGCCTCCAGCCGCCCCAGCCCTGCACAGGTCCAACGTCTGCCCCTCCCCAAAGACCTGAGAGTGACTCGTGACAAGAGACTCACCTTGACCGTGTCAAACGGGTGTCCCACGAGCACGCCTGCCACACCTGGGGGAAGAAAGGGGCATGTCACCCGAATGCCTCACAAACCCGCGGTGCAGGGGCCTTCCCGCAAGGACTGCACACGACAGAGACGTTTGCCAAGCGCCTACCGGGTGCCAGGCATCCTGCTGTCCCCCTCGTCCTCAGGTCTGCACGGGCAGTGGGGGTGGGGGCCGACACCCTGAGGTCAGGCCACGGTCTGTCCAACCCAGTGCTGGGGTCTCTCCCGCCCCCACATCTCACTGCACCTGAGACACTGACCCCGGGAAGCCGCACGCGCTACTTCTCAGAAAGTCCCGTTGCTCCAAACGCCTCCCGGCGCAGCGGAGGCAGGGGCGAGGGCAGGGGGTGGGCTCCAGGGACTGTGTGGACTTGGGCCCGAGGGTCACCCAGATTTGACTTTTCCCTCTGCCACTCACCAGCTGGCCGCGCTCCCAATGGACTGGGGGTCTGCGGCTCACTCCCCTCACCTGTACAGGCGGGAGCATCAGCCACCCCCCTCCGTGCCCCCCTGCACTGACTCAGGACCCAGCACTGGCTGACGGCTCCCTTCCCTGCACGGAGCCACCTGGGGCCCAGGGAGGCAGCTCCGGACTTGGTGTGATCATGCGCAAAGCGTCGTCTGTCCAGGCTCCGCCAAGACCCCAGGCCCCTCGGCTCTTCACTCTCCAAATTGGCTCCTGCACACTTTTCAGAGTCCTGAGTGCTGTTCAGGTGTAAACATCACTGGGAATCAGGCATGTCATGGCCCCATTCACGGAAGGAGACAGGGAGGCTCAGGGACGTGGAGTGACTGACCCCTGTGCGAATTTGTGTGTGAATCTCTTAAAGGTCTCCTCTTAGCGCTGGGAGTGTTGATGTGTAATTAAGTCAGTATTCACGTTTCTGTCTGCGGTCCCTGGTGTTCGTTTTGTATGGGTACTAAGTCTCCCTCGCGTATGTAAAGGACAGACTGTTAGGCCATTTTACAGATGAGGGACCTGAGGCCGAGAGAAGTAGTGTCCATGCCTCGTGGCTCCCGTGGTGAGAGGACTGGAGCCTAGGTCTTCCGCTCCATCCCACTCGCCTCTCCTGCCCCCGCTGGGGCTGCTTGTCAGGGTGGTGGGTGCCCCGCGGTTAACGGGAGTCACCGCGCCTCTTTACGACTTGCATCTTTCATCTCGGTAGCGTGTCCCTCTCACCTTGCCTCGCGCTTTGGGCCTCAGGACCCACTGTGTTTGACGCTAACTTTGCCAGCCCTGCTTTCCTTCTGGGTACGCGTGCCCGGCGTGGTTTTGTGACGGTTAATTTTCAGCCTGGCCCTCCTCGTTCGTTTCCGATGGTCCTGGGAACGAGCTCCGGCTCCGCTTCGCTTCCGCGGCTCCATCTGCAGGTGTCTCCGGTTCCACCCAGACGCCAGATCTGACGCAACTCCAGGTTAGTTTACGTGAATGGTTTAGTTCATCCCTTTTCCTTTGTATGTTTTCGCTGGTTCCGGGAGTATCCGCTTTCTGCTTGCTAATGTGCAAGTCTGGCTAAAGGTTATTTCTTGTATCTTAAACAGGATACGAACTATCACCCCCCCCCCAAGGCTTTCTCTGCAACCCCCTCTGCTGCCCTACCCCAACCTAGTAAGAGCCGCCCCAACAAGGTTTCCACCCCTGAAAGCTTCCTCTTCTACCCCATTTAGACCCCACGAGATTCCGAGCCGTTTCCTCTGCTCCTCTCCTCTACCCGCTGCTTGGGGTCTCCACTCTGACCAGTTGACATTCTGTCGGAGCCTTTCTTGATTACTTTTCTTGGAGGTTAACACGTGAGGAAACGACCCTGTATGATCTATTTCTTAAGCACCATCGGGGAACAACGGTCCTGTGCTCTGGGGAGGCGCCTAGGCCCAGGCCATTAGGGTGGCAGTGTCCCAGAAACTTCTCTCTTCTGGTGCCGCAGCTGAGAAATCGGTTGCCAGTATGTTCTTTCTCCTTTGTCAATAATTTATGCATTATTATTCTCAGGAAGCCTCTGAGATTTTTATCTGCAGATTTCAGGAATGTCACCAGGAGGTGCCAAGGGTGTGTCTTTTTTTTTTTTTTTTTTTAAAGTAACCGTGTCTGGTACACCAGCTCTTTCTCTCTGCACACTCAGGCCTTTTTCTGATCAGAGAAAATTTTATTATTTATTCATCTTAACCCTCATCTCCAGACGTTTTTCTCCTTCTGGAACCCCTAACATTCACAGGAAGATGAAAAGACATCCCCATGTTATCTCTTCCCTCAAGACTTCCAGGCCTGTGGCTCTGGTTCTCTGAGACACTTTCGTTTCTATCTTTTGGGATCCACTTCCTCTTTCGTGGCATGTTGTGAATTTTCTAAACTTGAAAAGCCTAGGGGCGCCTGGGTGGCTCAGTCAGTTAAGCATCCAACTTCAGCTCAGGTCACGATCTCGTGGTCCATGAATTCGAGCCCTGCATGGGGCTCTGTGCTGACAGCTCGGAGCCTGGAGCCTGCGTCAGATTCTGTGCTTCCCTCTCTCTCTGTCCCCCACACCCCCCATTCATGCTCAGCATCTCTCTGTCTCTCAATATGAATAAACCTTAAAACAAAATTTTAAAAAAAGCCTAGTTCTAGAATGTATTTTCTGGGGCTGTAACTGATTTCCTTGGGTTTTAGAAACCTGACACTTGCAGGGGGTATACTGTTTTGGCTTCCCTTCTCTCTCCAACTGTGCTCCTCTGTAGCCAGGCCCTGTTGTGGGGTCCCCAAGAAGCCAGCGCTGGAAACGCAGGAGGTCCCCTTCCTCTGAGTGGCCGGTCCTGGCTCTGGGCCCAGACTTCTCAGGTCCCTGCCTTCATCAGCCTTCTGGATGGGAGGGGTAGCCCTCACCCCCCGGCTTCTGTTCGGGGGGCCCCCAGTGGCAGCCATTTGCATGCCCACGTCCTCCAGAGGCTCTTCCCATGCCCTCAGGGGAGGGGCTTAGTGCCCTCACTGCGGACACCTCTATTCACAGGAACAGAGTGGGCCCGCCTCTATCCAGGCCTCAGGTCCCCCAAAGCCTTACCCTTTTTACCTCAACGGGAAGCCCTTCCAGGCCTGCTCCCCGACAGGTGGCCGAGGCGCCACAAGTGGACCCTTTCTCCCACCTCCACAGCCGGTGCCCACGGCCCTCTGGGGCAGGAGGGTGTAACCCTGTCCTGGAGGCAGAGCTGTGGGAGACTTGAGGACAGCAGACTTGCCTTGCCCACACAGGCTTCCCGGCCCCACCATGGAGCCGCGCCTCCTCCCATCCACGCACAGGGGAGGGAGACCCCCATTCAGAGCACAGGGTGGTGGCGGCCGCAGACCTGGGACTGACCCCTGGGGGGGATGTAGGTAGGCATTCGGCCCTTCCACAGCTGTGAGCACCCTGATGCTGTCAATCAGGGTGCCTGCCCCACCTCCCCGAGGGTGAAACAAAACACGTGACCCTACACTCCGCCAATCAGAGGTGATGTACTGTTCTCCCTCCCAGGAATCTGAATCTAGAGGGACCCCAGGCCACGGAGGAGAAGCATAGCCATGACCCTGCCTTGAGCCTCAGGTCTGGAGGAGCCCAACCCGAAGGCACTGGGCAGGGGCTCCAAGGGTCTCCAGGGGCCAGGCGCCGAGGTGGGGGCGCTGCCCGCGCATAGTTCCTAGATAGTCCCTCCGCACAGGCTACGTGCCAGGGACCCAGAAGGCAGGCCAGGGACACAATCAGGTCACTGTCCCACTAGTGCCTCCACTTCTCAAGGCCAAGGTTTCTCTTGGGTCACATGAGACCAGGAGAGGATCCCAGGGAAGCGGGACAGCCACTTACGTCCTCATCTGCCTGGGAGGCTCGGGCCTCCACTCACACAGCAGGGAGGCAGGTGTGCACCAGCAGCCCCCGCCTTGCCCCTGGATCCGAGTAAGGCAGTTGGGGAGTGGGGGTTAGGGGCTGTAGGGGCTGGGGCCCATAGCTCCACATGGTGCTGAACCCTGACCTTGCCCCAACCCTGCAGCCTGGACAGGATCTCTCCTTTTTTTCTTCTTTAAATTTTAAAGGTTTTATTATTTCTCAGAGAGAGAGACAGCGTGAGCGGGGTGGGGGTGGGGGGTCAGAGAGAGAGGGAGGCACAGAATCCGAAACAGGCTCCAGGCTCTGAGCTAGCTGTCAGCACAGAGCCCGACCTGGGACTCAAACCCACAGACTGTGAGATCATGACCTGAGCCAAAGTCAGACTCTTAACTGACTGAGCCACCCAGACGCCCCAAGATCTCTCCTGTCCTAGCTGGGTCCAGTGAGGAAGGGCGGAGGACATTCCAGGAGGGGTCCTTTGAGCTTGGAGCCTGTAGTGACTGAACACGTGTGTGTGGTCGGGGAAAGGCGGTTAGCGGCCTGGCCTTAGGATGGGGCCTGCCCCGAACCCCACAGCTCCCAGGACACCTGGGAGAAAGCAGAAGGAATCCTGTCCCTCTGGGGAAAGAACCCACATTCCCCAAGAAAGGGGCTTTGGCCATGGGGCAGTCCAGCCTCACTGAGCCACCACTGAGGTTGCCTAGATGAGGATTTGGGGGCTCCAGAGGAGGAGCTGGCAGGGGTGGCGGCAGGTACAGGCACCAGAGGGGGGAGGGGAACAGGGGAGCTTAGAGCTGGATCTGCAGAGGCTGCCCCCTCCTGTCTCCTCTGCCTGGGCTTGGGAGGAATTCACGCATTTACGAAAGGCCCTGGGTTCTTCCCCCTTCTGCAGACTCCAGCGGGGGTGGGGTGGGGGTGGGGGGGTGGGATTTCCTGAGGCCTGATTGGGTAACAGGCTGGGAAGTTCTTAAATCTCTTGACCTGCATCACTTTCTTGGCCCACAGCCCTCTCCACCAGTCTCCTCTTGCCCAGAACAGGAAGCTGAAATTGTAGAGGTTTAAATGCCCCAGGCCATTGTACTCCTCTTCCTCCAGGGTGCCAAACCCAAGCAGATAAACGGTGAAAGCAATTTCAGGTGCTGGAGGAGAGACAGCCACCATCAGAGCAGGACCAGGCCTGGGGTCAGGCAGCCACTCTACTGTCAGCTCCTTGGGGAATGACACAACCTGGCTTGCAGTTACTACCCCTTAAATAAATGAACTCTCCAAGTAAAAGCAAAGAAAGTAAAGGCCAAACAGGGAAGGGCCCGGCTCCATGCCCAGGATCGTTCCACAGCAAAGCCAGGGCTGCACACTGACAGCACCCCCTCTGTTCCCGGGGAGGGGGGCACAGCCCTGGGGAGGACCCTAACAGCCTGGCCTGGGCGAAGGAGCCCCACACCAGCCGCGGGCACCGTGAGCACAGGGCTAGCCCAAACCGTGTGTCAGGCCCACTCCCCACCGGGGTGCAGACCCCGCCAGGAGCCCCCTGAACGATCAGGGAGGGGTGCCAAAGCATGACTTGGTGCCTAGGGGCCGGCCAATGCCCTTCAGGGCCCTCCAAGGCCAGCCGCCTAGGGGGTCTTCCTGTGGCCCCAGCCCTGCCCAGACACCTGCGGGGAAAGGGGTGGAGCCAGCCCCCAACTTCTGGGGCCCAGGGCGCGGGTAAGGGATGCGGGAACCAGGGAGAGATGCGCTCGAGGCCTCGCGCAAGAAGGGCTCACCGCGCAAGGGACGTCCTCCTGGCAGTCGCCCACTTGGCCAAGCCACGGTGCTGCCCTGGTGCCCGTCTGGACGTGCCCCGAGCGACTTGGACGACACCTGCCCCGGCGGACGGCGTGCTAGACGCACTCCGGGCCTGTTGTCTGTGCGCGTCCCCAAGAGCCCCGCATGCTCCGGGCGAGGAAACCCTAGCCGGGGGGGTGAGCCACCCCCAGAGCCCGCAGGGGAGCCCCCCACCGCGCACGCCTGGCTCCGGCCTCCTGAGATCCCGCGGCCGGGGTGGGCGCCGCCCGCCTGCTTACCCCCTGCGCATCCAGCCAGGAAGTCGAGCGCCATGGCCGGGCCCCCCGCGAGGCCGCCCCTCTTCCTCGTCCTTCTCCTCAGGGCCCTCGCCGGGACTGGTGGCAGTCGGGGAGTCGCTCCGGCTCGCACGGTTGGGACTCGGCCCGGCCGCCGCCTCCTGGTGCGGAGCCCGGGGCCAGCCGGGGGCAGGGGGCGGCGGCGGCAGCGGCTCAGAGCGCGGGTCCTCCGCCCGCGCAGGTGCCTGCTGGCCGGCTAGCTGGCCCTCGCGACAGTCCGCCGGCCGCCGGTGGTCCCACACCTCGGGCCGCTCGCCCCGCCCCTCGGGCCTGCCGGCCGGGCTTCTGGGAGGGGGATGCGGAGCGCAGCCAATGGGCGGGCGAGGGGCGGACAACACCCCAGACCCTGCGTGTCGTCCCCGCCTCTCATTGGCTGGGCGTGTCCGGGGCGGGCCAGGCGGGGGGAGGACGTGGCGCGCGGGGGAGGTGCAAGGGTGGCGCAGACAAAGAGTGTGCTTGGTGCGCCCGCCCGCGCGGCTCCGGAGGGGAGAGGCAGCCGGGTGCGCGCGGTGCGGGGACGGTGGGGCTGGGGCGGGGAGCCCCGGGCCTGACGGCGGCCTGTGCAGGGGTGCGAACCTCCGGGCGTGAGCGACACCGGGCCTGCTCGCTCTGGACTGGACCCCTGAACCCGGTGCCTGGGTCCTGATCCGCAAGTCCTGGCCCGAGTAACGGGGTCACGGGCGCGACCTGGGGCGCGTAGCGCCAGGACCCTGCAAGGCTCGGACACATTAGCTGTCATAACCCCTGGAGCGGCGAATCGCCCCTCCGCCGGAGCGCCCGCCGGGCCCGCACGCGAGGTCCCCGGGGCGGCGGGGAGCTGGCAAGGGGAAGGGGGCCCGCATCTGCCTGCGCGCTGCTGGGCCGCGGAGGGGTGCGGATCGGGGCAGGTTCCTGGACGGGCGTAGAGGCTCCGGTACCGCCGTCGGGGGTGGGGGTGGGGAGCGCGGGGCTGCGGCCAGGGGGGCCTCGGGACCCGGCGAAAGGGCCCGAGTGGAAAGGCGCTGGGCGGCGGGGGCCACGGGGGCGAGGAAGAGCCGGATCCTACGCCCTGCGCCTGGAGAGTCCCTGAGATTGGCAGTGGCGAGGACGGCTCCCTGGTCCCTGGGGAGTGGCCTGTTCAGCGACCTGTCCTGCCCTTCTTCCCCAGCGCCTCGTGAGGTCCCGACTGCCCGGCCGGGACTGGACTTGGCTGGACACTTACTCCCGCACAATGAGAGTCAGATAACAGCTTCAGGCCTGCAGCCCAACTTCCTTGTTCACCCCTGCCGTGTTTCCGAGCTGCAGCCCCCAGTGCTGTCATTCTGTTACCATTTCTGGCATCAGGACGAGGATTACGGTGGACACGTATCCAGGGTCCAGAGTTTTATTCTTTTTTTTTTTTTTAAAGGCTTATTTATTTATTTTTTGAAAGACAGAGAGAGCACTTGTGGGGGGCGGGGGGCAGAGAGAGATGGAGAGAGAGAATTCCAAGCAGGCCCCGGGGCTTTCAGCCCAGAACCCCGGGGCTCTAACTCACAAACTGTGCGATCATGACCTGAGCCAAAATGAATAGTTGGAAGCTTAACGGAGTCCCCCAGATGTCCCATGTATCCAGGGTTTGAAAGACCGGATCTTTCTGCGAGGAGGAGGTATGTCAAGTGTATCTAAGGAGTAACTATGGTGACACAGCGGCCACCAGGAATCCAACAATCATGTAACAGTTTCCTTTGATTCTTCTTGGAATCTAAATAGAACATTCCTTAAGCAGAGACCCAAAGCCAGGTCTGCTGACTCCTAGTCCAGTGCTCGTGGTGGCTGGTGGGCCCTGAACTAGGGGTCTGGAGGCCTGGGTTTGAATATCGCCAGCCTCTGACCTCCAGGAGCCAGGAAAACAATAGCCTGTGGGTCCAGGAGAAGCCTATCCCCAAAACAAGGGCAGGAGTTGGGGCTGGAGGCTTCCGAGGGCATGATCATTAAACTGCATCCAGGTGACTCACCCTTACGAACGCATTGTCCCTTGGTTGCCAAGTCTTCCGGAGGTAAAGCAAAATGCCTGCAGTGCGTTTTTGGAGGGAGGGTGGAGTAGAAAGCCAACCACTTTAACAGGACGGCATGTCACTAAGTTATTATGGGGCATTTGATAAGGAAACGGTGACCTACTTTTTTTTTTTTTTTTTTCCTTAAGGAAAGCACATGCCCATTAGTCGTCATACTTGAGGCCAGTTGCAGGAGCCCTGAGCCCTGACTCCCTGAGGTCAGCAGCCCGAATCCAAGGGCTGCTACGGAGGTTAGGGGGGAGATCAAAACGGAGAATTAAGGACGTCATCGCCAAGTCAATGAGGATGCATGTCCAACTGCATGATCACATTAGCAGTTGGGTTCTATGTCTGTTCTATTTCATTTCCTGAGGGTAAAACCGCAGCACAGGATATGAACTTTTCAAACCCTCGCCTTCTGCAGAGCCCCAGGCCACACCTCATCCCAGGGGAAGCCTCCCTGCAGGATTCTTCTCAGACCCCAGCCTCTAAGGGGCAGGAGGGGCCCAAGGCCAGGACAGGCAGTTAGGCAGGGATCATCAGAGGGGACCAGAGGTCAAGCCAAGCTCTGAGCTGTCAGTACAGAGCCTGACGTGGGGCTCGAACCCATGAACCATGAGATCATGACCTGAGCCGAAGTCGGACGCCTAACTGTACTGTCAAGTACATGGTGCAGTTTCTATTTGGCCCAGGGCGACCTGGCCATGACCTCACCCACCAAGCGCATTCTCACCTTCCAGCTGCTTCCTCTGCTGGGAAGCTCTTCCCTTGCCTGGATCACCTCCAGAACCCAGGCCCCTCTTCACTTCTCACTGTGCACGAGGGGCTTGGCCGATCTTCCCCCCACCTGCCACCCCTCCCCACCCTCTGCGTTCTTCCATCCCCCAGAGTGACTTCATTTGTTGCTCTCTGTGTATATCCGCTCTGTCCCTCTAGAATGTAAACTCCACCAGGGCAGGTACCTCTGCCAGCTTTATTGATACTTACTAAGCCAGGCACACAGTGCGGGGACAGAATTGCTGAATGGCCAGAGCTGGAAGGTGATAGACCCTCGGTTGGGGGTGAGGAAGGTGCGGGATGGCTCCCCTGGCTGACAGCCTGTCCCTTCTCCAGGGATGCGCATTCTGGGAAAAAGTGGGGGTTCTGGGTAATAGTTTTCTCTAAAATGTATATTTAGAGGGGCGCCTGGGGGGCTCAGTCGGTTAAGCATCTGACTTCGCCTCAGGCCTGGACCTCGACAGTTTGTGGGTTTGAGCCCTGAGAATCAGGCTCTGTGCCGCAGCTCAGAGCCTGGAGCCTGCTTTAGACTCTGTGTCTTCCTCTCCCTCTGTGCCCCTCCCCTGCTTGGAGTCTCTGGCTCTTTCTCAAAAATAAATACACATTAAAAAAAAAATAATAACATGTATTTTTAGGATTAAAAACCTCCGGGGGCGCCTGGGTGGCTCAGTCAGTTAGGTGTCCAACTTCAGCTCAGGTCATGATCTCATGGGTCATGGGTTTAAGCCCTGCGTCAGGCTCTGTGCTGACAGCTCAAGAGCCTGGAGCTGCTTCAGATTCTGTGTCTCCTTCTCTCTCTGACCCTCCCCTGTTCACGCTGTCTCTCTCTCTCTTAGAAATAAATAAAAACATTCAACAAAATTTAAAAATACCCAAAACCCTCTGAAAACAAAGTTTCTCGCAGGCCGTAGTTGGCCCCGATAAGGAGCCAGGGAGAGAGAGGCAGGACAGGCCCCGGCTCTCCTGGGCTGGGGTGTGTGTGTGCAGAGCCAGACCCCTGGCTGTCGGCTTTGACTCAAAAGCAGGGGTCGGCCTACCCGCTCCGGCGTGAGCGGGGCCTGAGGAGCCAGGCTGGATGAGGGGGTCGGGGCCCTGGCCCGCCCTGCCCTGCGGCCCCAGCCAGTCTCCCCACTCCAGACCTCCGGATGGAGGCTCCAGGAAGTTGGCTAAGACACACGTCACCAGACCTAAGGAATCAGACTTAGAGAGCAGGGGGGGCTCGAAACCTGCATTTTTTTTTTCCAGTGTATTTATTTTGAGAGAGAGAGAGCGAGAGAGCATGTGGCAGTGAGGGGGCAGAGAGAGAGGGAGACAGAATTTCAAGCAGGCCTTGGGCTCTTGGTGCAGAGCACTGACAAGGGGCTTGAATCCATGAACTGTGAGCTCCTGACTTGAGCTGAAATCAAGAGGTGGCCACTTAACTGACTGAGCCCCTCGGGCGCCCTGAAACCTGCATTTTAAAGCGGCCGCTTCAGGGGCGTTTAGGGGCTCGGGGGACTGCAGGTTGAGGCTGTCTCTAAGGACAGGCTCAGGAAGCTTGACTTCGGCAGTTTTGCCCTTCAGTCTCAACTCCGACCCCTCCTGGCTGTATGACCCTGTGAGCCTTCTTGGCCTCAGTTTCCTCATTTGTAAAATGGGCTCAGGGGCACCCCAGGGGCCAGAGAACCTGAAGGAGCTCCACAGGGCAGGTGCTTTTGTAGGAAATGGAAGGTTAAGGGTTGTCTTAATTGTTCAGCCGAGGTATCGGGCTTCCTGCGGGCATCTTTAATTGTCCAGACAGGGAGGGGAGACTCTGGCCCCAGAAGGACTGCTGAAGGCTGCAGTCAGCGGGTATGGGGAGCACTTGAAAGCATTGGGGACTGAGCTGTGGTTGGTTGCCTGGCACCGATGACACCTGAGTGCCCTTGGGTCTCCCAGGGAGCACACGGCAGCCGGCGCCTGTGGCTCCACTCCTCTCACCCAGTCCATTCCCACAGCGACTCCGCCCCCGACTAAAGGGGTCTACTCTGGGCCTCAGAGGCTGAAGGGTCTGGGACCCGTTAGGGAGAGGCAGCCACTGTCCGCTCAAGTCCATGGCGCCCAGAGTTCTCTCGTTAGGTAGACTTGAAACGATTTACATGAACGGAGTCAACCGCAAAGTTGCCACCATGCTGCGTGGGCCTCTGGCATGTTCGTTCCACTGGTAGAATTTACAGTTGCCCCCAGGGCTGTCTCTCCGGGGGAGCGGTGGGTCCCTGTGTCCAGCGCCAGGCCCAGCCCACCCTGCCCAAGAGACCGGAGCGAGGGAGGCTCTGGCCAGATAATGTTTGTTTGGTTCAAGTTTATTTATTTTGAGAGACAGAGAGAGAGAATCCCAAGCAGGCTCTGCACTGTCAGCACAGAGCCCGATGTGGTCCTCGAACCCACCAACCTCGAGACCATGACCTGAGTTGACGTCGAGTCGGACCCTTAACCCACGGAGCCCCCCAGGCGCCCCAGCTCCGGCCAGGTTGTGAGATGACCAGAAACTCAAGACGGGAGTGATAGAAATAGACGCTTGGCCGCGGCATCAAACACAAAAACAGAGCCTGCAGGGGGCCTGCCCGAGCGTGCCCCGCCCTGGAGGGCCTGGGGTGGTCAGGACAGAGGATGGGGCCGCTCACCATCTGGTCTGGGGGCGGACGGTCGGTGTGAGGGGCAGGGCCCCGAGGCCAGTGGCCAGAGGAGGGCAGTGTGCCCCCACCTGGGCCGTGGTCTGGGTGGCGGGGTGAGCTGTTGGTGACACCACGGGAGGTGGGAGAGGGCGGGGCGGTGGACGGACACCCGCTGAGCCCCGAAGTGCATGGGGACAGTCACAGATGCGGCAGGCAGGCCCTGGGGGAGGACGGATGCGGGAGGAGCCTGGGGCTGCTCCAGAGGCAGGCGGAGGAAGGCACAGAGAGGCCGCATGCGTCCTGGAATCCAGAGTCCTGGACGTGGAGTCCCCCCCCACCCCCCGTTCCAGAGCTTCTCCCTGAAGGAAGGGCCCCGTGGCGCCTCCCAGCCCGGCAGCATCTCCCGGGGGCTGCCGCACGCGGACTGTCCCTCCTCTCCCACCTGCCTTGCTGCTCCTGGCTCTGCGCCCTGGAGTCCTTGTGCTCAGCGCCCGGGCGGCAAGCGGCAGGAAGCGCGAGGAGCCGGCTGCTGGCCAGACGTGCCTCCGAGGTGTACGCCCCTCATGGGCCCTTGTCCAGGTGGACGGTGGGGGGCAGGCTTCTCCCCTCCCCACCCCACGCCCCCGTGGAGGCTGGCTTCTGCCCTTGACAGGCTGGCCACACTTACCTGTTTCCATTCCTGGCTCTCCGTGGCGGCTTGAAAATACGTCCACTAATTCTTCCGACGCCCCACTTCCTAATTTGCCTGTTGCTGAGCGCGGGGCTAGGAGTGACTCACTTATAGAAAATATTCACGGTGGGGGGGGGTACCTGGGGCGCTCAGTTGTTAAGGGTCTGACTCTTGGTTTCTGTTCAGATCATGATCTCACGGTTCGTGGGTTCGAGCCCCGCTTCGAGCTCTGTGCTGACAGCTCGGAGCCTGGAGCCTGCTTCGGATTCTGTGTCTCCCTCCCTCTGCCCCTCCTCCGCTCATGCTCCCTCAAAAATAAGCATTGAAAAAAATTTTTTTAGTAAAAGAAAAAAGAAAATTTTCATTAGGAATGACATCGTGTCACCTCTGAGACAGTCCCCAAGGCGTCATGGCCACCCCCTTGGTCTCCCTCTTGGATAAACAGAACCAGGAGAAGTGGGGAGCCGTGTCGGAAGCAGTTATGCAGAGGTCCCTTGGGTTGAGGAAACGAGGCCTCCAGCTGACAGCCACATGAGAGAGTCACCTTGCGAGGGAGCCCCCTCGCCCCGCGTCAGGCCTTCAGATGGTAGAGCCATGCCCCCAGCTTGACCGCTGCCTCACCAGGGACCCTGAGCACCAGCCACCCAGCCAAGCTATCCCAGACTCCTGACCCTCAGACGCTGTGAGGTAGACGCTTATTCGGCATTCGAAGCTGCTAAGCTTGGGGATAGTCTGTTGTGCAAGAATCGATCGTACATACTCTCCTGCCTGGCTGGGCCTGCCTGGGGGTGGGGGGCACACTTCTATGCCCCAGTGCCCGCATGAGAACACCACACTGTAACAAGTGGGTGCCCGGGTGCTTGGCTGGTAAAGTCAAAGTCACTGGCATCAGGCCTCAGGTCCTGCCTCGGAGAGAGCTTCCTGTCCCTCAGTCCAACTCCCTGTGTCTTGGGACAGGGTGGGTGAGAGGTCACCTCGTTCAGATGCCAGTGGCCGATCAGCCCTTCCGGCTGGCACATGCCAGGGCCGATGATTCTTCCTAGGCAGAGCATCAAGGGGCGCAAGGGTCTGGGAGCCAGGAAGGGCTCGAGCTACAGCCTGGGTGCCGAGGGACCGACCACCTCGGCCCGGGTGTGGGCAGGGCCTCAGGAGCTGAAGGAGCCAACAGTCCTGGGAAGCGTCAGCCGCAGGGTCAGGCCCGACGCTGCCAGCCGTCCCTCCCAGCCCCACCTCTGCCGCAGCCGATTCCTAGCGTCAGGAGCTCCGACGGTCCTTACCTCCCTCCACCCCGTCCCGTCCCGGGTAGCTGTCGTCGTGTTCGAACATAGAGAAACCGAGTCATGGCATTGAGTCCACTGGTGTCATCAGGGCAGAGAGGGCCTCAAATTCTTCTTGCTGGTACCCACCGGCTCTTTCTCTCCGGCCCACAGTCCCTGTAACACGGGAGTGGGTCTGGGGGCCGCGAGGCTGAATCTGACGTCAGTGCCCGCGTCAGGGGTAACGGCGGGGCCCGGGCAGGGAGGCAGCGGGGAGCGCTGCCGCTGCTGGGGTGGCCGCTGGTGACGCGGGCAGCGAAGAGCCATGCGTGGGGACAGAGTGGACTCACTTCCAGGGGGGAGCGGCCAGACGTCATGAGGGATGTTGGCCCTGAGTTTCTGTCTGGTGGTCTTCAGAGGGCTTAGGAAGGATGTGGGAGGGTTGTGGCTGCGCCCGTGGAGGGGCTGTGTGTGTGGGGGGTCCACACGTGGCCAGGTAGGCCAAGGGGTGCCGGGGGAGGGGCTCTGTCTGGGGTTCGTCGGGGGTGTGAGAGGAATACGTTTTGTAGTCGTGGTCTATTTTCTGACAATGGAGGAAGGGCCCTGTGACCCAGAAAAAGACAGTTTGGGCCAAGTGCAGACACCTGGGAATTTTGTCTGTAAGCTTGGCTTTGACTCGATTCCTTGATTCCTTTCAGCAGCCCTGAGGTCCCTCCCTCCCAGAGAGGGGGCCACACAGGCTTAGAGACCCCAGGCCCAGGGCCCTAACCCCTCCGCAGGTCAGAGGAAGGGTAGGGTGTCCCGAAGGCTCATCCCACCCCACACCCTAGCCACACTCAGAGACACCCTCCTCCCGAAGATGGGGGCTGCCTCACCCCCCTCCCCCCACCGCCGGGGGCCACGTGGTCTGCTGGCCGTTATGTAGATGGAAGGGCCAGGCCCAGCGTATATACTCTCGTCTGCCGTCCTGTTTTATAGATGTGGAGAGAGTGGCTCGGGCGTCCGTGGCTTGCTCTCGGTGGCAGAGTGGGCTGGCCGAGACCCTGGGCTCTCCCGACCGCAGAGCCCGTTTTCTGGAAATGCCAAGGCCGGCAGTGTCTGGATCCAGCCCGGGCCCCTGTGCCCGCTCGGGGCTCCTGAGCCATGTCCGCCACCCGGAACCCCCACGGCCCTCCCTCCGCCTCTCCGACTCCAGCCCAAGGGGCAAAGTGTGTGAAGATGACGGATGGCGCGGGCGTCCCGCCTGAGAGTGTGCGCCCCGAAACGACAAAGATCCCAGTGCAGGCTTATGGGAGGCCTTGATCTTATAAGCTGGAAACATCCAAAGGGCATCCCTGACCAGCTGTGGCGGCCGCGGTACGTAGATTGTGCCTAACTGCCTGTGGCTGTGGCTCCGGGAGCCGTGCGGCCTCGGGCCCTTCCGTCCTCCCAAAGCCGCACGGCAGTAGGTGACAGAATTTGCACTTTGCAGACAAGGACGCTAGGCCTAGGGGTTCCGCGGGGGCCCACGGGGGGACGGGCAGGGCAAGGGCCAAGCCTGGGTGGCCTGGCTCGGCCTCCTGCCCCTCCCCCCACCGTACCGCTCGGCCACACCGCGTGCACCCGTGGACGTGCACAGGAAGGGACTTTGCAGGAGCCTTGGTGACAAGCCGTCCCAGGCACGTTGATAAGGGACAGAAGCAAATCACAAAATGATAGTAGAAAAGATGGTGTTTGTTCGTACCTCCATGCGGGGCTTTCCCTTTGTGCCTCGCTTTGGTCTGCAGGGTTTTTTTCCCTAGTAACTTATGGTTATTCCTTTTCTTATAAAATGTGACGATACATTTTGAAATTTTTTTTTAATGTTTTTTTTTTATTTATTTCTAGGAGAGAGAGAGAGAGACAGCGTGAGCAGGGAGGGTCAGAGAGAGAGGAGTCACAGACTCCGAAACAGGCTCCAGGCTCTGAGCTGGCAGTCAGCACAGAGCCCGACGCGGGGCTCGAACCCATGAACCGTGAGATCATGACCTAAGCGAAAGTCGGACGCTTAACCGACTAAGCCACCCAGGCGCCCCTGTGACGATACATTTTGGAATGTGACAAGCCCCTGGGCCGGAAAGCCCTTGTGCCCACTGGGGCCAGCGCCAGTCCCTTTCCCAGAACCCTTAGCGGCAGCTCAGGCTTGGGTTTTTGTGCGATGTCTGTCTCCTTCTAGAAGACCGGCCGAGCAGGGCTGCACTCAGTGGGGCTGCTGTTGCTGGAGGAGGCCTGGAGCCCGGCTTGGTGCTGATAATAGCCCTGCCTGCCCATTCACATGAATGGCCCCAAGGGGCCCCATGGGCTGTGCCTTCTGCTATCCAGGCCACACCCAGAGCTACACTACTGACCCACGGTCACACCTCTGGGAGAGCAGAGCCTGGCGTCAAACCCAGGCTGTGGGTGCCCAGCCTGAGCTCTCCCTCAGACCGTGTAGGGCTCTCCCCAGCCGAGACCTCTGCCCTACCCAGCCACCCGCTGGCCTCTCTGCCACCTCCTGTGTTAGCTCAAGCTCATGTGACTCGGGGGGTTCATTCATCTGTAGTTTTCGACTGTCAATCCACACACCCCTCACCCTTCCACCCCATCGATTCATCTTTCCATCTGCCCATCTGTCCTTCCTCCTGTCCATTCTTCAGTCCATCTGTCTGTCTGTCCATCCATCCACCCACCTATTTATCCACCCCCCCACTCACTGAAGCCATCCAGCCATCCTCTGATCTGCCCATCTGTCCATCCATCTACCCAGTCACCCGTCCATCCACTGACTTGTTCCCTCATGTGCTTATTCACCCGGCCTCCCCAGGGTGCCTGTCCTCTGCTGGGAGCTGTGGACTCAGGGACAAACCTGGCCCAGCCCTGCCTGCTAGAAGCTCGCAGCTGGGTGGGGAACCTTTAGACCTGTACCAAAGCAGCCTGAACCGCGAGGTGGCATGTTGTGTGTTCCTGCTGTGGAGAGGGTAAAGTTTGGGCATGTTTGCTCCAGAGACAAAGGGCAGGTGAAACTTGGCTGCGGTGACCGAGAAAACACCCTTGTCTTGCATGTCACCATCTTTTTTTTTTTTTTAATGTATTATTTCTGAGAGAGAGAGAGAGAGAGAGAGGCAGCGTGAGCAGGGGAGGGTCAGAGAGAGGGAGACACAGAATCTGAAGCAGCTCCAGGCTCTGAGCTGTCAGCACAGAGCCCGACGCGGGGCTCGAACCCACGAACCGTGAGATCATGACCTGAGCCGAAGTCGGACGCTTAACTGACTGAGCCCCCCAGGCATCTTGAGCTGCCCTTTCCCATGCACCCCCCCCACCTTGTCCCCTCCCTACACTGCCTCTGTCCTTGGCACTCCCCACTGTTTGGCAGTTTCCTCATCTCTGGGTTGTCTGTTCCCCTCTGCTTAGAACGTGAGAGCCACAGGGTGGGGACTTTTGTCTGTGTGTCCCTCAGAGGTGGGATTTGAATGCAAACAGTCTGGCCCCTAAGCAGATGCTGAGGTGTGTCTCTCTAACGGCCAGGATGAGGGGAACCTGGGGGGCTCAGTCAGTTGGGCGTCTGACTCCCGCTCAGGTCATGATCTCGCGGTTCGTGGGTTCGAGCCCCGCGTCGGGCTCTGTGCTGACAGCTCAGAGCCTGGAGCCTGTTTCGGACTCTGTGTCTCCCTGTCTCTCTTCCCCTCCCCCGCTCACGCTCTGTCTCTCTCTCTTTCAAAAATAAATAAACATTAAAAAATTTTTTTGAAAGGCCAGGGCAGGTGTCAGGATTGACCTTGGGCGGGCTACATCCTGCCCTTTGCCCTCTGCCTGGGCATCTGCCACACCAACTCGTCCCCCCTTCACCCTGCAGTGGCTGGGCAGGCAGGGATGTAGCTGTGTGCCCTCCCCACCCCCCCGGCCCTGTCACACACAGTCTGTCCAAGGCCGGTCTGCATCTGCCCATCAGAAGACAGGAAAACAGGTAGACACACAGTTCCTGGCCTGAGGCCCAAACCGTGTGACGTCAACACCTGCCCCTCTACTAGGATCCTGCCAGCTTTCTGGTCAGCGGGACACTCACACTGTGTGACCCTGGTAAAGTGTGTGGCCACCTCAAACCGCTGCTGTGTCGCTCATGTGGGAGAACACACTGAGCCCCTGGGAAGGCTCACGGGGTGGCAGCCACGGGGGCAGAGCTCATGGGCTTCAGGGCGTGGCCCTCGGTGGCAGAGAGGCGCTGGTTGTTCTAGAATGTTCCATCACATCCAGCCCTGCCACTTGCCTGGCCTTGGACAAATCCCCCTCTGGGCCTCGATGGCTCCATCTGTACAATGGAGACCATCATCCTTGCTTCCCTCTGGGGCTGTGATGAGGACCCCGTGAGCTGGTGGAGGAGGAGTCAACTGTAAAGTGGGGTACACTGTTCGGGGGGGGACAAGCGACCTCTTGTAGCGGCTGCCCCTTCAGGATCGCCCTGGCTTAGTTAGAGGCCGGGCAGCAGGGCTGGGTCGGTCAGTGCCGGGCGCTGGGGGCGGCGCGGACCCACACCTGGCGGGGGGCCCGGGGGAGCGGGAGGCAGATGCGGGCGCGCAGGGACGCTGCGGCCCCGGGCAGTGAGAAGGGCGGTGACTCGCGTTTGCTCCTGGGCAGGGGCAGCCCTGCAGCCTGCCTGTGCTCGCCTCCACTGCCCCCTGCCAGCTGGAGCTCCGGAGGACGGGGACCAGGTCCTATGAGCCTCGGCTCAGCCTCAGCCCCGTGTTGAACGTCCTGGGCAGGAGCAACCCCAGGGGGCTGGGGGGCCTGAGGCCTCCAGGCTCGGCACAGCCCCATCTCCGGACCTCCCTGGGGGGGCTGGAGGTGGCCTGGGCCCAGCCCCGCAGGCAGTGTGGGCAATGAGGCTGCCTCCTGTGGCCTGTCACATATTTCCCTGCCACCTGGGTCCTGAGGGCACTGGGACAAGGGTCCTTCCGGGGCAGGCGGGGAGGGAGGGGGAGGGAGAACGTCCAGCTCCCCGGTGCCTGGGTATGGGCATTGACCCTCATGGCCTCTGCCTTCGGGGCCAGTGGTCAGCGGGCTCCTGTCTCCTGTCCCGCCCCCGACCGCAGGGATTTAAGGTCTGCGAGGAGCTGGCTCGTTGCTGTTGAGGCCACCCAGGTGGTGGCGCGGCTGCTGTCCCCCAGGGCCTTCCCCCCACGCCACCGCGCCGTCCATGGATTTTGTCGCTGGAGCCGTTGGAGGTAACGGACAGGGATGGGGGTATTGGGTGGGGGCCGCGGGGGCCCGAGAGCAGCCTTCCCACCGCAGTGGGGCTTGAGGGGCCCCCGGAAGGAGTCAGGACCTGGCGTGGGCCGCAGGTGGGTGCCGGGAGGAGGCGCGGGGACATGAGCCTGCTCTGGCCTGGCTCTCTCAGCCTGGCAGGCGGCAGACAGGCAGTCTGGGGGTGGGGGGGCACTCGGTGGGGGTGGGGTGGCAGAAGGCGGCCTCTCCCTGTGCCGGGGGGTCGGGATGGCAGAGCTCGGGGAAGGCACCAGAGGTCGGGGACAGGGATAATGAGGAGGGAACCGGCCTGGATCCAGAACCCGGGGGTCGGGGAGGGGGAGGGGGAGAGGCCCTGCAGAGCCCCGGCCCCGCCCCCACCCCCTAGCCAGATGGGGGCTGTCCTGGCCTTGCTGGGGCCTAAACTATTTTCTCTTCTGGGGAAAGGGCTGGTTGCGAAAGACTAACCCAGAGAGATAACCGACTTGTTGGGAGACAGACTGGGAAGGGGCTTCCCCCACCCCGGGCCGCTGACCCTACAGGCTGGGAGGCTATTTTGGGTGAGGCACCCTTGGCCTTGCTGGTCTTGTGCAACAACTGTGGGTGCTGGTCGATACTGCTGGGAACAGGGTGGCAGAGCTGATCCAGGAAAGACTGGAGTCCTGGCCTCGCCGGTGATCTTTCTGAGGTCCTACTATGCGCCGGGCCTGAGGCCTGCAGCTTCCCTGGATGTTAGCACCCTCAGGAGGAGGCTCAGAGAAGGGGCTTGACTTGCCCAAGATCACAGAGCCAGGAAGGGCTCCTGAGTCCTGTGATTTTCCTCCAGGCCAGGTCAGACGAGGGCCTCGTGGAGGACAGACATGACGTGTGTAGACACACGTGACAGGGGCTCTGGTCAGCGTGTTTTTCAGACACAGGGGTCAGGGAGGGCTCCAGGCGGGAGGGCGTGCTGTGGCAGGGCTCTGATGGGTGAGGAGGAGTTTGGTGAGGTCTACCTATGTGAGGATCAAGGAGGGTAATTCTAACCAAGTCATTCAGTCAGTCCTTTGCTTCACTTGCTTTGTTCATTCACTCATTCATTCATTCATTCATTCATGTTGTCCTTTCATTCACCCACATTTATTGAGTCCTGGGATGCCTTATTGTCCTCAGGTGCTCTCACCACCCCTGGCCTCCAGGGTATGAACCCCAGGGGTCTGAGGCTCTCTGGCTTCCCCAGGGTGGTTCTGGGGGTGTAGACACTGAAGCTCTGCTCTCAGGAAAGGAGAAAAGGTCGGGACGGTGACACCGGCCCTGTGCAGGAGAGCGCCCTGGCCCAGGAAGCCTTGCATCCCACCCTGTTCCGTGCAAGCTTGTGGTTCCAGGCGGTCCTTCACAGAGCCCCGGGCGACCTGGGCTTTACCACTGGCCTTCGCTGGGTCGGTGACTCTCCCCCCCCCCACACCCCCTGCAGCCCAAGGCAGAAGATCCCTTCACAGGCCCGAGGGCAAGGGCTGCCTGGCTGGGAGATGGGGCCCAGCCAGGGTCGGAGCCGAGGCTCTTCCAAAACGGGGACGCCGGAGGCGAGGCCGTGGAGCGTCCTGGCTTTCAGCGCGAGGCACCCCTGGGCCAAGACACGGAAGGAGAAGTTGCTGGCAGCTTGGCAGGAGTGACTTTACCTTTCTGAGCCTCAGCTTCCTGCTCTGCGTCAATGCTCGCAGGGTTGATAAGACATGGTGTGGAAGGAAGCGGGGGGGCTGCTCTCAGCGGGGGTCCTGCAGGGTCCTCCCCCGCCCCTCCCCCACTCCTGCCCCTCACCTGCTTCATCTGGTTTCCTTCCAGGAGTCTGTGGTGTTGCTGTGGGCTACCCCTTGGACACGGTGAAGGTATGGCAGCAGCCAGGTCCCCTGCGCCCACCCAAAGGCCCCTGGCTGGGACCAGGCTACCCTCCAGGTGTCCTACGTCCATCTGTGGCCAGAAGACTTTGGTGGCAAGCTCATCAGACCAGCCCTCCCCATGTACCTCCGGACGATACGTCAGCCCTTCTTCTCACCTGAGCCTGCTTTCCTGTCTTACCTGGGGGCTCACGGGCCCCACTCTGCCCGCATTCAGCAGGGCGCTGACATCGAGGGCTTGGCTCTTCCCCTCCCCCAGGCCTACTGACCTTGCCCTAGGCCCGGAGACACCTCTTCCTGAAGCCTGCTTCTCTCGCAGGTCAAGATCCAGACAGAGCCCAAGTACAGAGGCATCTGGCACTGCGTCTGGGACACGTTTCGCCAGGAGCGGGTAGGCCTGGGGACAGGGTGACAGGCGGGGAGATGTCAGGGCCTCAGACCCAAAGCAGCCAGGGATGCCGAACCCCGCTCTGATCTGTGTCACCTTCCAAATGGAAATGATCGTACCAACCCGCGGGGTTTCTCTGAGGAAGAGAGCCAGGCATCCGGCCCACAGAGGTGCTCAGAGGAGGGCCTGCCTTCAGGAGAGGGTCTACACGGGGCATCTGGGGCCTTTGAGGGCCAGGGAGGGACCCCCAAGCGCTGGCACTCCTGTCCCCCCCTGGCTGGGCACCCCTTGAAAGCAGTGCTGGGTGGAGCTATTAGATGTCCCCCCAGCCAGCTCTGAGCCTGGTCCAGAGGAGAGACTCACATGAACTTGGGCTTGATGCTGGCCGGGGATGAACAAATGAACCACGGCAACAATGAAACACACCATCCCACATCGTTGCCAATCACCGTCATCATCAAATAGCTGCCCTAGGTCTAGCCACGCCCTCTGTCTCTTCAATCCCTCACATAAGCTTGAAAGTGGGGTATCACGGTCCACAGTTTACAGCTGGGGAAACTGAGGCCCTGGGTAGAGACTGTCGCGGGGGCAAGACCCAGTCCCACCGGCCCAGGGCCCCTCTGACAGCCTTCTTCCTGGCTGGACCCCCGCCTGACTTGGGCCCCCGGGTCCTGTCCGCCCTCCAGGTGTGGGGCTTCTACCGAGGCCTCTCGCTGCCCGTGTGCACCGTGTCCCTGGTCTCGTCTGTGTCTTTCGGCACCTACCGCCACTGCCTGGCGCACATCTGCCGAGCTCGGTATGGCAGCAGCGACGCCAAGCCCTCCAAGGCCGATATCACACTCTCAGGATTTGCCTCTGGCCTGGTCCGCGTGAGTGTGGGGCCGGGGGGGCGGTTGCTGGGGGAAGGACCGGGGGCCTCAGGCTGGCGGGGTCGGGAGAGCCCGAGCCTGCCGCCTGAGGGGCCACCAAGCCTGGCAGGTGGGGAAACTGAGGCTTGGTGAGGGCAGAGGCTGCATGAAGGCTGGGGGCTGCGGGGAAGGGCTCAGGAGATTCTCGTGAGCCCGGTGACCTTGGGCAAAGCTGGGGAGTGTCTCTGAGCTTCTGTCTCTTCACCAGTAGAGGCCTGGTGAAGGTCAAGTAAGGTTAGGAGTGGAAATCCCCCAGCACGGAGTCTGACAGGGATGAGCGCCCACAGAACGGCAGCGGGGATTGTTAGGGATACTGTAATTAGGAATATCACGTTACTTACCAATGTTACTAAATACTTAAGTTTACCTGTCCTATTATTCTTACATTAAATTCTTACATTAATTACACAATACGTTAAGGTCATTAACCTATTAATTCCGTGGTGAATACCTGCATGAACCCAACTCACACACATTTACCCAACACCTACTGTGTGCTGAGCCTGCTCTGTGCTGGCAGAGCTGTGCTGCTGAAGCAAAAGAATTGGCTCTGAGCCCTGACCATGACCATGACTGTGGGGCCAGCGGAGGCTTCCTTTTTTATATGTCATTTATCATTTATTATTATTATAAATTATTATTTTTGCTATTATTTCATGAAATAATACTACAATATTTTATTTTTATAAATTAATTATTCTTATTAAATTTATTAAAAAATTTTAATGTTTTATTTATTTCTGAGAAAGAGAGAGAGAGAGAGAGAGACAGCATGAACAGGGGAGGGTTAAAGAGAGAGGGAGACTAAGAATCTGAAACAGGCTCCAGGCTCTGAACTGTCAGCACAGAGCCCCATGCGGGGCTCGAACCCATGAACTGTCAGATCATGACCTGAGCTGAAGTCGGATGCTTAAGCGACTGAGCCACCCAGGAACCCCTGTAAATTATTATTTTTAATGTTTACTTATTTTTGAGGGAGACAGAAAGAGTGCGAGAGGGGAGGAGCACAGAGTGAGAGACACAGAATCCAAAGCAGACTCCAGGCTGTGAGCTGTCAGTACAGAGCCCGACACGGGGCTCGAACTCAAGGACTGCAAGCTCATGACCTGAGCTAATGTCTGACGCTTAACCAACTGAGCCACCCAGGAGCCCCCTTTTTTAAAAAATGTTATTTTATGTTAAATCTTTATTTACTTTTGAGAGAGAGAGGTAGACAGAGTGCAGCAGGGGAGGGGTGGAGAGAGAGGGAGCCAGCCAGAGGCTTCTTGAGGCCCGGCCCTCCACCCCCGATGCTGCTCTGGGCGGGACGGTCCCCCCGGAGGCAGGTCCAGGGGCAGAGCGGCTGGCACCCCCTTACCTCTGCCACTTCTGCTTCCAGGTGTTCCTGACCTCGCCCACCGAGGTGGCCAAGGTCCGGCTGCAGACGCAGCCGCAGGTGCAGCTGCAGCCGCAGGTGCAGCTGCAGCAGCGGCGCCCCTCGGCCTCAGGGCCCTCGGCCGCGCCCCCCACGTGTGCTGTGCCCCCTGCGGGTTCAGGGCCTGGGCCCAAGTACCGAGGGCCTCTGCACTGTCTGGCCACGGTGGCCCGTGAGGAGGGGCTGCGGGGCCTCTACAAGGGCAGCTCGGCCCTGCTCCTCCGGGACGGCCACTCCTTCGCCACCTACTTCCTGTCCTACACCCTCCTCTGCGAGCGGCTCACCCCCACGGGCCGCAGCCAGCCAGGTGAGCGGGGGCCCGGGGCCCGGGAGGCCGGGGCAGGCCCGGCACGGTGGGGACCCGGCCGGGAGAGGAGGCATGGGAGCGCAGCGCCCTCGACGCCAGGAGTGGGGACAGACCTGCCGTGTGGCTTTGCGTGGGTCACACGGGCGGAGCGAGCCCCGGGCTCCGGTGCGGCCGGGCCCTGTGCCGGGCGCCCCGCTGGCCGTCCTGGGTGGCCCCGCCGGGTTGGCGGCTGAGGCACCGATGGGTCTCTCCCTGCAGACGTGCTGGGAGTGCTGGTGGCCGGGGGCTGTGCCGGGGTCCTGGCCTGGGCCGTGGCCACCCCCATGGACGTGATCAAGTCGCGCCTGCAGGCGGACGGGCAGGGCCGGCGGCGCTACCGGGGCCTCCTGCACTGCGTGGTGAGCAGCGTTCGGGAGGAGGGGCCACGCGTCCTCTTCAAGGGGCTGACGCTCAACTGCTGCCGCGCCTTCCCCGTCAACATGGCCGTCTTTGTCACCTACGAAGCCGTGCTGGGGCTCACGCGGGGCCTGTCCACATAGCTCGTCCCCACGCCCAGGGCCAGCCTGCCCGCGGCTTGCGGACATCGGACATCGTCGTGGCTGCAGGAGGCGACGGGACTGTGGGGCTCTGGGCCCCGCTGCGCCACCACCTGGGGACAGCGGAGCCGTGCGGTGGCCAGAGCGAGCCTGGGGCTTCGCTCCCCGGCTGCCGACCGTGAGGAGGCTCAGGGGCCCACGTGCCATCAGCCTGGGGCTGGCTTGAGGGTCTCGTGAGCCAGCGAGGAGCGGGCCTCTTGGATGAGGACACCTGTCACACGGAGCTGTTCCAACGCTCGGTCAGCTGGTCGTTCAGCGTCCCCGGGGCCTCTGCCTGCTGCCCGGGTCTTCAGGGCACCCCTGCACTCCCCCAGTGCCCGCCGCCCCTCTCCCTGTGAGGCCCCCGCCCGCTCTCTTCTGCTGTTCGGTGAGCTCCTGTGCACCCGTCCCCCCTGCACCAAGCTGCCCAGAGAGGGCGCTGCCCCGACAGCCATGACCAGCTTGGTGCCAGACCTGCTCACATGCCCCTCATCTGCAGGGGGAGCCCGGAGACTCCGCGGGGAGCTGTTGACAATAAAATGTTTTTGTTTGAATGTGCTCAGTGGTGTTGCTGCGTGGTCTGTGGGGCGGGTGGGCAGCTCATCCTGGAGACTGAGCCCTCCACACCATTCCCACTATGCAGATGGGCACACTGAGGCCCAGAACTGTGGCTGGCTCCGCTCCCTGGGCCTTTGGGGGCACTGAGCCCTGCCCTGGGGGTCCCTGCAGCCTTCAGCATGATGCCAGCTCTCCCCACCACCCCTAACCCAAACCTACCCCTATCTGAGCGAAACCGGCCCCTCCGTTGCCCGGACACCTGGCTGTGGGCCACCTTTCCGCAGGGGCCTGGAGGAGGGAGGGGTGGGTGTGGCCTGGGTGCTGGGTCCCTCACCCAGGTCATCACACAGCCTGACGGCAGGGGAGGGAACGGCTCTGAGAGAGATGTGGGGGGACTTGCACCTGCACCTCTGAACCCCCCTTGGGCTTGAGTCGTGAGTGGCCATCAGGGGCCGGGATGGCAGGTGGAGGCCTCTGGGAAAGCCAGCCAACAGCTGCCTCGATGCCCCTCACAGACACTGGCCTTGACCTTGTGTCTGCACCGGAAGACCTCCTGTGTTCTGTTTCCCAGACCCACGGGTGGGCCTCCTTCCCCCGCCCCTCCCCCCCCCCCAGCCTGCTCCTGTCACACTGACCCAAGTAGCTGCTTACAGTGTGTTCTCTGCCAGGAACACCCTTCCCCCTCCTCTGCCCGGCTGACTTGGTACCGCCAGCATCACCTCCTTCAGGAAGCTCTCCCTGCCTGACCACTGGGCTGCTTTTCGGGCCCCCACAGGCCCCCACTCCACCTGGACTGAGCTGCCTGCCTGATGACTCCATCCAGCACAGGCCCGAGCACAGAGTCGGGGCTCAGGGGGCAGGGCGTGGGATGAGCGAATGAAGTCCCGCAGCAGGTCCTCCAGCCCGAGGCCGAGGTGCTGGCGCTCTTGCGCACCCGGGAAATGGGGCCAGACAGAAGGTTCTGATGACCCTCGAACCCTGACCGTGTCCACCTGTCGGTGTCCATTTACCCGCTGTGGCCTTGGAAGGACGGCTGTGCCGGGTGCAGCTGGGGACCCTGGGGACCCCCGGTCCCTGGCAGCCAGCCCCACCCACAGTGGGGAAGTGGTTTGCAGGAGGGCCTGGTCCTGGTCCTTCTGAGGCTGCACCGGCCCCTTTTTCAGAAACGGGGAAGAGAAGGCGGGCCCAGCTGGGTCTTCCCCGAAACCGCGGCCTCCTCAACAAAGGCCAGGCTGTGCTGAAGATTCAAGTGGGAGGAGCAGGCTGGTCCCAGGACCCCCACCGCGGGGTGCAGACGGGAGGACCCAGGGCTCTGGGAGGGGCCTCGGGCAGAACTCCGGGAGAGCCACACTGGCTGCTCGTTCTCACTGACGTGCTCCCTCGACTGTTTTAGCAAACTGTGGGGGGCGGGGGAAGGGCTGTGGGCCTTAACAGCAGCGACCCTTGCGGGAGTCACCTGACCTCTGACCCACGGTATTGCTCTCAGGAACGGAACATGCGGTATGGCTGCTCTCATCTTCCAGGAGAGGGGGGTGGGGGTCCCCAGGGACAGGAGGCCTGCCCTGAGCCCCACAGCCTGGGTGGGGATGAGCTGCTTGTGAGGGGCCACAGCTCTTCCTGTCCCGGCCCCGATGGTGGCACGCAGTCCTCCCCCAGTGCTCTGCCACCCTGGGGGCTTCACGTGTGGCCCCTCGGTTGTCCCTCGCGGCACACCTGTGACGTGGGCAGAAGGGAGCCACAAGAGGTTGTACCACATCCTGGCACTAGGGCGGGGCCCTGGGTACCCTTGTTTGTGACACGGTCCATCGGTGTGCGTGGAGACAGCAAATAAGACGCAGGACAGGTCTGCTCTGTCACAACTCAGTGTGGCCTTGGACAAGTCCCAGATGAGGACGGGCGGGCAGAGGGAGTCCAGGGCTGCATCCTGGCAGCGCCCCGGGCGAGCAGGCGGCCCAGCTCCCGAACCACTGGCACCACCGCTGCCCACCCTGTGGCCCGTCCCTTGCTGCGGAGTGAGAACAGCCACCCGCGGGGACACGTCCACCGCGTGACGGCCGGCGCCAGGGTGGCCGCCAAGGGCTAGAAAGGCAGGCAGACTACCTCCCAGCTGATTCCTGGGAGCCTGCGTCCCCGCGCCGTGGGGACTTCCTGCCTGCCTCCAGCCCACATTGCCCCCTGGTGGGACTGCGGGACGCGAGGGCCACCCTCGGAGGGGCCTCTGCTCTGGCCCTGGGCCTGAGACAGGCCTGTGGCTCCTCCAAGCCCGGACCCAGCACAGACACAGAGGCAGGACTGAAGCAAGTTTATTCACGCCAATGACTGACATGAGGGAGTGGGCCCTGCATATCCAGAAGGGACAGACCCCTCGACCACGCGCTTTCCCTGAGACAGGTCTTCCGCTTTTCCAAAACTACACAGGGCGCACGGTTCAACAGGCCTCCCGTGGGCGTGCCGCCAGGGCCGTGAGGGCAGCTGCACGCGGTCTAGCTACATCCACCTGCCCCAGGGCACTGCTCTGTGCAGAGAGACTTCCATGCCAGTCACGTGTCAAAACAAAAGGATCTGCAAAGACAACAGAGCCCTCAGCACCTGGCCCGGCTGCTGCGAAGTGGCCGCTGGCTTTCGGGGTGGAGTGTCAAGGGTTCTGCGGTGGAAACGAGGTGTTAGTACTCGGGGAGGAGCGTGATTCTGGAGTGCGGCGCATGCACGGTCTGGAGTGTGCTATGTGAGCTGTAGTCTGGCCCACAGACGACGTGGGAACCGGCCGGCCAGGGCCCAGCAGCCTTCCGGCTGGGAGCTCTTGGCCACACGGACCGCCAAGCTTGTAGCTGGCAGTTCTTTTAAATCTTTGGGGGCCCAGGGTGAAATACACCTGTGCCCGTTCAACTTCCCACATAGACTTTCCAAAGCATGTTTGAGTCTACGATCACGACGTTCTTACATGACGTAAGCACGCTCGTGTTCTTTCACAGAGAGGGGTGAAGAGTGTGCCGAAGCCGCAGGGTCCCGCGGACCCAGGCTGGCCAGCGGTCACTGGGCCAAAGGTCCCACGTCTGGGGGCTGCTCTGTGGGAGAGACTCCAGCCGGACTGTCTGACCACGACATGTTAGCTGGCACCCAGTCCCAAAGGTTTTGCCGCGAGAGACAGAAAGGAGGGCATCACAGGAAGAAACAGTACAGATACACGCACGGGGCTTACAGATTCCAGGCCAGGAATTACCGTGTGGCAGAGCCTATGGGTAGTGGTGATTCGACTGGGCTGGGATTACTGGTAAATTACGTCTCTTTATAAGCGTGTATAAAATGAATGTTACTGAAAGTCGTAGGACAGCTTCCGCGGAGTCATGAACTCCTTCACGATCTCGTCGGTGACCTCCTTGCGCCTGGCCTGGTGCTCGGCGATCAGGGGCTGCAGGACCTCTATGAGGGTCTTCTTGAGCTCGCCAGTGAGCATGGCCCCGCTCGTGTAATCCTGCGGGGCGGGAGACCGCGGTGAGGCGTGGCAGCACGTGCCCGGCGCGCCCACGGCGTGCCACTCGCCCCGCCCGCCTCCTTTCCGGGCGGCAGAGCTCCAGGCCGGACAATCGACCGGGCTCCCGTCGCCTTACCGCCTTCCCTATGTTGGTGCTGACCCTCCTTTCACTTGACGCTCTCCCCGAGCGGACTGGACACTCAGCACAAAGCAGCAGCGCAGGTGCGGAAAGGTCACCTGCAGGGCCAGCACCCAGCAGCCGAGAGCCACTGCCTACATCCTGCGTGTCTCCTCCTTGGTTTTTAACGTTAAGAATAGTTCATCTCGCTGCACTTCCAGCCTGGTGACTGCGATCCCGGTCAGGGGCCGCTGTCCCGTGTCCCGGGAAACTCACGCCTGCGTGGTCACCCGCCCCCCTCCCACTCAGTGTCCCCTGTGCCGTACGGTCTTGCTATTATCAGCTTTAAACACCTTTGTATGGAAAGAGCTCTTTCTTATTTGGGACTAGTTCCTTGGAAAAGATTCCAGGGACTGGAAAACCTAAGGCAAAGGCTACACTTGTTCCCCGGGTTCTTTCTTTGTGCTCCTCATCCAACCAGAGAGGTCACGCTGGGAACACACGACCCACCGAACAGGCCTTGAAGCCTCTGCAAACACCACAGTGACACTAACCCGCTAACTCAGTGGCGGAATGGTTTTAACTGTGATGCTGCCTTGTGTGAATCTGTCTGTCCGTCCGTAGAGTCCAGTAAGAGCTGACCACGCCGCACTTAGTGTTTTCTCTTCCGCGCACTACCCGTTACGAGGCTTTCTGCATGTGGCTGAAGTAGATGGACCTCCTCGCCTTTCATCTCGTCTTGCTGAGCGCCTGTCCCCAAGGCCCGGGCCCTAAGGGTCTCTGAGCCCCATAAGCTTGGCCGCCAGCCCCCCATGTCCCGTGACAGAGCCAGGGGCCGCTGCACCCCACGGCCTGCGCTCCCACCTTCCTGATCTGCTCGAGCTTGTCATCGTCCTCGAGGAAGAAGGTCAGGTACATGAAGGACACGTCCACGTCACAGTTGCCCCCAAACTCCCTGTGCTCCTCGATGGTGTCTCTCCCTCCAGAGAACGCATGCTTGTTGACCTGTACCAGCAAGAGCAGAGATGCTAGTTGGTTCCGGCCGCCCCGCATGTGCAAACTGGCTGCGAGCTGAGGGTGGTGGTCGGGCCACTGACTGCTTTCTGCTCCGTCAGGGCCCAGGCGGAGGGAGGCTGGGGTTCACCGTCGGGCGGAGCCCCACGGACTGTCCCTCCCGTTTGTCAAGCCCCGGTACGTGCCAGTGGGGCCAGCTGGAGAGGAGTAGTGGGTGGGGATCAGGTCTGGTCCCCCCGACCCCAGGGAACACAGAACAGGACTGGGGAGGCCAAAGCACCACCTGCACTGGTAGGGGGAGGGCTGGGGGGTGTCCTACAGCTCTCAGGTGATGGGTGGACACCAGCCACCTTCAGCGTGAAAGAGACCACCACGGAAGGGGGGCTGCTGCCTTCACCACCATGGAAGACACAGTGGGAGCCACAAGAATGGGGCTCATAAGAGAGAGCAGAGCCACAAGCAGCACAGAAGCAGACGGTACCTGCAGGCAGCCCTGGCTAAAAATATGCAGTTTCAGGAACTAAAAGACTCAGACACTAACAAAACAGTTTTTAAGCATCACTGACGATAATCTGGGAGAAGTCAGGGCCAAGAGGCGAGAGAAGAAAAGCCAAAAAGGACAAAGTTTCCTCAATCTTTTCATGAGCATTTGAGAAACCCACTATGTACAAATGTCACCCTATTTTTTTTTTAAATGTTTATTTTTGAGAGAGACTGAGCGCGAGCAGGGGAGGGGCAGAGAGAGAGGGAAAAACAGAATTTGAAGCAGGCTCCAGTCTCTGAGCTGTCAGCACAGAGCCCGAAGTGGGGCTCGAACTCATGAAGCAGAAGATCAGGACCTGAGCCGAAGCTGCTTAACCGACTAAGCCACCCAGGTGGCCCATCACCCTATTTTTCTTTAATGGGGACGAGGGGGGCAGAGCTGACAGTTTCTAGGTGGAGATGCTTATTCCTCCTCCCCAGGACTGCAGGGCAGATTACTGCCTGGACGCTCCGGGGCCCTGCACAGGCGGCGGGCGGACCCCAGGGGCAGAGGCAGTTCCGGCACAAGGGAGCCAGGGACAGCCACCCCGCCGGTGGTCACCGCCAAGCAACTGCTCCGGGAGAGCGGGCCCTGCCCTGTGCCCTGTGCAAGGGGCACTTGGGGGAGAGGTGGGTCCTGGCAGCTGGGCTGTGGCAGGAAAAATAAAGACAAGTGCGGTTCATCTTTCCTCTTTTCCACAAAAAAGACCAAGTTATAAAATAAAACCAACGCAGGCAAACTGCAAGAGCTGTGGACGGCACAAATCAGCAGGAGGGGAGAGCACGCAGCAGCGGTTTCTGGGGCAGGCGCTGGGGGTCTGACGGGGTCAGGGGGCGGCCCTGCCTGCACAGACATTGTCCTGTGCTCAGGCTCCTGGCCACTCCAGTGCCAGGAAGAACGTCTTGGGGACAGAATTTCCCAGGCTCCCCGTGGGGGGAGGGGGCGGGGCGTGACAGAGGTGACAGTTCCCCGTCCCCGTCCGAGATGAAGCTGAGGAAAGGCGTGTCTGCTGCACGTTTCAGCAGACGCATGGGGAAGGCCTGCCTCCTACGTGCTGCTCTGCCCCCCGCCCCCACCCCGGGCAGGGCCTCGGCCAACGACGGTGTGCAGACGTGCCGTCATCACCACATCATTTAACCCGACAACCCAGTGACCCCAGTATCGCTTCCTCCGCTTCATGGATGAAAATGAGGTGCCGTGTCAAGGACCTGCAGTACACGGCAGTGTATGGCAGAGCCGGGCCGACCCTTCCCGGGACACTTCTCAGGCCGCTGAGAGTCTGCCCGGGGTGGGCCTGGCCCGTCCTCAGCGCCACTGGGGCCGTGCTTGTGGGAAGCCAGCAGGAAAACGGATTTGTGTTAGGGTGCAGGGCGGCCTCGGTTATGGGGACCAGAATGCAGCTGTCAGAATCCAAAATGACAGAAGCAGATGAGGCGTCCCCAAACCATGCGATTTCTGCTATAAAAGGAGCCTGTCTTGTGAGGACGTCTGAGTTGGAGGACGGGGGAACTTGACTCAACCATCGAGCTCCAAGAGCCAGTGAACTCTGGCTGCTGCGGGAGGAGAGCTGGGCTGCAGGAGCCCTGGGCCCCGGACAGAGGCGGGCCACTGAATGTCGCCCCGGAGCCAGAGGCCAGTCTGGGAGTTTGCACTAAAGGGGTCTGTGACCAGAAATCACAAGTGGGGGCCAGGCTGGCCAACTGCGCTATAGACCCTCATCCCGGAGGGGGCCTTCCACGCCCCGAGGCCACCTGCAGGAGGGAGGGGCGGGCTCGGTGGGCTGTGGTGGGGAAATAAGAGCTGTCCCACTATTCAGGTTTTGAATTAAATCCTTAAATTTGGGCAGCACGCCACAGCCACAAACACTTCCTACGTGTGATCTCACGTAAGCCTGGCCTCAAAGCTATGGAATGGGTACCGCTGCTCCCACTTCACAAATGGCTCCCCTGGAGAGCGAGGTCACTCGCCAAGCGGCAGGGCCCAGAGAGCCTGGGGCTCCTGGCTCTAGGCTACAGCAGGGCCCATGCAAGCTGTGTGGACAGAAGAAGCTGCCTGGCCCCCCGAGTCTTGATTTCCTTGCCCACAAAATGGTCATGGCCTCCCTGGGTGGTTGCAAGGACTGCGAGCACACGTGGAGGGTAACGCCACAGCCAAACCGCTGTGTCCCCAGCTCGGCTGCTGCTGTTACCCTCAGGAGGGCTGGAGCACATCCCCCCCCCCTCCCCCCCACGGTGTAGAGCTGCGGATTTGGGAGAGGAAGGTGGGCCTGGGGACTGAGAGCGAGGGCTGGCCTGCCCTGTCCCGCCCCTCAGGCTGCTCCCTGCCCATCAGCCCTTGGGGTCCTGTGGTCCCCAAGTTAATGAAAACACCCAGACCCATAAATGAGTTCTTCAGAACAACTCAGAACCAAACAAAATGACTTCTTTTCTGGAGACCAGAGGAGCCGCCCTCCCTCCTCTGCACTCCCTGCGCTGGAACTTTCAGCCAGTAGGGAAAGCAAACAAAAAGTCCGGAGTACGCCAGCTTCCAACAGAGGGGGCAGAAGTGACGGCACCCATTTCCTGGAAGACGGTTTTGACATTAAGGGTTTCCCCGTTGTCAGGTCGAGCCTGCCAGGGACCAGAGGAGGGTCAGGGTGAGCAGTGACTCAGAGGGTTGCGTTATGTGCCTCAGATAGTTTTGGTCACTCCCTCTGTAATCTTCCAAGCTGCAAACACCACTGGATCCCAAATGAAAGGCCCCCAGCTCTGGGACAGTGAGGGGGTCGCACCTATACCGGCAGCTCAGTACCGGGCAACAGAGCAGCGCCCTGGAAAATACAGAAACTCCTAACTTGAGTTTCTTTGGTGACTCCACAAATATTTGCTGAGCACCCGCTGTGCATCTGGCCGTACTGTGCTGTCCTGTCAAAGGGCAGCCACCCGCTGTGGGTCTTCATGAGGACGTGTGGCCCTGCACCCCACCCTGGTCATGGGCGCCCACAGCCCAGGTGGCTCTCCACTGCCCTCCGAGGTGAAGCCTGGCCAAGCTGGTCACCCTCTCTGGCCCTCATCCCTCTCATTCCTCTAAAAGGAAGTCACCGCTACCTCCCACTGAGAAATAAACACAGACAGCATAAGGCACCTGGTCTGCTCCTGGAATGGGGCTGCGGACACAAGTCACTAACACATTTCCTGTTTGTTTACTTTAGAGAAAACTGCCTGAGCACGGTGCTGGTGGGAAAGCGAAGAGGGAAAGAAGAAATCCCCAGTTTTGCCTAAACAAAACGACACAAACAAAACAAACCCAGCTGATGCCTGGGCCCCGGGGCCGGGGCCAGGGTCAGGCCGCGGGCTTGCTGACCACGGTTGCGGACACTGGCACCTAGGGCCCGTGGTGGAGGACGCCGGGGGACAGCCCCGCCACCGTGCGTGTGCCCGGGTCCCTTAGGTGTGGTCTACTCTGTGTGCACAGGCTGGCCCCGCGCCCTGGGCGGCGCTCACCTTGGTCTTGATCTGCTTGGCGGTGTCCGTGAGGAAGATGGAGGAGTTGGGGTCGCTGGCACTCATCTTGGTCTGGGCCCCTTGTAGGGCAGGGAAGAAGGTTGAGTGCAGCAGGGCTGGTTTGGGGTAGCCGATCCTGGGGGCGACGTCTCTTGTCATTCTGAAGTAAGGATCCTATGGTGCAAGAGGGGCCTCTGAGGACAGCAGGAAGAGGGGGGCTGGCCGTCAGCCCAAGAACAACACCCCCTGGGGCTCCAGGGATGCTCCCGAGCTCCCAGTTAGCTAACACAGCCGCTCCCCACCCAACACCTCTGAAAACCTTCTTCCCCATCTAAGGGTGCGGTGCCGCAGACCGAGGGCGCCCCGCCCCGCCTGCCGACCTGGTCGATGGCACATGGGATGAGGCACTGAATGTCTGTCTTGTCTCGGAAGATCTGAGGGAATGAGTTGCTGAAGGAAGGAGCCGCCTGGATGGCAGGAAAGCTGATCTTCCCTGAAAGTTCAACAAAATGGTTTTACACAGGAGGCCAACTCCTGCTCTGGTTCATTCACCCAGAGAGACGGATGGACGGTAGCGGGCTTTGTCCCCGTGGGAGAAGCGGCAGTCATGTCAGAGGGCCTGAGAGCACAGAACAGGGTGGTGGAGAAACGGACTCCTAGTCCTCACTTGCATGTCTCTCCATCCATTTCCTCCAATCCCCTCTGCGACTGCGCTCTATCTGGCCTCCTCAGCGGGTTTCCTACTTGGTGGCGTTTGCCCATGTTGTTGTTAAATACGTTGCGCCCACAGCCGTGTCCTATAGTGTTAGCCACCCTCAACCCGTGGGCACACGGGGTCCTCAGCCCCAGTTGTTACCGATTTCTGATCCTTGGAGCCTAAAACTGTTTTCTGTCTTTCGGAAGTTGCTGTTAACACTGCCACTGCTACCTGCTTAGACCCAAAGAGTGCTCAAGGGCACCGACCTCTACGGGCCTGACAGGTGGGTGCAGGGCGAGTTCTGGGCAGCAGGGCTGCTTCTCTTCCCCCCTGAAAGTCTGGCCTCTGTGATGCTCTTTCCTGGCAGAGACACCCCATTTCTGCGGTCCCGTTGTTCTTGGGGGGCCAGGTAGATGGCTGCCCCCACCAGCCGGGCCTTCCCCGGGCTCACCTCTGCTCACAGCTCTACGAGAAGGTGCCTTGTGTGTGGCCCCTGTTCTATAGACGTGGACGCTCAGGCTCAGACTGTTTAACAGCCAAAGCTAATACACGGCAAGCAGCTGGCTGGGCCGGGATTCAAACCCGGGCATCTGGAAGCAAAGTGCGTGCACTTATTTGTACATCTACTGGTTTCGCTTCTCGCCCAGTGCAGCCCTCCTGGGACGCTGGGATCCCGAGCATGAAAACCCTTTCCAAAGCACGGGATTTATGCCCCAATTGTCAGGATGGAGTCTAACTGAAACATCAAAGAAGAGGCTCATGTGAGAAGCCTCCCAGTGAGGGCTCTCCGCGGCGTTTCTCTCCACACTTGTCCCCCAGGGTCCCTCACCGACAGGCCCTGGGACTCGCCTCCCCCCCCCGGCAGGACAAACTCTCCCGCGTGGCATATCCTGGCATGCTGTCCAGGCCTGGAGCCGCGCCCTGAAAACAAAGCAGGTCAGGAGACCCAGCACAAGCCTCAGGGGTCCAGTCTTCAGGAGCTAAGGACCTAGGAGAGGAGGCTGATGCAGCTGAAAGGCACAGACGTGTGTGTGCATGGGCCCGAGCCACAGGAGAGAGCGAGGGTGGGCAGGGTGGGCTCCACAGGGCTTCTGGCCAAATCCATCCTCTTAGGGGAACTCGAGGCTCCTGGCATCAGAGCAGGTCGTCCTGCAGCTCCTGGGCTTCCTCCGGAGGTGACCCACACTGGCTGGGACCCCACGAGTGGGCAGAGGAAGTCTGGTCATCCCTACGCTTTTCTTTCTTCTAAACCTCTAGGGGAGGACAGTCTCCCGAGGTCCGCCCCACGCAGCCCAGAAACGGGGTAAAGGCACCACACCAGCTCTTCAGGCTCCCGGAGGGACCTGCCCTGGGGCTCAGTACATGGAGGCCAGCGGCAACGCCACCACCCAAGAGCGCTCAGCTCCGGGCAGACGCCAGTGGTTCAGGGCAGCGCGCAGGGCCGCGGGCGGCAGCCAGCTCCTTACCGATGCTGTCACTGTCAGTGAAGCCGAAAATGCCTTTCACCTGGTTGAAGGTGACGTGCTTCTGAATCTTCACCACGTTCTTGTAGAAGCCTGGACTCGTCCTGCACACACAATCAGAATCAAACCCCAGGTTTACGGGGTGTCCTGCCACCAAGGCCAAGGCAGCAGACGGTGAAACCTGAGGTCGCACGTGTGGGCGGAGGACACAGAGCGCGCAGGGAGGGGCCCAGAAGGCACCCGTGGGCAAAGGCACTTGTGGCGGGCAAAGTAGAGTGGCTGGGGGAGGGTGGAAGAACCCTCCACTGGACTGACTGCCACTGGCACTGAGCCCGAGGGCCGATGCACAGGAGGCTCAGGGAACATGCCGACTCGCCTCAAGGAACCACACCAACTAGGAGCAGAGCTGGGTCTGCAACACCAGCTCTCAGATTCCCGGTGCGGTGTCTTTCCATCCCTCGTGGCTCCTGGCAGGAAGGCCTCTCTGGGCCCTCACGCAGGGCCAGAAATGTGCGTGGGGACAGGGTGTCCGGGGCTGGCCTCCTTGCCACGGCCTGTGTCCCCACGGGGCACTGGCTGCTTCGCTCCCACCCAGAGAGGCTGGAGGCTGGCTTTGCTGTAGTTTCAGCTCCTACAGACTGGGAAGGAGCCTTGTTCGATCAAAGATCTGGATTTTGAGTTAAGTCTCAAGAAAAAAAAGTAAAATGCTCAACTCTTTAAAAGAAACTCTCAAAGGGGGTAAGACGTTTGAAAACAGGATTTAGCTTTTAAAACTTCTCTCCTGACTTTAGGTTCAATGAAAGATCTTTCTGAGAAGAGGTAGCACACAGCCTTTGATTTACACATTATCTGGGTTTTCATCTCTCCTGCGTGTCCATGAAGAGGAAGTTCCTGCCGAGCAAAGGCGGAGGACGTACAAGTGCGCTTACCAGCGACAGGCTGGGAAAGTCGCCGCAGACCCCACGTTCTCTCGGAATGTGCGGAGAGCACAGGGGCTGTGCGGTGGCCTTTCACATGCACTGCTCAAAAGTCCACCCCCCATTACGTGCCCGCCCAGTTATCTTTGTGGGTTTGCAAGAGGAGTTTGCTTCTGCCCCACCAGCGTCTCCGGGCAGTGAGGCGGGGACTTTGTTTGGCCCATGGCTGTGTTCTCAGGGCCCGGGGGCACCTGCCACAGATGGCACCCTGTGCCTACCGTACTGACCTGCTGGGACAGGCCACCCCTCACCGCGTGCGTACCAGACGCGGCTGAGTGGAGCCTGGGGTGCTGGGCGGCGCATGTGAACCTGGCTGTAGGAGGGGCGGCTCCCAGGAAAAGGGAGCTAGACCATGTGTTTGGAGAGGGCGCGGGGAGAGGGGAGTAGAGCATACTCAGAGGCCGGCGGTGGGACTGTGGGCTGTGTCCTCTAGCTGGGGGGGGGGACCAGCCAACCCACCAAGGGGCCTGTGAGCTAAAGGGAAGGCGGACACTTCATTCTGATGCTGACACAGAAGCGGGAGAGGGGCGGGGTGGCGAGGCCCAGAGAGCGCTGGCTGTGGGGACTGAGGCTGAGGGGCTGTGCGAGGGGCAAGAGGCAGCACTGGATGGTGTGGTGACCGGTAGCACCTGCAAAGAGGATGTAGGGTGGGCTATGTGCTCACGCAGTTCCGTCAGGTTCTTTTAAGGAATGAGAGAAAAATAAAGCACCATGAAGATTGTAAGAGCCACGACACCTAATGTCTCATCTGACCCTATTTTGTGGACCAGACTTGGGCACCAAACAGACGTGCCAGGTCTCGAACCCCGGGTCTGTTTCCTTTCTTCAAAGACTATGTTTCCTCAAGGACACCACAATGCCTCTATGCCCACAGAGAAGTGATTTTAAAAAACTCAAAGTAAAATTAAAAAATTATTAATTCATTTACTAGTTGGTAGAAAGGCCAGACTTCGCATCAAGGCAACGTCGCTCCATGGGTGTAAAGCCACCACTCAGACGTCAGTCCTCATAGAAGGGGACATTCTGGGGAAACGGTAGCAAGCAAGTTGATTTGCACTGAGTGCAAACGCAGCCCGTCCCGTGTTTTCACCACATCCCGCCTTGGCCTGGTAGAGAGCACGCGCATGACAGGGGCCACATTGCCTACGTTCCTTGGGGGTCACCCGTGCCCTGGGTGGAGAGATGCGCCTCAGGTGCTCAGGAAGGTACGTGCTGAGCGGAAGAGCATATTCTCGGGAAACCTGACAAAGCCTTATTTTTCTAACATGCTTCTTCGTAGTTGTTTGGGATGGGACAGACCTCAGAAGTTTCAGTTCAGGGGTTTTCTGAATGCCATACTGGGGCCTACTGCGTGGCCAACTTAAAGAACTGGCCTATGAGCGGATCGTGTACCAGCGAGTCCTTCTCTGCGAGGAGCCAAGTATGCCGAGATAGAGAGAGGCGCTGACCCTGCAAACTGATAGCCTTGCAGAGAAACTACAATTCTGTCTCCAGCTGGGGAGCGAAACCTGACCTGGGGAATGAAAGCAGTAAGCCATATCCTAATGTTTCATAAAGGGAGGGAAACCTTCATCAGACCTAAGGCCACTTCCGCTGCGTCCGACTCAGCCGTGGCTGAGGCCCTGACGGCTGCGTATCCTTGTGTGGCAGGCGGCTGGGCCCCCGCTCCTTACCCCATGTAGTCAAGATCCGAGAAGATGAAAGTCTTGTTGATGTCAAAGCCGCAGGCGATGATGTCCTTGGCGTTCTCCACGGCGTAGCCGTAGGCCTGGTCCAGGGTCAGGTCTTTCCACAGGTACTTCTCGTCATCCGTCATCTGGATGACCAAGGGCACGTTAAACACGTCCTGCAGCCACCTAGGAGACACCGGGGAAGAGGCTCACTTCCCTCTTCTGCAACCGAAGACACCGTTCCTGCTAACAGTGGATGTCAAAACTCTCTTGTCTACATAACCAACCGCACGGTGTCATGTCATGAAACGTGACCGCTACGACCGACACCTAGAGGGCCCTGCCTTCAGCCCTGTGCTGCTTCGCAGGCTGGCAGCTGCTTCAGGAGGTGGGAGCACCACTGCCCTCCCGCAGGCGTGGGAATGAGGGCGCAGGGAAGGGATTCTGCTACGGTCACTGGAACAGGGACAGGAGGAAACAGGCTGGCCGACCCCATCACAGCATGCTTTCTAAAGCGACACCAGGAACAACGTGAACAGAAGCCAGAAAGGCACCAGTTCCCTCACACCTTGTCTGTCTGACAAACACAAACGGGGGCTACCGTGTCATCTAGACATGCGTCATAAATAGCATTCCTGGTTTACCAGTAAGGGCGGTAAAAGGCACACAACACAATACTTACTTGGTGAAAATAAATGGGATGAGGTGACCTACATGCATTGCTTCGGAAGAGGGGCCCCTGCCTGTATACAGGTAAAATGGCTTCTTCTTTTCATAGGCATCAAGGATTTGATTCATATCTCTAAAGGAAAAAGGAGAAAAGGAGATAGTGTGGTTTTCTGAAATAAAAATCAAGGCACTCATGCTCACTTGAAAATGATAGAGAAAATACAACACAGATAATAATTAGATTGGTTATCTATGGCGCTCACGTTAGAAAAATGACAGGAAACGTCTGCTGACAGGATTTCTCCTGTGTTTGTTTTAAAAGCATAAGGCACACAGGTTTGGAATAAAAGCTGGATACAGTTGGGCAGCCAGTGGAGCCCCTTTGGAATTTTTAAATATCAGTGTTCACGTGTCATCTGGTTTCCTGGGAATGACACCAAGCTGGCCCTGCACACTCCCTTGTTTAGAACCCCCAGCCCTGAGACTTGGAGAGCCAGGCTGGAAGAGCGCAGGGTTCTGCGTGGTCCTGACTCTGGGCCAGGGGTGAGGAATGCCCATGGGGAATGCAGAGGTGAGGTCCCCAGCTGCAGGTCTGATTCAGGCTCCCGCAGCCAGGCTGGGACCATGGGTCTTCATCTGGGAGTCGCCGTGGCGTCATCGGGCCTCCCCTAGGACCAGGGCCCACAGACCATGCACATGAAGGGTCCTCCTTCCTGACCGTGCAGCAGAACCACCTGCACATACTTCCTGGACCCCATCTTCAGAGAATCTGACTCAGTGGGTCTGGGGTGATGTCTGGAAATCTGCATTTTTAAAAAGCCTCATCTGGGATTGCCACGTTGGCGGGTGTGAACCCACTACTCCAGGGTGTGAATGCTCTTTGTTTCTGGACAGTGTGCCAAAATAAAAGAGGGCCTTTTCTGGAGGTCTGGGTGGGAGACCCCACACAAGAGCGCTCTCAGAAGTGACCCCTCGGGGCGCCTGGGTGGCTCAGTCAGTTAAGCGTCTGACTTCAGCTCAGGTCATGATCTCCTGGTTCGTGGGTTTGAGCCCCGCGTCGGGCTCTGTGCTGACAGCTAGCTCAGAGCCTGGAGCCTGTTTTGGATTCTGTGTCTCCCTCTCTCTCTGACCCTCCCCTACTCACGCCCTCCCCCTCTCTCTCAGAAATCAATAAAACATTAAAGAAAAAAAAAAAAAGTGACCCGTCCTCACAGCTGACACCAAGTGTTCACTGTGCCCATCTTCGGGCTCACAGGATCATGGGAATCGTTTCTTTGTGCTAAGCTTCTTTTATCTCCAGGGACTGATCGATCACAAACAGTTTTTGAAATAAGGAAAGAATAAAAAAATGTAATTTTGGAAGAAAAGGGTCCTTCTTTGGTTCTCACAACTACCTTTTCTGGGCTTACAGGAGGGAGAAGAGGCTGTCCCATGAGCTGTCCTTGAAGTCTCTAAGCCCCCAGGGACTGCCCCAGGGCCAGGTGCTCTTAAGGAGCAGAGGGAGCGGACTGGACCTTGCAGTCTGATCTCAGCTTCATGAGGATGGCTTCCAGCAGGTGAGGGGATCTAGGCAGAGCCCAGTCTGCAGCTTGACGGCGCATGGTACTTCTCCTCCAACCTCCCCCCCACCCCCTTACAGATGATAAATTAGAAGGGCATTCTCAAATCTGAGGATGGCCAAAAGGTGCAAGTCCTATGTCTTCTGGAGCCAAGAGCCCAAGGGGTTTCTCACTGAAGTAAGCAAGTCACATGGGCAGCGAGAGCTGTAAAATGCTGAGTTCTGATCTAAGATCAACAAAACTGGTAAACCTTCAGCTAAAGTGACCAAGGTGGGGAAAGAAGCACGGAGACTCTACCAAAGTCAGGAATGGAAGAAGGGACGTTATTACTGACTTCACGGGAATTAAAAGGATTATAAAGGAATACTAAGAACTGCAGGCCCACAAATGAGACAACCTGGATGAAAAAGACAAATTCTTAGCGAGAAACAAACGACCAAACTGACTCAAGAAGAGACAGAAAAGCTGAACAAGTCTAGAGCAAGCAAAGAAGCTGAACTAGTAATCAAAGCAGGAGCCACAAAGGAGAGGCCGGGACCAGACGGCCTCACGGTGGGTCCCATCAAGTATTCAACAATCAACAATCCTTCACGAACTCTTCCAAACACACTGAAGAGGGAACGCTTGCAAGCTTGCAGAGGCCAGGTTATCTCCACACCGCGAGCGACACAGAACTAAAGACCCTCACGGTACAGATGCCAACACCCTTGCAACCAGCTGCATATAAGGAGGATGAAACACCACGATCAAGTGGGACCTGTCCTAGGAATGCAAAGTTGGTCCCACACACAAAGACGCCCCAGTGTGACGCACCCCATTAATATTAACATAAGACAAAAACCCCATGGTCATCTGAACAGACTCAGAAGAGTCTAATAAAACCCAATACCTTCCAAGATGAAAATACTCAACAAGCTAAGAAGAGAAGGAAACTTCCTTAACGTAACCCAGGGCATTTATGGAAAACCCACAGCTAAATGTAAAAAAACTCTCGGAAGAAAACACAGGTGCAAATCTTCATGATCTTGGATTCGGCAGCAGTTTCTTAGACAGGATGCTAATAAACTGTATTTCATAAAAATGAAACAAGTTTTGTGTTTCAAAGAACACGGTCAATGAAGTGAAGAGACAGCATACACAATCAAGTATTTGCAAACCATGTATTTGATAAGAAACTAGGATCTGGAATATTCTATAAAGAACTCTTACAGCTCAATAAAGAGATAACCTAATCAAAAGTGGGCAAAGGATAAGAATATAAAATTAGCCAATCAGCACATGAAAGGATGCTCAACATCATTAGTCACTGGGGAAATATAAATCAAGACACAATGAAAAAGCACTTCAGGGGCGCCTGGGTGGCTCAGTTGGTTGAGCATCTGACTCTGGATTTCGGCTCAGGTTGTGATCCCAGGGTTGTGTGGTTGAGTCCCGCATCAGGCTCCTTGCTGAGCTTAGAGCCTGCCTAGACCCTCCTTCTCTCCCTCTGCCCCTCCTGCCAGATCTTGCCTGTGCTCTCTCTCCCCCTCTTAAGAAAAATAAAAGGAAAAAGAAAAGAAGAAAAGCCACTTTATACCTATGAGAATGGCTATAAAGAAACAACCACAAAACAGAAACCAGGAAGAGGGGGTGAGGGTGTGGACACACCGGAGCGCTTGGCGGTGCACTACTGGCAGGAATGCAGAATCGTGGGCACCGTGGAGACGTCTGGCGGATCCTCAGAAGGTTCAGGAGCTACCTTACGACGCGGCAGTTCTGTTCACACGTTCGCCCCGAGAGAACTGAGAACGCATGTCCACACAGAAACTTGTGCACAAATGTTCAGAGCAGCCTTACCGATGACCAGGAAGTGAAAATGACCCAAATGCCCAGCAATCGGGGAACGGGTCAACAAAACGTGGGCCAGGTCTATTCAATGGCACACTATTCAGGTATAAAAGGAGGGAGGCATGAACACACCCGGCAACAAACACGAGGAACCGTGAGAACCTGAGATGGTGGCTGCCGGGGCAGGGGGCATGGGGGACGGGGTTTCTTCCTGGGGTGGAGATGTTCTGGAGTTAGTGGTGGGGACGGGCGCCTTATGAGAATACTAAAGACCACGGAACTGTGTACTTTAAACAGGTTAATTAGGTCTTAATTAAGGTAAAAGCCTTGATTATATTCTGTCTGGAAAGAAGGCTGAATGGGGCCTGAAGTCTTTTGCATGTGGAATTTTAGGTGTGCCGGCAGCCGGCTGAGCGCGATCTCATGCTCTCCCATAACTGTGAAGCACAAGCAGAGCAAAACAGCCCGAGCAGAGCTTCAACAACGAGCTACAAGAACGCTTTGGGAACCTGTCCACTTTCTGATGCAATCTGCGTGGAATTTATAGTCGGAGCTAGGGATAGTCTGCTCCAGGTACATGCTCTTAGTTTCTTTTGCTACGACTTATGAGGGGCCAGGACAATGGCAGGAAGATGGCACAGTTTCAGGAAGTCTCTTGCTTATCGCGTGGGAAAAGTTAAACTTGGACCCACTGATCTCTTTTCTCTTATGACATTTTATGATTTATTGTGCGTGCTCTGGCATGAACCTCCTCTGCTGTGTATGTGACCTCTACCTCGTGAAGTGAGCAGTTCACAAGTGAATAAAGCTGGGGCCCGACGGTGAGGGACTGGACATGAACCCACGGCCAGTTATTGACAGGACAGAAGGTGGACCCCAGTCTCCAGACAACGGCTGTCATTTCCCCCCATAGCAGGCAGCTGGCAGGGGGGCCTCATCGTCCCGTCTGGAACTGAAGGGAGGGGGTAGGAAGCCCTGACCTGTGTGAGAAGAAGATGCCTCTGCGCAGGAAGCGGTGTGCCCTCTGCCCGGTGGCTCTCTCGATCCGGCTCACCAGCTCTTTGTCAATCTTGCTGCTCCCGAACCGAACTGGAAAGAACAAATTGTAATAAAGCGGAAATGGCTGTCTTAAGGGGTATGGGGTGTGGTGGGTGATTGGGCATCACCGGAGGGGAGGAGCTGGTGATCCGTGTGCAAGCTTAACAAACCCAGCCCTCTCCCAGTCCCGACCCCAACCCCAAATCATATGTCGTTCACGCTAACACTGACAGCTGAGACGACAACCGGCAAAACAGGAAACGAATTACAGAATAAAACGCTGGTTCGTCTGGGACTGGATTCTGAGGGGAAGCCTATCTGGAACTCAGTGTGGCCGGCGGCTTTTCACCTCCACCCCCTTGCCCCCAGTTGGGCTTACTGAGGTAAACTTCATGAACACCGACAACCACGATTTTAATATTCTTTTGCTGCTGAGTTGAACTAACCTGTCTACAAATGAATCTTCCCTCACTGACAGTCTATACTTATATGATGGAAGATGGCTCTCGACTTTGACAAAAACATTTTAGTAGCGCCTCCTCTCTGGTGATCACCGGTGATCTTGGAGTAAGGACTTCCCTGAGCAGGAAGTCCCGAGAGGAGGGCTTGCCAGGGGCAACCCGTCCCCTTGAGGAGTCACCCTTCTTAAGCAGACATCCAGCTTTTCAGCTCCACAGCCGACATCACTGGAGGAGACTTAGGTGATCCGTTACTGACTTTTACCATTCAATGAAAGGTGATCTGAATGACTGCAAAGATGCCATTGTAAGAGACCTTTCCTGAACTTCTGAAATGCTCAAAACAGAGGAGAAAGCTACTAAGCTATCTTCTATAGACTGTTATTTTGAAGTAAGTTTTACATTGTTATTTCAGTTGAAAAGAATCCTTTGGGAATATAATGCATGAACAAAAGATTTTAGCATCTATTTTTTCTTGGTGATGAAGTGTGACTGGGTTTATAATTCAAAATAGAAAAACACCAATGAGATCAACTAGTGACCAATGGGATCACTTCTAAAAGTTGAGGTTTCTCCCAGGACGTACCAATGAGCTTGTCATAGTCAATGCCCTTAGCACTGCTGGTCTGTACCGTCCACGGGTCCACAAAATCCTCTTCGGCCTCCGTGGCACCCAGGCCTCTGTCGCTCTCAGGCGCTGGGTTCCCTGGAGGGCAGTCGGCTCTGTAATCCTCCCCCATGGCGGCTTTGTAGTTCATTTTCAATGATAACAGCATCCGTACTGCAGAATCAATTTCATCCTGGACAAAGGAAATAAGGATGAAGCCTAAAAATACTAACGTAGCTGACATTTTACTGAACATGACTGATGTCATGTGGCAGGCCCTCACACATGTTACCTCCTTCAGTCTCATGACAGCCCTATGAGGCAGGTATCACTGTCACTGTGCTTTTCCAGTAAGACTCTGACACTCAGAGAGGTGAAGGAGCTGGCCCATGGACACACAGCAAGTCACAGGCCCAGATGAATTTTACTTTCGCATTGTTCTAGCGGATCCATGGAATGTATGGGTTACTACCACCAACACTACAGGAGAAATGTGATGCAATATACGCTGTCATTTAAGACACAGTGAATACGCTAAAGATTTCTCAAACACCAGCGATGCCAGAGAACGCGTGTGACAACCTCCCTGATCTGAGTATACAGGATTCTACATTGGACCTTGCTTTTATGTGCCACACAGGTGAGATGAGTATTGGTGGCAGCTTAGATAATACCACCAGTAACGGTGACCCTAGACATCAGGGAAACAGATAAAGGCAAGGAAAAATATAGGTATTCAAGTCATAAACTAAGGAGGAATGTAGTGGGAAACAGTTATAGTACTGTATTTTAGAGTCTTACCAAGCTGTCCAAAGTGTCTGCATACTGAGAAGCATGAAGAAAACAAATGTAGACTATACCCGTGGGTACTCTGGGGACCTATCAAAGACCTCCTGCTCCAGAAGCCCACACTACCACCCATGAGGGCCGGCCTCTGAAGAGCAGGCCTCATTAGGCAGATTAGTCACGCTACGCCCCAAAGCTCTGCTCCCGTAATTGGCCTTGCTGGATTAGACCATAAAGAATATACACCGTCCAATCTGCCTGCTGCAGGAAGTACGAATATTCCCGCTTAGAGCCCACACGTAATATTCCACACATTGGGCTTCCTGGGGGAGGCCCCACACCAGCCTCCGTCCAGATGTGGCTCTGCATCAGGAGCAGCCCTGGGGCCAGAGGACTGATACCTTGGGGAGGTTCTGCAGATAGATTTGTGTTTCAAACTTGGAAACTATTGGAATTCGTTATTAAAATGAATTAGAACCCTGGGCTGAATAACCCCACGGGCTACACCTCACAGAAGAGATAGGATACTTGCCCAGGCCGGATAGGGGAGTGCTCTTACTCATCTCACTCCTTGCTAAATCCTATAAATGTTTAGCAAGCACGATTTATCGGATTACCTGTGGAAAGAATTAGCTTGCTTTGAAGTACACTTTAGTCAATGCCCCTTTATCACCAGCTGTGTTGACATTTCATACTCTATCTGCTTGAGCTCTGCTGGCAACCTGGAGGCTCTCTGAAAGTCAAACATTTAAGCGGTATCCCTGCTCGGGAATGGTCTGTAGTCTGGAGTGGGATTTAAATAGACAGGCCAGCTTGCCACGTTGATTTTCTTGTTTTCTTAATCTAACATGGGACAGAATGCTGAAACAGGATTTAAATGCTGACTTCCTAGGGGAAGAAAAAAAAAATGATGACATGCAACCTGATATGTAAAGCTCCAACACAGGCAGAACTACCCACGGTGGAGGCCTAGGGTGGATGACAGAGGCAGTGGCTGAAGGGGCCTGAGAATGGCTTCCAGGCACTGCTGTCCGGTTTTCTGAGTTGGGCCCTGGTTACACAGGTGTGGTCATTTAAGAAAATTCAGGAAGCTGTCTGATGTCGATCACCGTACTTTTCTCACAAAATGGTGCACTTCCAATTGAAAAGTTTAGTTAAACTAAGAGCACAAGAAAAAAGACTGCTCTGTAGCTTAACCTCTATGATCCAGTGTCAGTAGTTGAGTGCCGCTGAAGCTGTGCATGCTCCCAGCCACTGTCTCTCTTCAGAGCCCCTAGATTCTGACTTGTTCCCCACCCACCCCGGGGAACACCCTGCTTTTTAGGGAGCTGTTACCAAAAGCAGGGGGTCTTATTCCCCCAGTACATGGAGGAGAGATGAATGGAGAGGACCCCAGCCTACACACATAGAGACGGCTGGAGAAAGAGCCTGCGGTGCCCTCACCATATCGGTGCTCCCAAAGTGGCTCAAGTATTTTGCATAAAGTGAAGTTCTAAAACATCAGGTGCTTCTATTACAACACATTCCAGGGTCAAATTTACTTCTGACTTTTCGTCATTTTGCTCTGACTTCATTGTGCAGCCTCTGATCTCTCTTGCTGAGGGTCAGCTGATGGCTTAAGAACAAACTTGAAAGAGTAATTCTAACCTGTGTTAAGAATTGTGTGATTAACAATGAACATAACTGGAATTCCTAACTAAAAACACGTATGAAATGCTATTCATATTTAATATTACATAGATAAAAATACCACTGTCAAGTCTTAAAACATGGGTTTAAAGAGTAAATGAGCAACATTTGGGCCCTTTATTTATTTCAAGGTTTAAAAAAAATTTTTTTTGTAACGTTTATTCGTTTTTGAGAGACAGAGATAGAGTGTGACTGGGGGAGGAGCAGAGAGACATGGAGACACAGAATCAGAAGCAGGCTCCAGGTTCTAGGCTGTCAGCACAGAGCCTGATGCGGGGCTCAAACTCATGAACTGTGAGATCATGACCTGAGTTGAAGTCAGACGCCCAACCAACTGAGCCACCCAGGCACCCCTATTTCAAGGTTTTTTATAAACAACTTAGCCTTATCCACTGAGTCCTACCTGGTGTGTAAACTTTCTGTGAATAATCAACTCCACTGTCTTACGGTACTATTTATTTCTTTTAACATATAATGGTTTATCTGGTGTCCAAAGAGTCGAAATAAATTGCCAGGGTGGTTGGGAGATGGTTTATACCATCTGGGGAGGACCCAGGAAGGGCTCCTGAAAAGAAGACATCAGGGGTTGGAAGTGAGGGGTGAGGAAGTCACGGCGACGAAGCAGCCAAGAGACCTAAGAGTGGAGGAGGCATCGTGGAATGAAAGGCGGTGCTCACATGCATTCAAGAAGCGGACGGAACGGGTTACACTGCTGAAACGTCCCGCAGCAACAGCAGAGGATCTATAAGAAAGGCGTGACCCCGTGGGGACAAAGGCAGCAGAAAAAGGGTGCCAGCGACAAGATTTGGGGAGCTGCAGAGCTGCTGGGTGACTGGTAGCAGGATGTCACACAGACAAGGGAATGTCGCAGGGGAGTCCCGGGCTGGGGCCTCGGAGGAAGTGAGGGCAATGGTGGGTTCTAAAAACAGGAGCATGAGTTGAAATCTGTTTGAGGAGCAGCTGGTTGGCTCCCCTCCTCCCGCAAACAGAGGTTCCGTGCTAGGGAGGTGGAGTTAGAAGTGTCTAGACTGGGGGTGCACTGCACGGAACAGGGAGGCTCAGTGACAGCCACACAGCCCAGCCCCTCTGTCCCACAGAGGGTATTAGGAAAACCATCGTCAAGATCTCAAACATAAAAAAGTCACTAACTGTACCTGGGAAACAATAATGGGGTGCTATAAGGAAAGGACATTCAGAAAGCAAATGACTCGTGAAGTTAAAAAATGACAGGATAAATGAAACACGATAGGAGGATTAGGAGTTGAGGAGGGAGCGCCTGGCTCGCTCAGTCGGTGGGGCAAGGGATTCTTGATCTCGGGGTTGGGAGTTCAAGCCCCATGTTGGGTGTGGAGCCTACTCAAAGAAAAAAAAAAGGAAACAGAAGAAGTTGAGGAAATAGATCTGAAATATATCTGAAAGAGAACGACAAAAAAACAAAATGGAAAGGAGAAATTAAGAAAAACCAAACACATTAAAAAAATGGAAAAAAAAAAGGGGGCGCCTGGGTGGCTCAGTCGGTTAAGCATCTGACTTCGGCTCAGGTCATGATCTTGCAGTTTGTGAGTTTGAGCCCTGCATCAGGCTCTGTGCTGACAGCTCAGAGCCTGGAGCCTCCTTTGGATTCTGTGTCTCCCCCTCTCTCTGCCCCTCCCCTGCTCATGCTCTGTCTCTGTCTCTCAATGATAAATAAAAACATTAAGGAAAAAGTAAAACAAACAAAAACGAACAGAGGAGGGCAAACTTCTAGGGAAAAAAATCCAGAGGAAACAGAGAAAACAGGAGAGAGGAAATCAAAGAAACAATAGAATTTCTGAGAATTAAGGGTCCTCTTTTTTTTTTTTTTTAAGTTTATTGAGAGAGAGAGAGAGAGAGAGCAAGCACAGGCATGAGAGCACCTGGGAAGCCCGGTGCGGCAGGGCGGGGAGCAAACCTTCGAACCACGAGAGCATAACCTGAGCCCAGGTCGGATGCCGACCTGACTGAGCCACGCAGGCGCCCTGAGAATTAAGGGTCTTACGTGTCTAGTTAGAAAGGACTGAGCACTGAGGACAGCCCAAGAAACATCGGAACGCTGGAGCAGAGAAACTCCCCCGCAGACTTCCACAGAGAGAGGGCAGGGGCAGTACGTGGCTTCTCCACAGCAGCCCTGGGAGCTACGTGGACAGGGCACTGGCTTCAGAAATCTGTGGCAAAACCGCTTCCACACCCACCCTGCTTATCAAACAGTAGACAAAATAAAGGTACTTTGAGACATGCAAGATCCTCCCAAATTATTTCTTTAGCACTAATTTTTTCAGAACCCATTGGAGGATTTGCCCTGTCAAGACAGAGTAAACAAAGGAGAAGACAGACACAGGATCAGGAAGCGGAGCCCTCCGCGGGAGCGAAGAGGGGGCTGCGTGGACGGCAAGAGCAGCAGTCCTGAGCAGGCGAAGGTCCCGGGAGAGACTTTTTCGAGAAGATGAGCTACAGACGGGCCGCCGTGAGTGCCCCGGGAGGAGACTCACTGACCCAGGGGGCCTGGAGACCCGTTACCATTAGGACACGGAAATGCCGAGCAAATAGGAATCAGGACACACGTCAACTCCAGGGCAGGAGAGGAAGGCGAGCTGGAGTATACTCGCGGGTGTGCCTGCGGCCCCAGCGGCGTGGGTGCTGACACCGTGACGTGCACGGGACGGCGGAGGGTGGCAGGCGCTGACGGAGGTGCTAACCCCTCTCAGCCACAGTCAGTGCCCCAAACTTGAATATCGACAAGGAGCAATAGAGAAATGGGGGAGTACATCTCAAAGAATCTGCTCCAAGAACTGAAATGTTTGTTTCCGGGCATAGGAAATGGGAACAGGCGGGTGGAGGACTGCTGGGTTGCAGAGGCTTTCTTTAGACCACACACATCAATAAAGGAGAAAATAAACTCATGGTCCACAGACCTGAGTTACTGAGGGAACAGAGTCGTGGGAACAGTCTGCTCCTGGGAAACAGGACCCCGGACTTGGCCCAGATGCACATGCAGCGAACCCCACAGAACCCCGTTACCTGTGGAGCCTTTCCAGCTTTGAGGGACCGCACGAGCTCTCCCTGGGCAGCTACCCTGTGGAACAGGTCGAGGGGGGAGGCGCACCCCTGCTCGCCATTGGCCATATCCGCCATCTTCCAGGACCTGGGTCTCTAGCCGGCTAGGGCGTTGGAAGGTTTGCTCAGTGGTCCCGACAAAACTGTGGGGGAGAAGGGGGAGAAGGGGAGAGGGAGGGAGAGACCGATTAAGAAAGCACTGTAGCTGTTTCACCTCTCCCGCATCTACCCAGTCCTTCGTCTCGCCCATGAGGCTGGTGGAGTCACAAGCAAGGACACGGATACGATAATGTTAGTAAGGCAGACACAGGGATCTGGGGCCACAAAGAAGGAGAAAAGAGGAAGAGCAAGTGCCAACGATGAGGGCAGAAGGCAGGGCCAGGGGTTCAGGGCAGCACAGGAGGGCCCCCAGCTAAGAGCATGTGAGCCGTGCCCAGTGCCCAGGCAGGACTCGTGTCTGCTTGGGGAGCAAATACCAAAGTGTTTTGACAAACCTAAGTCCACCAGAGCAAAGAACGCTTGGCAAACTGCTATTTACTCTTTACACTAACTGCTGGGGAAGGGTTTCCAGGCCCTCACAGCCACAGCCACCAAACCACCCAACACACGGCTTTCTCTGCCGGCCAGCTGCTCTGTTCTCAGATGAAGCGAGACCTGGAGGGCCAGGCCTTATCTGGAGTCAGGGCAGGGCCTTATCTGTCCTGGGCTCCCAAGGAGGGAAGAACTATACATAGCCTGTCCGTCCATTCTATGTGCTGCCTAACTTCGCTGCAGACCTCTGCAGAAAGTGTACTCGCACTTCTGTTAGTTATTATTTGGCGTTAACCTTGAAAAGGGTGGGACACAAGGCAGGCCACTCAGTGCTGCCTTGGAGCAGAAACCAGCCACGGTCAGTCCCCTCTTGGGTCAGTGTCCCCTAACCCTAACCCGCATCTATAAAGTGGCCCCATCAGGAACCTCTTCACCTACCTCGAGGGCTGCTCTAAAGAAGAAATGAGGAAAAACCAGCAGGTAGCCTTTCGTAAACTAAATCAAGATATACACCTATTACAAGGACTGTCGTCAGGGTTCTGGGGCTCACCCAGATCCCAGCTCCGTCTACGACTTGGTGGCTGTGCCTTGAATGAGGACTGGACAACGACAATGGGCTGTGCCAGAGTGGCTGACTCCTGGCACTCCCGTACCTGCTACTTTTCTGGGCACCTCATCCACATCCACTCGCTTATGCTTCACGGTAATCCTGTGAGAGAGATCGGCTGTCTCCATTTCATGGATGAGTCAACTGAGGCACAGAGAGGGTACAAAACTTGCCCAAGACAACACAAGTGGTAGAGACGGGACATAAGCTCAGGCTGCAGCTTCCACTCTCCGAAGCTATCCTACATATCCCCTGACTGTGAGGTGGGGCCGATGGTAACACTACCTGCAAGACTGGTGTGTGGATGGAATGTAACAGACAGCGTGGATTAACTGATAAACAGTCCATGACAAAATCGGCCCTGAGGCAGGGATTCAATAAATGACTATTTTGTGTCTCTGATTATTTATATTGGTGTGAACCAAACGCACACACTTGAGGGGTAATTTTTTTTTTAATAGTCATCACACCCAGCATGGAGCCCAAAGCGGGGCTTAAACTCACAACCCTGAGATCAAGACCTGAGCTGAGAGCAGGCTGAATGCTTAACCAGCTGCGCCACCCAGGCACCCCAGATAATTTTTTTTAAACAAACACTACTTGTGGGGCTCGAATTTACGACCCCAAGATTAAGAGTCGCATGCTCTGCCAACTGCACCAGCCAGGTGCCTCAAGGGGTAATTTATTTTTTTATCAACTCGTTAAATGTTCACTTAAGAAGTATACAAATTTTAAGTAGGCCAATTTTTATAAGTCAATGAAAAAACCATAATACTGAAACCAAAATGAGACAGTAGCCTGTTTCTTTTCCCTCCTTGCTGAGAATCACCTCAATTCCCAGAAAGGGAAGTTGGGTGAAATGATTGTCTCAGATAACACAGGCCCAGCTGAGGGAGGACTATAAAAAAGGTAAGGAATTGGAAAAGCCCCTGACTAGCCCTGGCGAGGACAACACCCAGGCTTGTATCTAGTAACAATCAAGGGGAGGAAAGCGATTTCTAGCCACAGATGACCATGGAAGCATTGCTTCCTCAAAGCAGTGAACCTGTTCTGCAGTAGCCGATGAGAGGTTGATGGTGCAGGGAAGTCAGAACCGCCCTGAGGTTCCGCCGCTGGCGTAGCTAAGCGAGGATCTGATGCCAGAGCCCCTCTGAGTCACGTGCTCTCTGGGAATTCCAGCTTCTCCCCTGCCTGGAACGTGATACCCTCCTCTGCAGGCACACTTCCGGTCATCTTACTAATTCAGACCTCTCTTCTTTTTCAGCACCCTTTCCTGCCTCCTGCGCCTGGGGCCAAGCTGATCCCTCTGTCATCAGGGATCCCCAAGCGCGTCGTTAATAACTCTATCAGGGCACTCACACTGCATTTAGTGATTCTTGCCGTCTCCACCAGACAGGGAGGGCAGGCAGCGGGCTTTCTCTTTCATGTGCTTCCAGTGTCTCATACATGCAAGTTTATCCAACAAACATTTATTGAATTAATCACTCTCATCGGCCACCCAGTTCAATCTTCCCCTGAAGGTTTATACCTTTATGTTATCTTCACAAGTGGCTTGTCCAGTTTAAGGTAGACTTCCCCCATGGGGACTTTAAACAGCCTCATGTTTAGCATCCTACCACGGAGCGGAGGCTGCCAGGGTTTGGGAAGGGCCAGGCACCTTCTCCAGGCCTCACGCTCCCAGTCTGGTTGCGCCCCCCACTAACATCTGCCTACCATCCTTGTCACTCTCTTTGGAATTCCCTCCGGTTTATCCCTGTCCTTCGAAATACATGGTGTCTGGCATAAAAGGCAACTGGTGACAGCAGTAAGGTTCTGAAGTCTGCAGGTATGGCTAACAGCAAGTACAGATCAGAATTACCCCTAAAAATGCCCAAGGAAAGTAGAAGTTAGGACAGCTAGGTGAGTGCTGGACAGACACAATCTCCCCCCTGCAATGGAGCAGGTAACTGTAGAGAAGCAGCTAGATGACTGGAGTCTGCACTTAGGGTCCATATTGTAGGGGAAAATGTCTTTCCCCAGCAGAACTCCATTCGAGAAGAAGCACATGGGAACTAAATGTAATGAGGGAACAGCAGATGAGGTCTCCCCACTCTTGTGATCATGAGGCAAACAGAGCATGGGAACAATCCACATGATAAACGTGTGTGTGTGTGTGTGTGTGTGTGTGTGTGTGTGTGTGTGTGTATCATGCAACCTCAGTGATGAGAGACACAACAGAACCTCTCCTGTTTCACACACACACCCATCTACCACCGTCTCATGTGCACGCTGTCTTTTTCTCTCACATCTAGTAGACATGCTCTTTTACTTCTTTGTTGACTTTTAGAATGAAGGGTAACTTTGGAGGTTTATAACCCTTAGTTTGGTGTGCCTGAAACGACATACACACTAGCATGGGCATGGCTTTCAGCAGAGCATTCAGGTTCCAGAGTATCCGGGTTACTTTTACAAAGGGGTCTGAGATGCCAAAAATGTACAGACAACTGTCTTGGTGTCTACTGCATAAACTGCAAGTAGGGCTTTGAATCTTTATACATATATATGTATGTATGTGTATCTATAATGCATACACACACACACACACACACACATTTATAGAAAGCGAAAGGTAGGTAGGGGAGAGAGGGTCAGAGGGAGAGAGAATCTTAAGCAGGCTCCAGGCTCATTGCAGAGCCCGACGCAGGGCTCGAGCCCGTGACCCTGGGATCATGACCTGAGCCAAAATCAAAAGTCGAATATTCAACCAACTGAGGCACCCAGGCAGCCTTGAATCTTTGTTAAGGAGAGTTGTTTTATCTATTTCACAAATCCTACAATCTAAAACAAAGAAACAAAGCAATAATCGGTGGAGTAATCTACCATCTCCTCTGAGAAAAGTATTGGGAGTAGAAAGAGCAGAACTGCAGACTCCATAGCAGACCACAGCGCACCTTTAAAGAAAAAGTTAAAAGGCTCTTAAAAATTAATTCTCGAGTCCTCTTTTTAGAGAACTTGAATCTTGTGCTCATTTTGACAGGTTCCATTGGTCTGGAGGGGTGTAACAAGCACTTGAAGAAACTGGCTGCTTTTGGGATGAGGAATAGAAAGAATAATAGAACTGTTTAAATGAACAATAGGACTTGGGCCACGATGAAATCATGCCAAAGAGGATCGAACACTCTGCAGTCTGGGGAAAGGGTGGCATAAACACAGACCATTCTAGGGCAGCCGGGAAGAGCAGGTCACCCAGTAGTTTCTGGATGCCTGGAACCCCACCAGGAGGTGGGATACCATCCTTCACATCCTGGCCCCGGAGTGTGGGTGACAAGAGCTCTGTTGTTCCCAGAGGATACGAAAGTGACTTTGGTAGAGCAAAAGGAGTTCTTTAGTATTTCGAACCCTGAGACAGATTATGTCTACCTTTTCTTTGTTAAACACAGGAGGAAGGGTAATTTTCCCCTTCAAATAATAAAATGCATGTGACCTTCAAAGGCAAAGAAGACACCAACATATAAGAAGCCGGCGCAGGCTAAGTCTCGCTTGTCACAATGAGAACGCTGACTCGTTAGGGTACGGACGATGTAAGGGGGGGCCTCATCAGTGAAAAACAGGAGAGCAAACACAAAGTGTGGCAAGTCAAGCCATAAATCCCAACAGGCAGCTAACTACTCCACCAACACCTCCATTCCCCAGGGAAGCTGTGCACCTGAACTTGGGTCAACGGGACGAAACACAAGGCACGCACGATACGCCCTGATTCTAGGAGAGACCACCCCTCACCTCCCCTGCCCCGCCCCAGCTTTCCAGCACGTTGGTAGAAGGCTGGTAGAAATCCCAAGAAGCTCTAAGCCTGGCAGAGCTGGCAATACATACCCAGGTTGTGGGAGACACTGCAGAGGTGGCCACTGGTCATGCGGGGCAGTTGCGAGGCTGAGACTGCCCTGTGCAGCCAGAGGTCTTCTTTAATAGTCTTCCCCTGTTTCTTTCAGTTTCCTTTTTAGTAAAAGGCTCTTCTTTCTTTTTCCCTGTTTACCCTACTCTTCAGCTATTTGTACTAGGGGAGTTTTAAAGAAACCACTTCGTTTCTCAGAAACACTTGAGATTCTTGACCAACCTCTGATGAGACTGTCCAATCAGGGGTGGCTTGGTGGGGGGGTGCGGGTGGAGACCAAAGAAACCGTCTTGAGAACCGAGCTACTAGCCGGTCATTGCATCAGCCGCCCCATACCCGAGACTGGCCTCCGCATAACCTCTCCACCCTCTTCCTGATCCCCACCCGAGCATCAGGATGACTAATTGTTATGTGGAGTCGTGGAGAGGCCGAAAGGCGACCGTGCCTTCCCCGCAGCTGTTCACTGAGGCAGCGCAATGCAGTGGGAAAGATCAGGAGTTCTGGGGTCGGGCGGACCTGGGTTTCAATCCCATCTCGGGCATGTCTCTCGTTTCAACACGTGGCGCAAGCCACACTACCTCTCTGCCTCATCCTCGGTTTCCTCATCTGTGAAATGGGCATAAAGAAGCCTCCTCACTTTACCGTGGAGGGGACTGAGTACGAGACTATAGGCAAAGCCCCCGGCACGTGACAGACACCCGTTAACACTGGGGGCCTCTCGCCTCCGGGAAAGGGAAGAGGGAGGCGACGATGCAGGGTCGGTGCCGGCCGGAGTGGGCGACAGACGGGGACGCGGGCGCTCGGAGGAAGGGGGCGAGGAGCGCCGTGCCAGCCTCCACGCCCCTCGTGGTGCCAGAACCCGGCGGGCAGCGAGCCGGGCTCTGAGGAGGATACTCCGGGCCCTCGCCTGCAGGCGGCTCCGGGAGGGCCACGTCTTCCGGCACCGCCCCGGCCTCCCGCCCTCCCTCATCCCCTCACTTACCGGCCCAGCGGGGCCCTTCAGCACCGCCGGCTCAGCCACGGGCGGCCTCCTGGGCGTCCTTGGAAACTCCTTCCGGCCGGAAGCACTTCCGGCCATGCCGCACCATCATTGGCTGTTCGCGCAGAGGGCGGGACGGAGACCGCGGGTGATTGGCTGGAGGCTCCGGCACCGGCGGAACGCATCTGAGCTGCGGTGTGCCGGCGGGACTGCCTCCGGGAGGACCGAGCGCTTCCGGTGCGTGTGGTGAGCGGCGGGCCCGGGGGTGGGAGGGGGCTGGGGCCCTGCGGCGGCGGCCGGAGAGCACCACACCCCTCGGCGCGGCCCTTTCTCCGTCCCTCTCCTGTCCTTCGTCGCTGCCGCCTTCCGGCCGCGCAGTGCCCTGGACCAGCCTTACCTGCAGTGCTTGACAGCTCGGCTAACTTCTACTCATCCTTCAAAACCCAGCTCTGGTCGTATCGTCTTTGTTGCCTTTCTCAGTCTGTGGCCTCCGGCGCAGGAGCCGGGTTTTGTGCTTAATCTCTGTACACACGAGCCCCAGCATAGGGCTCAGCACAGAGTAGGTAGTCCGGAAATGTTTGTCGAATGAGAATGTCCTATTTCTTTTACTTTCTCTGTGCCCCCTCCTCCCACCAGGTTGCATCTCGCGAAGATTTCTAGATGCGGGGGATCAAACAGTGAGCAAAACACAACAGGTCTTGTCCCCGTGGAGCTGACAGGCCGGTGACTCTCAGGGCCACGCCCCCACTCTGTAGCCTCGTTTCTCCAGGGTCCTACCTTTTTCTCCCGAACCTCTTTGTCTTAGTTGAACGCCCCACTCCGTGACATAGTTTACTCCCCCCCCCACTTGCCTTAGACACATAAAAGGCAGCACTTGTCCCCCTCAAGTTTAGCTGTTCCCGATGTTTCCCGTTCTTCTCCATTTTTGTGTGTTTTCCTGGAGCCACCCTTGCCTCTTCCTCTCTTATCCCATTTGATTCGTTTTGCTGGTCCAGCCTCCAGGGCTTCTGATCACCTCTGTTCCACCCCCCCCGCCAGAGCCTGGATTGCTCAGGTGTCACCTTTTGTCTTAGGTCGGCCTCGAAACTGCAGCCCCAGCCCCGAGCCCAGCGCCTTCTGTACTCTCCTCTGCTTTACTTTTCTCCTTAGGATTTCTTACTGCCTCACACTCTGTATCTCACCCGGTCGTGGTCTGTGTCTCCCGCCGGCATGTGACCATGGTGAGCACCGGGCATCGTTCACCGGGGTGCTTGCTGCGCGCTCCTGCTGCTTGGTGTGGGGCTTGGTGAGTAGCCCACGCTCCGGCAGCGTGACTAAGTGGCGTACACGAAGCAGGTAGGGCCAGGAGCCTTGGCATCCACCCTTCTGCGTTCATTCAGGCCTGCTGCCTTGCCTGGTTAGGAAGGAGGTTACAGGCCTCAGTCCCACCGCTCTCTGATCTTTTGCCCTAGACCTCTTTTTAAATTCCAGCCATCAGCCTCTTTTGTGAGTTGACCTGCAGATAACGAGGTGGGTGGGATTCCATCATGGGGCTGGGCACGGTGGGGCCCTGGCAGGTTCCCCGTGAGCGGGAGGAAGGGTGTGCTGTGGTGTGTGGTGCCATGTGCAGGAGCCCGGACAGCTGACCTGTTGGATCAGGATGGGCCGCAGGACCGGGCTGAGTAGGCGGAGGACAGAAACGCCAAGTTGTTGGCAGAGCACAGTCCATTAGTCCCTAATTAGTCGGGTTTGTTAGTTCTGCTTGAGATGGTTGGCTGGTTGCAGTTTTATTTTACCTGCTTAGGTTGGGCTGCAGGTGGGGGTGCGGTTTTTGGAGAAGGTAGACGACAGACGTTTTTTGAACGAAGATGTAACGCGTTGGGCGGATCGGCCCCGCAGGCGAACGGTACCCTTCGGGGGAAAGGCGTGGAAGGACGGCATGAGGTGGTTGATTCCAGGGAAGGAGCTGGGTGATAGCCAGGCTGTCCTGAGTGGCTTAACAGAGGACCCAGGGGGAATCTGTGGCGCTGCTCTAACCTCATATGCAGGACGAGAGGCTCAGTGTGGTGTAGTAAGGTAGGGCGGTGGGCGATCTTGGAAGTTGGTGGGTTGCAAAGTTTTAGCGCTGCTCCAGGGCGCCACCTGCTGTCCTGGATGTGCTTGGCGTCCTTGTCCTCCTGACTGTGCTTCATCTTAAAAGCACGGAATGGGACTCTGGACTGAAGTAATTCTTTCCAGAAACCAGTTGGCAAAAATATATTGCATATGATGGTTCAGAATTTCAGGAAGAATCGTTTAAAGAATTCTTTTTACAGTTTATTTATTTAGAGAGCGTGCGCATGTAAGTTGGGGAGCGGCAGAGAGAGAGAGAGAGGGAGACAGAGTATCCCAAGCAGGCTCTGCAGTGTCAGCGCAGAGCCCAATGTGGGGCTGGAACTCACGAACTGTGAGATCATGACCAGAGCTCAAGTCAGGTGCTGAACCGACCGAGCCACCCAGGTGCCCCAGGAACACACTTTCAGAAAGGGGAGAGTCATGGCTGTGAGTTTGTGTTCAGAGTGAAACCGGGGCTTTTGGACCACACCTTCCAAACTGGGGGAATTGGTTTCTCCAACAATACCCTGATCTTGTGTTGTGGGTCTGCCTCCCCATCTGGCCTGTTGTTGAGACAGGATATCTAGGCGGGGTGGGGGGGATAAAGGAGGCACTGGAGCCCAAGGGGAGGGCGAAGGTGTGGGGGACGAGCTTTTCATACTTGGTGGGTTCTGGACATCTTTCCATTTTAGTATTTTCGGACCTACCCCCAGCGGCCCAAATTGACCTTACGAAAGACATCTTAAAATCTTGAATCTTTCTGTCCAGACATCCTGTCTCCATTCAGTCAGGTCCTCTTTTATATTTTTCAATATAAAAGTTTTAGTTTTTTTCCTATTGGTCTTGCTAATTTTTGTTAAAGTTATTCCTAGATAGTCCATAGTCTTCATTTCGAAAAAAATGATATCTCTTAATTATACTTGGTATATAGAAAAGCCCTCACTTAAAAGGTGTTTATTTAAATTTATTTTTTTAATGTTTGAGGAGCGGGGGCTATGAGCCGGGGAGGGGCAGAGAGAGAGAGAGAGGGAGACACAGAATCGGAAGCAGGCTCCAGGCTCCACGCTGTCAGCCCAGAGTCCGATGCGGGCCTTGAACCCACGAGCTGTGAGATCATGACCTCAGCTGAAGTTGGATACTTAACCAACCGAGCCACCCTGGTGCCCCAAAAAAGCCCTCATGTTTTTAACGTGTTTCTTCTTAGAGTTTTCCAATCGTGTCTTTGCTAGATGGCAGGTTTTCTTTTAATTACATGTGTATTTTCTGACATTTGACTTTGTTGGGTCTTAGGTAGTTTGTCCTCCGACCATAGCAAGAAACTGCGACTTCAATGGCTTCACTGGTGGCTTATGATGACTCCGAGTCAGAGACTGAGGCTGAGGCTGAGGAAAGTTCTGATGCTGCCGGCCAGATGAAGGACTTCTCAGATGTGGTCAAACCTCATGTGCAGGACTTTGCCTTGGAAGGCCCCGATGAGACGGAAGGGGCAGCGGTGCCCACGCAGCTTGATTCTCGTGAAGACCCGGCTGGCCATCGTCTCCCGCTGGTTCGGCTCTGGAGAAGTGACCCGGGATCTTGCCCCAGCCAGAGGCTGCAGTGGCCCAGAGCAGAGCCCGAGGTCACCTTCCCCGCAGGCAAGCCTCTTCGGCCTTCCCTGTGGACCAGCCACGTTCCAGCCGGCCATGCGCCCCTGGTGGCTGCCCACTCGAAGCAGGTGAAACTCTCCCGGGGAGCTTACGACTCCCCCGCGTTGTCGTTCTGTGCCCAAACCAAATCTGAAACCCCAGGTGGAAACGGCAGCTCTCTTCAGAGGAAAAGGTGTGAGGACTGTGTCGTTCCCTATACCCCCAAAAGACTAAGACAGTCGCAGGCATTAAGCACAGAGACAGGCAAGAGTAAAGACACGGAGGCACAGGGCCCGTCTGTGGGGCGTGCCCCAGCCCCCCTCTCCGTGGCCCCCAGAGTGTCTGAGTTTATTGAGCCGTATTTGGACAGTCAGTATAGGGAAACGACGATTCCCAAGAAAGTGCTCTTCCACCTGAGAAGCCACAGGGGCCCCGTCAACAGCGTTCAGTGGTGTCCGGTCTTTGCTAAGAGTCACATGCTTCTCTCGGCTTCCATGGACAAAACCTTCAAGGTAAGACCTGAGTGACGCCCCTTCTTTGGGGCTCTTGGGATGTCCTGCTGGGACATAGGTTGCTGGGGTGTCCTGTCCTTCGCAACGGTGAGGTGGGGGTGCTGCGCACCTCTGTGGGGGAGTTTGTGTCTCTCTCTCCGTTGCATTTTAACGTGCTTTCTCGGTGGCCCACCCAGGATTGCTGGTTCCTTCTGTCCCCTCTTCCCCGATGCTGCCTCTCTGCGGGCACCAGACGGTACTAGTCCCCGTCCCTTTGGGGGCACTGAGGACACGCAGGCGCATCTGGAGCCCCGGGGAGGGGAGTGAGGCCGCTGAGCGAGGGCAGTGAGAGGGAGAGGAAAGCAAGCCCAGGACAAGCCCCGGGCCCCTGCGAACCGCAATGGGTGTTGAGCCGTGTGCCCACTCCGTGCCAGGCGGCATGCTGGCCGCTGGCTTGAGGGCGTGCAGCATGGCAGAGGCCAGGGACAAGTGGAGACGCTCTCCCAGCCCTCGGCTCAGGGGCGTGAGGACTGGACCCTCAGTGGGACCCAGGTGCTTTGTGAACCCCCTGCAAGGGACAGTGGCCCAGTCTGGGAGGCCCAGGTGAAGGCTTCCAGAAGGAGGGGGAGGTTCACTTGGTGAAGGGGGGGAGATGGGGCAGGAGGTCTTTGGCTGTAAGCGTGATGGGTGTAGGTGCTGTGAAGGACTTCTGGTTTCCCCAGAAACTTTCTCGTTGTTACTTATTTTAGTTTATTTATTTTTTTAGTGTTTACTGACTTAAAAAAAATTTTAATGTTCATTTAATTTTTGAGATAGAGAAAAAATGCTAGTCGGGGAGGAGCAGAGAGATTGGGAGACATGGAATCTGAAGCAGGCTCTAGGCCCTGAGCTGTAAGCACAGAGCCTGACGCGGGGCTCGAACCTACAAACTGTGAGATCATGACCTGAGCAGAAGTCAGACGCTCAACTGATTGAGCCCTCCAGGTCCCCTTGTTGTTACTCATCTTAAAGCTCCTGAAGTCACGCAGACTCCCAGTAAGCAGTCCCCAGGTGCTCAGGTGTGTCGTGTGGCAGCTGTGTCGCACCTCCAGCCCCTCTGGGCTCTGCTCTGTCCCTTCTCACTCTTGGCACCACCTAGCAAGTTTCCTGTTATGCAGCAGATGCCGAGTAAATGCGAGCTGAAGGAAAGCTTCCTGGAAAGAAAATGGCTTTGGAGTTGAAGGGACATGGCTTCAGATCCAGTTTTGCCATAGAGCACCTGGTAGTTCATGGGTGGTCAGCTGGCCCCACTTCCGGTCTGGCATCTCCTCTGTGAAGGGCACAGTTTTACCTGTGATCAGGCGAGAAAAACACTTAGAAATCCCTGGCTCAGAGCTAGGTGCCCCTCCAGGTGCTCAGTGAGTGTCGGCTTCTTCCCTCTATTTTCCTCAGTGTTCTGGAACCATCCTACCACCCTAGGAGGCATCTTCTGAAATGAAGACGGGAAGCCTGAGTGCGGTGATGCTTTGAAATGAGCTCAATCATTGGGGGTCATTTTTTAAGTTGCCTGTCTGAGTCCTGAGACCGCTTGTCTGTGTTCTCTTCTGGCGAGGCTAACGGTCGGGTCGTTCGGGGGCAGTGCTGCGTTCCGCCTTTGGTCTGGAGCCCAGGGACTTTACCCTTGGGTCTTTGGTGCTTTCCCCGTGGGGTTGGGGGCTCAGGAGGCTTCTGATGTACACGTGACAGGCTTGGTTCAATTCCGAGCTGCAGGGGCTCCTGGCCCTCCTTCCCGAGAGGCTGCGGCCCACGGGGCGCCCAGTGGGGCTTGTCTCTTTGGTCAGGAGCACATCTGGGGGTTTCTGGCGGGCCCGTGTGGGGCCTGCGCGGGGCCGGGCGTGTGTGGCTGGAGTTACAGGGGTCTGGACTCAGGGTCAGTTTTGTGACCTTGGGAAACACACTTCACCTCTCAGAGTCGGCTTCCTCCACGATCAAACGTGTCTGTGAGGCCTGTGGTTGGCACTTCTCAGGTGGGACACATGCCCAGGCGCGTGCGCCTGAAGCCCCCCCCCGTCTAATGCCAGGCGCGCGGTGGGGTTTTGTGGAGGGCAGCGCGGCTCCTGGCGGGCTGCCTGAGGGGCACGGGCACGGGCATCCCCTGCTAGGCCCCAGGAGGGCGGGGGCGGGTGGCAGATGTGGGCAGCGCCAGCTGCAGGAGGAGGCGGGCTGGGTTGCCGCGGGCAGCGGCGGGCGGAGGAATTTAGGGCGCAGGGGTGGCCAGAGGACACCTGCCGCCTGCCCGCCCACCTGAGGGGTCCTGTCTGCCGAAGGTGAGGGGCGGGCTTGGAGTCCTGTGGGGACTGCTCTGTACGTGGCATCAGCAAGGGGCCCCATGGGCCCTGCTTGGATCACTTTTGCCCGAGTTTAGGTTTTCTGAGCAGAGGCATCCATGCTGAGTGAGGCCGTTGACTTGGGGTGCTGTGTTTGTTCAGTCTCGTACGGAGTGTCTGTGGGATGAGCGTGCTAGGTGCTGTGCACTGGGGATGTGGGGAGGTCCCAGTCCCCACTTGCTGTGACGCCCTGTGACCAGAAGGGGGCGCAGTTGGCCCACCTTGGGAAGCCACTCGGGCGCCCAGGGACTGCGGGAGAAGAGCTGTGCTGGGGTGACTCACTGAGACCCAGATCTGGTCCGTTTGCTGTGGAACTGGCCTTGGTGGGGCCTTCCCGAGGCGGCGGGGGTGCTGGGGCACCGGCCCCTCGCTCGGCCCGGCAGCCTGCCGGGGGCCCTGTTGGCCATGCTGGCCGTCCCAGGGGTGGGGGTGGGGGGCGAGGGCAGAGCTTGGCTGCCATCATGGCTGCTGGGGTCGGTGTCTCCTGACCCTTTTCTTCCTGTGGGGTCTTGAAAAAGCAGGGCTTTTATAAGCCATACATGCCAGCAGTGGAGCCAGGATCCTCTCTGCTTTATGATACTGGACAGTTCTCAGTGACAGTTATTCGGCAAACTGATTTTGAGCAACTTGCTAGAATGACAAATGTGTGGCAGGGGCTGGGGAAGGCGGGATGGGAAGACCGACTGGGGGCTAGACTCGGGCAGGGCTGGGACCGGGCAGGGAAGTGGTAAGGGTCACGTGGGGCTGGTGTGCAGCTGGCCGCCCCAGGCAGGATGACACTCTTCCCCACTTCTAGTGTGTGTGGCTCGGTAGACATCGGGGCCCACAGGGTGGAGGGAGTGTGGATGGCGAGTCTGGAGTTGGAACGGGGCCGTGGGCGCCGGAGGAGTCCTGGCTCCTTGCAGCCCAGCCCTGGGTGGAGAGCAGGCGGTCGGTGCGCGGGGCAAGAGCTAGAGGAAGTGGTGTGACGGGTACCACCAGCTCTGGGCTCCTGTCCTAGGGTGCCTTCCGTCTTCTGGGTCACGGCTGCCAGAGTGCCTCCTTGAGCCCCCCTGCACAGGAAGGAGGGAAGAGCTTGGGGGCTGGGGTCATGGCACTTTGGTTTAAACCCTTCTGCGTACCTCGCTGCCTTTTTGTGAGGAATAGACAATATCGGGTGTGAACTCCATGGGCGGCGCCTGGCGCATAGTAGGCGCTTGCCATGTTCTCAGGGGTTCGCTCTCCCAGGAGTCTTCTCCTCTCCTTACTGCGCTGTGGCGTCTCATTCCGCCTGCGTCGCCCTGAACCCGATCTGCTACACCTTGTAGATTTTAAGCTTCTTTAACATAGGAACTGTGCCAGCCCCGTTTATATATTGTCTGTAGCACCTGGCCCGAAGTCTAGTACATGTTCAGGGATCAGTAGAGACTGAAAAAATTTTTCTTGGCTTTTATTTCCAGCCTTTGGGAAAGGATTTTCTCTTAAGTGCATAGATTTTATTTGCCACTAGGGGGCACAGTAAGACTTACTCTAAGCCCACTCAAGCTTCTAGAATGTGAAAGAATCCTTGATTCAAGGTAACATTTACTGAAATACGATTTCTTTTCTGATCAAGAGAAAAACAACACAATCCATCTGATTAATCTAAAGAGCATGGAGTGCCAGTTCCTTCATCTCCTTAAAATGTAGCTTTGGAATTCATAAATTTCAATTGGGTACATTACAGTGGAAAGATACTTATTTTAATATGTTCTAAATGTTCTGTGAGCTGTAAAATATGCTTATATTGGTTTTGAAAAATTTACAGCTGGAGAAATTAAGTAAAATAAAACAATGACTCATAACTGCACTGATGCTCTGTTTTCTTTTCTGCTGGTCCCTTCCTGCCCCTGAGTGTAGCATGCATCTGCTTCTCACAGTTGTAATCCCAGCACGGATACCCTTTTATATACTCTCTTTATTTCCCCGTGTCCTCATTTGGCTCAACACGTTTGAACACCCACCGCACGTAAAGGTAGAATTCAGACTTTGAAGCCCTTGGAGAAAGTACAAGGGCTTCAGCCGAACGCAGGCCGCCCCTACCTTCAGCCCCGCACACAGAGCCCTCTGCTAGGCACCGGACGAATTCTCAGAGGCACATGACACGCTTTCTGCTTCCAGGGACCACCGTCCATGCATCGAAACCCTGGAGTTCTGAAGCACAGAAGGATTTCAAGTAAAACGTATGAATTAGGTGTTCATTTGTTTTACAAAATGGATTGCTTTAGGAATTCTTTCAATAACAGGCTTCCCTATGATACTTAAAAAGCCCCTTTTCATTTTTGATCATGAACATAATGAAAGCGTATTGTGGAAAACTTTGAAGGTGCAGAGCACATGAGGGATGAAGGAAAACACAGAAACCATGTCTAATCCTGACCCTGAGCCAGCGCCTCACGCGCACTGGGGGCCTCTCCTGGTCTGGACCCCACGCTCCCGCGGGTTTGCAGAGTTGGGCTCCCTGCACAGTATGTGCTGTCTTCATTCTGCCCCCGCCCACCGCAGTCCTTTGTGCTGTTTGTAAGGGGCACTTTTCCACCTTATTAAAAACTTTCCCCAAGCCTGTTTTCAGGACTGTCTCAGATTCCAGACTTTGCTTTGTCATTTCTGTGTTGTTTCCCATCATTACTTGCTTTCATTTTCCAAATGGTCAGCACTGCAGTGAACATGGCTATACGTAGGTATTGTCTTTTCTGCTGCCTTAACGTAGTTAAGATGGGCTTTGGTTTATACCCAGACCTGAGCTAATTAACAAGGGCTTTGTGTGTGGTGAGCAGAGCTTGCCTGAATAGATGGGTAAACCTTCGGCACTATTGTTACAAAAGACTCCGGGGGTCCTGTTCCGTATCTGCCGCCTGGTAACTGGGAGACTTTGGGAAGAATCGCCTTGCCTCTCTGATTCCCCTGTTTTCTCATTAGTAAACAGGTAGAGTGGCTTCTGATTAGGGCTGTTGCCGTGTAGAAGAGATGAGGAGATAAAGCAGGGTGCCTAGTCTATGGGAGGGCCTGAAGAGACACATTCCTGACTCCCCTGGTCCTTTATTGATTAAACAATTAGGAAAAAAAAAAGATATGTCACTCAGAATCATCCAACTAAATGTAACTCTTGTGTTTGTGAATCTTTTAATAGTCTGTAGTTACATGTTTTCCCAAGTGTTTCCATGTCAGTGCTCTCAGACAGATACTTTTAAAGTTCAAAAAGTTTTTGAGTTTGGTTGAAACAAGCTGTTTACCTGTTCCTTTTTCTTAAAAAAATTTTTTTTAAGGTTTTATTTAGTTTTGAGACAGACACAGAGCATGAGCAAGGGAGAGGCAGAGAGAGAGAGGGAGACACAGCATATGAGGCAGGCTCCAGGCTCCCCAGCTGTCGGCATAGAACCGTGAGATCATGACCTGAGCCGAAGTCAGATGCTTAGTCGACTGAGCCAGCGTTTCATGCCTGGGCCTCTGGCGGCACCGGGAGGAGTGATTTCCTACCTGAAGAGGCCCCGAGTGAGTCGGGGGGCAAGGAAGAGGCGCCCACCTAGAGCGGCACCAGGTTCAGATGGGTCTCAGGCCCCCTTCCCGTATGCGGGTGAAGGGAAGGGTTTGTCCCGGAGGCTGAAGACCCAGACTAAGGGTGTCCCATGCTGCTGGCCAGGCTGTGGCCTCTGGCAGCGAGTGCCAGCGAGAGGGAGGAGAGAGCTCACCGTCCCTGAACGCTTACCACCTGCGAGGAATGGTTCTAGACCCTCCAGCTCCTCTTCAGACAGGCCTCTGAGGCAAGGGCTGTACTCATCCCACTCTCCAGACAAGGAGGCTGAGGCCAAGAGAGGTTAGGGGATTTGTCCATGGTCACACAGCTGGTAGAGTATAGAAGCAAGATGAGAAGCTGGCAGAACAAACAGAGGTAAAAGACTCTGCTCTTGTGCACCCGAGAATCAAGGATGGAAAGCCCAGCCCCTTGTCCAAGTGGTAGCCAGGCTCTGTCCCAGCTTGAAAATCTTGTGGTTCTGTTAAGGGACAAAAGGAGAAGAGATGATTTCCACGGTGGTTTGGATTTGCATCTCTATGTATTACAGGACCCTGTTGATTTATCATTGTTAGTGGATCTGATTATATTAGGGTATCTTAGATGTGCTTTGTAGAAAGTAATATATCTCAGACTCAAAGACAAGGAATTTATGGATTCGAGTGCCAGAGTGAAGGTTTATTTCAGTTTTGAAAGAATTATTCTTGATGGATTTTACAAAATGAGATGGAGAAATGATTTGATGTGTAGAGTGAGGAGTCGTGGAGCATTATGCAGATGATGGGCAATTTATTCCAAGCACGAGGCAAATCTATTGGAAACAGGAGCCGCACAGCTGGGGAGGAGGGTTGGGCCGTGGCGGTGGGCGTTTGGTATTTGGGGAGTGAATGATTAACAGTGCACTGAGGGTAATTAGGTGAAGGCGAGGAGAGAGCGGGTGGTGCTTGTGCGTGAGTGCGCGTGTGTACATGTGCAGAGATCATCTGGGCTCATCTTCATCCGACAGAGGCCCAGAGAGGGGAGGACACAGGTCTGACGGCACACAGTGGGGTCAGGTGGTGGTGGTGTGGACCTGGAGTCCTGGGCAGGAAGTATTCAGACACTTCCCTCTCGGGACACTGTTTGCTCCTCCCCCTTCCCTCCTCTTGTGTGTTTTCAGTCCAGGGAAAGTTCACGGTCATCTCAGTCATCCCAGGGGTGGGAGTGAGGGCCTCAGGCTGCTCCATGGCAGGACTGCCGAGCCTCTGGGAATCGCTGTGAGATCCTGAGCTGGAAACTTCTCTTTGTGGGAAGTGAAGGTTGTGTTTTTTTTTTTTTTTTTTTGACACTCTTCTCCCCCATATGAAAGCTGCAACGTTTCTGAGGCCAACAAATGAGACATTTCCCACTTTCCGTTTGCTTGCCAGAAGGGCCTTCAAGCTTTCTGCTTGCAGAAAAAAACCCTGGGCTGCAGGAGGAGTAAGCAAAGGAAAGCGCGACAGAACCTGGGCTGTGTTTCCTGCTCTCTGAAAACTTCATCCCGCTGAACTCTGACAGCTCGGGGTGCCCAGGGCAGGGCCATGTGTCCGCCAGCCGCAGCCAGGGAGAAAGCAGCGCCGTGTGAAGGTGCAGAGCCTGTCCTTAGGGAACCAGTCTCATCCGGCCTCATCCTGGGTCATTAAGGGAAGAATAGAGCAATTTGGGGAAATGCTTTTAATGTAATTGAAAAATGCGGATTGCAAAATTGGCCCGGCTAGGAATTGAGGCAGTCTAGTAAATTATTTCTTGCTGCTTTTAAATCCTGGATGCAGAAGACTCTTGAAGGCACCCATCCAGTGCCCAGTGATGGCTTTGTCCTCAAAAAAAAAAAAAAAAAAAAAATGGTGTTTTAGATTGAACTTAGTTTTATCATGAAAGTAGTAAAATTTTGGGAAAAAATATAAAAAAGGTAGAAAATTAAAAATGTAGCTGTAAGTCCTGCAGGCAAGCATAACAACTGTGAACGTCCTGTAAGCAGCTTTTCCTTTCAGTATTTTTTCCCGTGAGCATCGGCTGGTTTTAATTATACTGTAGGTACTTTGTTTTGTAAGCAGCATTTAAAGTTACACGACGGTTATCTCCCTTCCTCCCTCCACCCCCCTCTGCAAACTGCTAGTATTTTTACCCCTTAAGAGAAGGGGTGGGTAGGTCAGTCTAGCCTCCCAGCCTTTCCTTGTAGCCTCTGCTGTCTCTGCTCAGGGATTCCAGACGGGACACCCCCGGATGGGGCCGCAGGGGCGAGGGCACCGGGGGGTGGTCAGAAGTGCATGTGAGGGAGGCCGGGACCCCCCCCCAGGAAGCCTGCCTTCACGTATCCTCCCTTCCACAAGCTCCTCAGGTCTCTAGGTGACAGGATAAAAGAGAGCCTGCCTCAAGCCCCTCCCCACGTGCTGTGTCCTGGGCTGAGAAGCAGGGGGACCAGATGGCCATAGGGATCTAGCGGCAAAGGGACCCTAGAGGGGGTCCTGGAGCTGCTTCCAGGCCTGTCCTCCCTCCTTCCGGGTGAGGCGTCGGGACCACGTGCCTGACCCCCCTCCCCCTTGGAACTTGGGCCACAGACAGACGGGCGATGCTCCTGGGCAGCCTGCCAAGGGCTTCAGCCCGAGGACTCTGCTTAGCTGGGTGGTCCCGGTGTCCCCGGATGGATAGAGCTTCTAGTTTTCTTTTCTTTCTAGTTTTTGATCTCTTTGCCTTTTTCTGTTTTGTTTTTCTGGGAAATTTCCTCCACCTTCTCTTTCAATATTTTTTTTTTTCCAATTTGTATTTTTGCTGTCATATACTTAAACTGTTTTTTTTACTGAAGTATAACTTATATTCAGGAAAGTGTTCTATTCTGATCTATCATATTTTTACATTCCAAGAGCTGTTTCTCGTTTTCTGAATGTTCCTTTTTTTAAAGAAGATGTCATTTTTTTTTGTTGTTGCATATTTACAAGGTCTTTTCTTAGCTCTTGGAGTTCTTTGAAAGTTTTCCTGTGTTTTCGAAAATGTTTCTGCCCCTTGTCACTTCCTTTGATCTCTTGTTTTGGTGCCTGTGTTTCACGTGAGGGACGTTCTGCTGCTCAGTCCCGTTTAGGAAGGAGGCCCGGAGACCCTGATCTGACCAGAGGCTCGAGGTGTGTGTGTTTGTGTGTGGACATCACGCTCTCTGTAGTGTCTTCAGCTGCTTTTTTCCACTCCTGTCTCACGCACACCTTTCCTTCTGAGCGCACGGATCTACTTTGTTCTTTTTAGTGGCTACGTAGCCTTCCATTTGTGACACACGCCATCATTTATGTGTAAACGTGACCATGCCTTCTTCCCCTCGACAGCAGTAGAATTATTAACTTTTTTAAATGTTCACTAATCGGGTGGTGTCTTGTGTGAGAACTGAATGAATCCATTTAAGTGCAGCTCCTTTAGAAGCAAGCTGGCACCTTGTTAATGCTAACTAAGTGTCTGTGGCCCTGGGTCTTGTCCATCAATCTCCTGCAGTCTTAGTATTTCTCTTATCTGGCAGTTTGCATAGAACAATATTGACCTGTCATCATGTTCACACTCCCTACGGTGTGCTGTTTGCTTTTGTGTTTTGATATATTATTATTATTATTATCATTAACAGAGAAAATCTGACTTTTTTTGTAGTCAAGTCTGCGGACCTTTCCCTTTGTAATTGTCCTGTGGCTTTACAGCGTGGTATGTCTTCCCCCGTCTCAAGATCTGATAAATAGTCACCTATATTTGACCTTCATCTAGCAGTGATTAGCCTGAGCCAGTTTCAATTCTCGTCATCTCTTCCAGGCTTTCTGTGGGTCCGGGGCAGGCAGTGCCCGCCGTGATGAATGTGTTCTCGGTGCCAGGGATCGATTGGTATATTAAGGAGCAGCCCTGGTTCGTGACGCTCCCCTACACGGATGCTGGCTACTAATGATTTAAAATGACCTTCTTCCCATCCAGCTTATTCCGCAGGGCATGGGTGCGCCACGGCCGCCCCAACATTTCCTCAAAAATGAAATGTTGTTTTTGGCCATAAAAGAAATACATGTACGCTATGGAAAAAACAGGAAGGTATAAAGGAAAAAATTGCCCATTATCTCTGCACCCGGAGGCAATGACTGTAGACTTTTGGTGTATTTCCATCCAGTCTTTGAAAATAAAAGGCAACCGAGTTGAGTTCCAACTACCCGTGTAATTTTAAACCCTTCTTTCCCCCACGTGCTGCAGCAGCCGGGTTTTAATGCCATGACTTATTGTGGTGGTTTCCAGTGTGCTCTGTGAGCCCCTCGGGGTCTTTGGGACCCTTTCATGGGGATGGGGGGTGAAGACTGTTTTCATAATAGCACCTAGAAGTTGTTTGCCGCGTCCACTCTCGCCCTCTCAGGAGCGTACGTGGGGTTTTCCAGAGGCTGCGGGACGTGAGCCTGTTACAGTAGATTAGCCGCGGAACAGCTCAGCGAGCCCAGCTGTCTCGTATTAAGCCAGCCATTAAGGAGATGGCAAAAACGTCAACAGAGCTTTCTACTGAAATTTCATTTTTTCGTCTTAGAAAATGTAATTATTTTTCATAAAAGATGTTATTTATGTTGACGTGGTACGCGTTTCCTAGCATTACTTTTACATAAGCTAATACTTTTAAGCGTTCTCAGTTTTTATTTCAAATACGCTAAATACAGACTGATGATAACCCTCATACACAGCAGCGTTTTGGAGTCCTCACTAACTTTAGAGAGTGTAAAAGGGTCCCAGCAAAAGGCTTGAACAGCATGGTTTTATTTCTGTCTGTAATTTCATTTAGGCGGCCCCGCACATGGGTGATGACGGTGGCACTCCGCGGCTCTGGCGGATGTAGGTAGGCTGAGGCCCGCGTGTGCCACTGCCTCCTGCTTGGTTAGACTGGCAAACATTGTGATCAAAATATGATGCAGGAGGGTCCCAGCCTCCCTTGGCCCCCCCACCCCTGCCCCTTTTCTCTGCCTTCCCTTCTCCCCTCTGTGAGGGCGATTTGCCAGCACTACAAAATGACGGGAGCAAACCTCCCAATTCCTGCAGACACCTCAATTGCGATTATCCTTTTAACACCCTCCCCTCAATTCCTGGCCCATCTGGGCTTGTGTTTTGCACGGAGTGTGCGCACGGTTTTGCAGGCCGCTTCTCCCATCTTGCGTTCTCGCCCAGCCTCGCCCGCCACGGCGCCACCAGCCGCCCCTGCATCTTTGCAGGGCCGTCAATTTGTGCTGGTTCTGTGATGCTCTATCGAGTTGATTAACTGTAATTTACTGAACTGTCCTTGGACACTTAGGTGGCTTCTAATTTTTGCTATTATAGATAATGCTGAAGCAGTTATCTTCATGCATGAAACCCTTTTCTGTCGGGTTATTTCTTTCGGATTCATTCCCAGAGGCAGGACTGCTGGGCCAGAGGCTTGTACATTTCCATGGGTCCGGATACATCTCCCGTCAGATTGCTTTCCAAAAGGATTATACCAATTTGCGCTGCCACTGCAAAGCCTGCGTAATAACCAACTATTTTGCTTAACTATCATGCCTAGAATTTTCCCTTGGAGCCCCGAGGGGGCAAAGGCCCTTCTCTAAGTGAATGTGATCTATAATTATTTAGACTAACACCAAAATTGCTTTTAGAACATTTTTAACCTGCTGAGTTTAGAATCCTAATTCGCGTACAAGCCAGCATTAACAGTATCACAAGGAGCAATTTCTCTCCCTGCTCACAGTGTGTTTACACAGCCTGGCAACTGCGGGGAGAACTCAAGAGCTTTTATAAACACAAGTGGTCTCTTTCTGAACTAGTTGAAGTGTTATTTTGAAAGGTACAGAAACACAAATTAAAACACATTTTCATTGTAACCTTTGGTTAGAAAGTTGTTTGTTTTCGTCCTGGTCTCTTTCCATGTTCTTTACTCTCATTCAAGTGTGTTCCGAAATGTCCTAGCTCCTTGGAGTCTTGCCATAACGCCCGTAGCCCGGTGACAGGGACAGGCAGGGGAGCACAGTGGCTGTCCTCGGGTGCCAGCGGGGCTGCTGCTGGAGGAGGAACAGGGTTGCACTCTGATGTGCTCCTAGGGTGAAAGCAGGGCTAACGGCTGAAAGTGCGGGGGAAGAGGTTGCCATCGTGCGAGGAAGAACTTTCCAGCACTCAGCACTGGTCCCCCTGGGCAGTGGATTCCTTGGAAAGGGGTGAGGATGGAAGGGTTCGCCCCGTGGCCGTGGCCCAGGAAGTAGATGCCAACAGGGGTCAGGGACTCCAAGGCCCCTCCTGGGATGCGCCCTGGCGGCTGTGTGCTGCCTTGGAGGGGCCCCGAACCTGGCCTTGAGTTGGGGGGCTGGAGCCCGGCCCGGTGCACTGCGAGCACTCGGGTAAGGGAGGTGCATCCCCTCCCTGAGCTCTCTCGGCTTTCCACGCTCTCATCTGTGAAATAATTACCTCGAGGGGCTGAAGGGATCAGACGAGGTTAGACGTGTGAAGCCACCGTGTAGGCTATGAAGCCCTTACAAATGGAAGCTGTTATCAGGAACCTCAAGCCAGGGTTTATTCTATAATTGCCTCCTGGGCCAAGTTCCTACGGGAGGCTTGCAAAGCAGTGCGCCTCCAGTAGCCTTGATTCATTGAACAAATCATACGGTGCACGCCCTGGGCGTCAGCAGGCCTCTCAAGGAACCTGGGCCCTTCTAGACGTGGCTTCCTATCTTCCAGCTCTGCAGCGTGACGTTGGCTTCTGGTGGCTGCGGTGGTGCACTTGGACACGCTGCTGGACGTGCTGCTGTGTGGCCAGCGAGTGCCTCAGGCCTTGTGTGTGGCTCTCTGCCTATGGTGTGCGCAGTGGGGGCCCCAGAGATTGGGTGCCACAGAATGGGTGAGAGAGGTGGCCCTTGGCGTCTGTGTCAGAAGACTTGGTATCTCCACCTCTTTCTTCATTTGGCCATCTGTTGGTCCAGTCATGGGTTAGATGCTGGGCTCTGGACAGGCTCTGGGCTCAGAGGGCACCAGCCATCCCCTTGCTGGCAAGGAAGCTAATGGGGGCCAGGCCTTGAAACAGACCAGGGCGTGAAAACCTGACAAGCCCTCCAGGCACCACCTGCGTTGGGTATGGGCATGCAGTGGGGAGTGGGGTGGGTCTGCTGGGGTCGGGCACAAGGGGAGGGAGGAGGCCGAGCTGGGTCTTGGAAGGTGAGGAGATGAGTAGCGGGGTGGCTGGGGAGGATGGGCCTGGGGGGCCCGAGTGCCATGCTGCAGGGAGGGGCCCGTGCAGGCAGGTGTGGGCGCTGCTGGTGTGCACTGAGGGAGCCGGGCTGGACCTGTGGTGGGCTGTAGGCGTGCCCAGCCGGGGGCCACACCAGGGCTTTGCACCTCCTTCCCTCACAGCGGGGGTACAGGATGGCCCCCACTGTGGGGCTGAGCCCCGGACCCGTGCCTTCGGACTCTGGCTCCGTGTGAGTTGTAGAACTCTTGGGACCTTTGTTTCCCCATCAGTACGTGGGGTAATGATCGCATTCACAGCTGTCTGAGGTTTAAACAAGAAAAATCATGGGGAACTCTTAGGAGAGTACCAGGCACGTAGCAAGCCCTTCATCATGTAAACCAACTGCGGCAGCAGCAGCAGCAAACTCACTCCCGTTTTACAGATGAGACAAACTGAGTACCAGGGAGGGACATGGAAGGACACGTAGCTCCTGAACACAGAGCTGGTGTTTGGGCCCCCCCTTTTCTGCTGCTGCATTGGGTGGTTCTGTGTCAGCTTCCCACTTGGGGGTTCTGGAAAGTAGTCATGTGAATGTGGGCAAGGTCCTTAATCGTTCCGAGTCTTAATTAGTTCACCTGCAAAATGGGATGAGCTCTAATGTAAGTTCCATGAGGCAGGGAATTTGTTCCCCTGATTGTTGTATCACTAGTTCCTGGAGGAGAGCGCAGCGCATAGTAGGTGCTTAAAAAAAACTTGTGCATGAACGAATAACCCCTGCTCAGTCCACCATCCTCCTGTGGGCCTCCTTGAACCTCAGGGTAGGAGGAGTCTTGGGGCTGGGCTTGGCTGCATGCTGTGGCCCTTCCGCCCTGCGGGAAGCATCCCTGGGTGGTGAGGGGGCATGGCGGGCTTTGGAGGGGCTTTGAGGACAGTAGCTGGGAGCTAAATCAAAGTGGTGATTACTCCCAGTGTGCTGAACCATGTGCGTTCATACTTCCAGGTAACGGGCTTTGTTGCTCCTTGCAGCTCATGTGTTTGTTTATTTATTGTTTATTTATAAACCATAAATCCAGAAAGGATTTGAGAAGGCTTACAATAAAAGATACGAATACAGTAAAGCTGTTAGAACAAAACAGACCGTGAAAAGCCACCCTGAAAAGAGAAGGAGACACATCAATCAAGTTCAGAGCTGACCGCGTTACAGGGCTGGCGCCTTCATCTCGCTCTGCTCGTTCTCGCAGCCCCAGGGCAGGGGTGAAGGGAATGAGCCGGCACGAGTGGCTCTGTGTGGGGATGTGGGCCAGCTGGACGGTGCTCAGAGGAAGGCAGTTTCCTCTGGGGCCTCAGATCCTGGGACGAGATCTGGGGATCCGAGAGGAGGCTGCGGCGGGAGGGGGTACTTCTTCAGCAGCCAGTTTGGGGGTGGTGAGGCGCAGCCAGGACTCTGGGCCCCTGGACCACACTTCCTGGCCACTCTTCTGCAGTTCAGTTTCTCTCCTTCCAAATGGCAACAGCGGTACTTACCCATCTCACAGAGTTCAAAGAGCCCTTGTAGGGATTACACGCGGCAGAGTTTGGCCCGCGGGACCCGGCACTTGGAAAGTGCATTTGTGAACCTGCCCCATGTGGGCTGTGTTCCTGCGGTGGGTGTAGTACTGGGTGGAGGGCTCCGGTCGCTTGCTCAGGCCCCTGCGATTGGGGGAGCGCAGGATGCGTGCCCCTGCCTGCCCTCGGCTCTGTCCGTACCGACACTGTCCACACTGAGCATGGACTGCTCGTTATTGCTTAAAAACACTTACGAAGTTCGAAGCGAAGGAAACATACTTTTTAATTATTTCCCTACTCGTCTCTGGTGCTGCTGTTGTCAAGGAAACCAGAACCTTGGAAAAGCTTTTCAGCTTCCCGGTCGGAAGAGGATACTTGCGCAGCGCTTGTGTCTGTGGAAACGGACCTGTCGTTCCGTAACAAAATCTGCTTTTAAAAGGACTGGCTTCCTGCACTTCTAACCGACAGAACCTTTTTGACTTTAATAAACACACGATGCAAGGTTGTTATCGGTATTTTCTCTTCCAAAAGAACTGCCTGCATTCTTGGCCCCTAGTATTTCATGCATTCAGCATCTGATGCAAGAGTTGGGGGCTAGGGGCGGGGGTGGGGTACAGAGATGAGTAGGGGATCTCGCTCTTCCTTGAGAGACTCTGGGACTCTGGGAAGAAGGAACAGGTAGACAAACAAATACACTGGGGCATCACACCTGCTGGGGGGTGGGGTGGAGGGTGAGATGCTCGGGGCACGAAGGACGGCCCCAGGGAGGGGCAGGCTCCGGGAGAGTCACAGGGAGTCTCAGAGGGTCCTAGAAATAGTTCAGTAGCAAGGAAGTGGAAGAGCGTTCTGGGTAGAGGGAACAGACTAGGCAAAGGCTGGAGGGCGTGGAGGAGTGTGGTGGCTGCGAGGCCGTTAGGTGAGGGTGCTGGATTGGACCGTGTGAAACGAGGGAGCGGGACTAGAGGAGGCTCGGGAGGTGGGCCCGTGAGTGTGATGGGGTCGTAAGGGCAGGCTCTTCGGAGCTGCCCTGTGTCCGTCGCACGGGGCTCTGGCTCCTCGTAGCTTCGCTTCAGGCGGAAGGGACGCTGCTGACACGCCTTGAATTTGGTATTTCCCTCTGCTGCAGGGGTGCAGCGCTCAGTGTGCCGTCTCAGCCAGCAGCCCAGCGAAACTTTATGATAGTTAAGCCCCACTGAGGTCATTGGTTTTATGTGAAAAAAAAAAAAAATCATTGCTAGAAAAACAGGAGTCTTGTTTCTAAACAGCCCTTGTTACATTTCTTTTAAAACTTTTGACAATAGTCTTAGGTGTATAGAAGAGTTGTCAAATTCAGGGAGTTTCTGTGTGCCCGTCACTCCCCTCCTCTCACGTCACCCTGTGCGTTGGTCACAACTAACAAATCCTTACTTATCAGTATAACTGTTCGCTGTGGACTTCCTCAGATTTTACCAGTTTTCCCACTAACATCCCTTTTCTGTTTCAGGATCCAACCCAGGACGCAGGGTTGCGTTTAGAGCTCTCGTCATTTTTGTTGTTAATGGTTTTGGGTCGGGGTGCAGGGGGCTGACCGAACCTCATCCCCGGTGGAGCACAAGCAAGGCCCGCAGAAGGTTGTCACCTTGACGAGCTTGCCATGCTCGCTTCTCACGAGCCAGTTGTTGCTCTGGTTGATCCCGGGTCTCGGTGCCTTTTCTTTCTCTTCCTGTTTTCCTTCCGGGTTGAAGCCAGACCTGTGAGCTTGTTGACCTTAGTGAGGGCTTAGTGAGGGACCTTAGTGTGTCTAAAGGCACCGACTGGGAGTGATGTGTGGCATTTAGTGAGGGAAACGAGAACATTCTGTGCGGGCAGCGACAAGGTCCCTGCTTTCCTGCGGTCCCTTCCTTGTGTCACACTCTCCCCTGCTTCTCCCTCCCTCCTCCTTTCTTTACCTTTTCCCTCCTGCCTTCTCGGGCCCTCCACTGCACCCACCCTGCTCTCCCCCTCTCCCTCCCCGCTTCGCCCCCCACTCCTGCAGCTTCCATTCCCTTCCTCCCTTCCTTTCCCGGAGACAGGCCAGTGAAGCTGTTGCCACGGAAACAAGCCCAGCAGAAGCTCTGCTTTGGTTTCTGGATGCTTCTAATGATGGTGACGCAGATACTTTTGAGTTCTAGAATCAGCTAAGCCCTGGCCTGTGGCCTCTGGAGTCCCTTCATTTTCCAAAGGCCAGACTGGTGCCACAGCTCATAATTCAGTTCAGTAGATGGTCATTTTTGATTTGGAAACTTCAAAATTTGAGTAATCCATTTTCCTGTTGCTCCAGAAGACCGGTTGTAACCACTGTGAAAAATACTCAGTTGAATTTACTTATATTAACAGAGAGAAGCACCGCACGGAAGGTGCTCGTCCCGCGGGTTTCTCCAGGGACTTAGTTTCAGGTGCAAGGGGGGTCTGCACATTCGCTGATTTCCCGGGATGGGTGACTGATTGCTGTTCAGGGATGTTCAGGGACAGAGAAAATAGAATTGGGGCCTTAGAAAATCTTCAGATACTGAGTTTCACTCAACAGATATTGGGGAAGGGACTCACAGGTCCCAGCCCAGTGCTCCTGCCCGGGGCAGGGTGTGTGTGTGTGTCTGTCCATCTGTCCTGGAGTCGCAGGGCTGTGTCTGTCCGTCTGTCCTGGAGTCGCAGGGCTGTGTGTGTGTGTGTGTGTGTGTGTGTGTGTTTGTCGGGTAGCCTGTGCTTGACCAGACTAGCTGATACTCCCTGATGTTTGTCGGAGTGATGGGTGGGTCCAGTTCTGCGGCACAACTGCGTGCCCGCTCATTCACTGGGTCTCATGGGCCCCTGGAGGACTGTTGGCCTCTGGGCCTTCGCAGAGCTGGGCCATGGCAGTGGCAGTCTCGTTCCTTTCTGTTTGTTCAGGGCTTGACTTGGGCTCAGCTTGTTGGCATTAGCTTGGATTTGGAGTTTTGCCATTCAGCCAACACCAGCTAATAGCCCAGCGGGGAAGAGTTAGTTCGTGGATTATATTTAAGTTAGTACTTATTCCCAAAGGTAACTTTGCTTAATAAAAACCCTAAGCCTTTATTACTGTGCTTACGGGTATCCTGGCTCTAGGGTGTAAAAATAAGACTTAGAAATCCAAACGTCATTTGTGGAAACGCAAAAACATTTTCATTAATAGAGGGTGTGATAAGAAGCAAAGGCTCGTTTCGTCTGTGCCTAAATGGTCTTCTTGCACTTGGGTCTTTTTATTTTCATACTCATTTCAAGCTTATTTAAATATCACCCGTTCAGTAGTGAATTTTAAAGGGAGGAAGCTTTGGTGTGTGAATAACTTCACCGCTACCCACAATATTTCCAGTCAGTTGCTGTGCCTTAAGTTGACAATGAACCCCACACAGCAGTCACTAATGGATGATAATCTGGAGTGTTTTTGTTATTGTTGTTTTTATTTTAGAAGAAAGGTTTGAAATTAGCATAGTAAATCTCTGTGGGATCTTTGCAAATAAAAGAATATTCACGTTAAAAACAACTTTCAGGAAAGATGTATGGTAATGAATAAAACATCAGTGAGTGAAAATAAGCGTGTTTAATTATTCAAGTAGAAGTAGTAATTTAAACTAATTATTGCTTGCGGATTTCATAATTCAGTTTTTGTCTCGCAGTAATATTTCCTCCGGGCCTCCGGGGCGCGTCGGCGGCTTGCTGGAGCAGGGGGGCCCCTCCCATCCCCCGCGGCCAGCCTTGGCCTCTGCTGCACGGAGCAGCCTCTGCCGGGCCTCCTTGGTGGCCTCGGTGTCGCCGGGATCCCCCTCGAGCCATCTAATTAAGCATTTCCTTGCCTGTCACCTCTGGTTGCTTCAGGAGTCTCCGACCAGGCCTGCCCACAAGTTCTGGGTGCCCTGGGGGGTGGGACCCTTCCTCCCTCAGTGTCTTCGGGCCTGGCAGAAGCGACCCTGGGCTCCATGTCCCCATGTCCCCACTTCCCCATGATGCAAGTCCTTGTCCATCTTGGCTGCGCCAAGTTCTGCCTCCTCTGGGTGTCCCCTCCCCTGACCCCTCTGGAATCAATCACTTCTCTCTCCCCATAGTTTTGTACTAGCAGGTTCTTGTGGGCCTTTTAGAAAATGTTTTTGTTGGTTTTAATTTCTTCCTGTTTTTGGCTTTTTGCTTTGTTTCTGATTCTGAAAGAGAAACTGTCCGTGTAGAGGAACCGAAAAGTACTGGAGAGTTGAAGAAGCAGGGCCTGAGGAGCCACCCCTCACTCACACTCCTGGCGGCTCTCTGCCCTCTTCTCTGGATGCTGATGCCTGCCCTTCCCCCTGGACTTCTGGGGTGTCATCTGAGCACGCGCTCCTGGAAGGGGCGCCCCCTCGCGCTGCTTGGTGCATCTTCCTGGGGTGTCACTGGCGTTAGTAGATGGCCGTGAGGGAGTAGTTAAGTGCTGGATAGCACTTTTGCTCAATTGTGTGAGGCTTTTAAAACCCAATTTTGCCTGCTCTTCCCATGACTGCCTGTGATGGCATGGGGGGCGGGGTGCTGTCTGCCCCTCTCTCTAAGGCACAGACGCTGTCTGGACAGATCTTGACAATTCAGGTGAAATTATTATTCTGCCCCTCAGAAAGTAAAAGGAAAGCTTTCTATTTGTAACTTCTTCCCAAGTGCCCTCTGTCAAAGAGTAGTGACGTCTGCGCTCCTGACGTGTGATCGCCATTATTACCTTGGTATAATCGCACTCATCGCATCGCAGCCCGAAAGCTTTCCATCCATCATGTCAGGAAAGACAACCTTTATTTAAGACACTTTTCTCCCCTTTCCTTTGTTATTACTTTTTTTCTGAAAAAATAACCCTCCAACTTCACAGGCGTGATGTGGGCAAGTGAGTGACTCCTTTCTTTGCGGGGTTATTACTGTGGACAGGGACAAGACAGGTGGGCCACGGGGCACAGAGAGAGCAATGAGCTGGCTGTCAGGGCCAGGAGTCCACGTGTGGACCTGCTGTTTGCCAGCTGAGACCCTGAGCAGGTGAGGTCGGCTCTGGCTTTGGGGTCTCATTTGGAAAACACAGAGGTTCGACTGATCTCCAAGGCCCTTTTATGCCGAGCGGTTTTGTGATCTCCAAACTACCTTTGGCTAAATGAGCTGATGAGAGGATTACCGGTGTCCCTCCCAAGTCTTCCTGCAGAGTTGCTGAATGAGTTTGGCAGGATTTTGAACCCGTTTTCTCTCCACATGACCTCCAGAGGCCATCATTAAGCAGGCAGAGAAGTTACTGAGACCTGTGATCGCCGTGAGGCAGAGCCACGGGATAGAGTAAAATGCCGGGGGGATGAAACTTAGGTGCCCAGCGTTTGGGGAGACCCACTGGGAGGACCCCTTATGCTGTGAGGCCCTTTCCTCTCCAAGGAGTCTGTAGCCAAGTGTCACTAGAGTAGCTTCCATACGAAAGGTGCCTGATGACTGGCTCTTGGGGTGCAGTGAAGTGAAATCTTTATAGATCCGGTCTGGTCCCTCCTGTTCGATTATTGTAAGTTTCCTCAAAAGGAAGAAGCCATTTTCCTTATTTCACTTGAATACTTCTTTTAAAGAAGAGAAGTACACAACTTTTGGTGCAAGATTAAAAGGAGACAAAAAGATGTACAGAGAAAAATGGGTCTGCAGAATGGGTCTCCCTTCCCTGTATCCCATCTGCCACCAGGTCCCCTGCCCTGGTCCTGGAGGATCTGCTCCTCACCCATCTCTTTTTCTTAGGGGGCACTCAGCCCCCATGCAGGAAACAAACCTGCTCGCTTGAATTAGAATGACCAGGCCACCTTTCCCACCAAAGCATGTATGGCTAAATACTGAGGGGGTGAATTGGAAGCAAAAGCCTTAGGAATTATTGGGATCAGTGGGGCTTGTGGAAGGAGCCGGGGAAGCTTGTCCTTGAGCCGTGGTTCTCTGCCAGGGGCCGAGGGAAGACCCTCCAGGCTTGTCCTTGAGCCACGGTTCTCTATGGGGGCCTAGGATAGGCCCTCAGCCTTTTCCCACCTGTTTGTTGTGAGGTGGGGCAGCGGTGCACAGTCAGCAGGAGGGCAGCCCCGAGTGGCGCCCAGAGCACGGCACAGGCATCGGCAACTCCTGCCTCCTCCCCCAAGCTTAGCACTGAAGGTGGAGGATGAATATGCATCATTGTGAAATGATAATGTAAAATCAACGTGGAGGTGTGATTCCGTTAATAGATTGGTGATTAACTCAACTTTTTAGGAGCCCATTTGTTGCCCAGAGTGAAGCTGGCTGGAATGGAACAGAATTAGAAGGGCAGGCCTACTCCTGTGATTGAAACACACGTAAAGTGCTGGGCCCCCGACTTGCGTCGAGATGATTGCTGTGATCAGTATTCCAGTTTGCTTAGCGGACGGCTTCCAGGGAATAAGAATGGGTGATGGACCTGGGGATGCACTGCCAAACGGAGCATTAGTTAATTCTGCGGGCCTGGCTCCTGGCTTGCCTGATGAAGTGTGCTGGGCAGAAGGGTGCTGTGCTGCTATGGGCTTTATGTGGTATCACAAGAACTCAAGGGGGTCGGCTCCCGCGGATTGAATTTTGATAGCGATGACGACTCCCATTTGCTGAGACCCCGCCACGTGCCCAGATCAGCGCCTGGTGTCGTGTACCCGGTGAATCCGCCTGAACCCCCTGAGACGTGCTGGCGTGCCCATGATGCAGTCGAGGGGGCTCAGAGGGCCGAGGAGCATTCCACTAGCAGACGGCAGAGCCGGGGCAGGAGTTCAGGGCTGTTTGCTTCTGGGGCCCAGGTTTGTTCCACTTGCCCATTCAGGGCTGTTTGCTTCCAGGTCAGATGTTTGGAATCTCCCAAGGTTGAGAGGCTCCAGCTCAATCAAAACATGGGGGCCCAAGTTCAAAGCAGAGACAGAGTAGGGAGGGAGGTTTGCAGCCTTCACTACCCTACTGATAGATGTGTCCCGGCACTGAGAGCTGGAGCGGTTGGGTCTGGAGGCCACTTGGATCGTTCAGCTTTGACGCTGTGGGCTCGAGTGAGGGGCACGAGGCAGGTGTGTTTCCTGTTCTGGGCATGGGATGGCGTGTGGGCTAATTCAGAGTCATCCTAACAGTGCGGAGTCCACCGAGTGTTCATCCTTTGCTGGGATCTGTGTGTGGACAGCCCCACTTTCCACAAGTCACTTTTAGGCATTTTCTCTGCATTTTGCAGTTGAAGAAATTGAGACTGAAGCTGACGGAGTCTGTATTTAGCATGGAGAGCTGGGAGGTGAGTGGGGAAGGCCAGGGGCAGCAGGGTGGCTGGCACCAGCTTCCTCCTGGGTGGCCTGCCCAGGGCCACACTGCTGCCAAGCCCCAGAGCTGGAATCCATGCCCCCAGCTTCATTAATGCCTGTCCCTGAGCCCCTCCAGACCCAGTGCCTGCCACACGTGTGCAGCCCTGTGCCCCATGTCCTCTCCTCCCTGGAGCTGAGATCTTTAAGGTCGGGGCTACAACTTCCTGTCCTCTCCGCTTTACACTGAGTGGTGCTGGACAGACATTTGTGTTGTGAGTGAGCAGGTGAATGAGTGCATGAATGAAGGACACACGCAGGGACAGAGGAAGAAGGGCAGGCCCAGGGCCGTTGGACAGCTGTGAAACATGATTCAAAGATGGAGTAGATCTGTAGATGCTCCCTGCCTCCTTCATCCCCCTCTCTCTTCCTCGTGGGGATTCAGAGCTGCTCTCGGGCAGAGGGCAGCTGAGCAGAACCAGAGGTGCCGAGTGTGGGGACCCTGACGTGCTGGCCCTTCCCTCGCACAGAGTCAGCAAGATGGCGGCAGCGGCTCCAGAGCCGAGCAGGTTCCGCACGGATCAGAGTTTGCTGAAGTCCTTCAGGGGAAGAAGTCGGAGGCCGGGCTGAGTTTGCAGTTACCGTAACCATGACCAGAGTTTCTGAGAGATTAGGTGATGATATGTTTTCAGCACTGAGACATTTCATTTGCATTGTGGCCTACGTTCTGGAAAAGTTGCTTCTAGGTTCTTACCGATGTGCTCACATTTTTGGGTAATTGTCCTCTTTGACATGAATAAGCCCCTGTTTACTCTCAGGTCCACATGCCTCTTATAGTCCAGGAGGCGGTGAGGAAAAGCCTTTAATCCAAAGCCCTATCCATCTTCCCACCTCAGGTGAGATGGGTGTTGGAAAGTGAGCCTGGCTTAGACGAGCTTGGCTGGCCACTTGGGTGGTGGCTGCCGGGGTCTGGACGGGGCTGGTGGCGGGGCCAGGGGTGGAGGGATGCCTCCTCCAGGTGTCCTTTTGGAAGCTGGGGCGTTCCCAGGGCAGCTGCTGCTGGCGGCTGCTCGGTACATGTCAGCCTTAGAAACCCTTCAGATCACACGTTCCTTGGGGGCTCTGGTAGTTTCTTTCTGCAAGCTTTGGAGGCAGCTTTCCCCCTGAAGCATGGAATTTTTGAGAGCAGGAACCACAGTTAAGCACTTCAGGGCCCAAACAGGCTCCCGGGCCTCGTTTTGCTAGATTGAGTCTAGGTGCCGGAGGTTCGAGTGGGGACACTTCTCCGAGAGCTTGAGGTGCTTGCTGAGTGTCCAGACCGATAAATGAAGACAGGCCTTGGGAAGGGTGCTTGGCTGGTATTGGGGAGCACAGAGGAAGAGAGCTGGATCTGATGGGGGTGGGAGAAGACTCTTGAGTTGGCCCTGGGAGTGAGGGAGGGAGGGGCTGGGAGAGAGTCCAGACAGGCTAAGGACCCTGGGACCCTAGCACAGGTGTTTGTACATCTGGTGGAGGGGAGGGGGCTAGGGGAGAAAGTCATGGCGATGGCCTGGAGGGGAGGGGGTTGGGCTTTGTGAGGCATGTGGGTAAATCTAGTGTTCCCTGTAGGAACTGGGAGCCTGGGAAAAGGTGTGAACTGGTAGGTGTGGAATTGGAGGGAAGACCCCCTGGGGAGGTCACCCATGATGCTTTGGTGGTAGACACTGAGCCCTTAGGATAGAGCAGGTAGGGGTGAGGCTATGTCAGCCTAGACTTTAGGTAGTTTTCCCTCTACGCCCCTCCTTTTTTATAGATTCCCAAGATTTAAGCATAAATGTAGTTACAATTTAGGGGCTTAAAAATGCCTCCATGTATTGAAAACCCACTTTTACATATATTGAATCCCAATATTTCTCAACCCTGTGTGGTGGCTGTTAGGGTTGAAGAGACCTGTGATGGGGGAAGGTCAGGTTCTCTGTGGAAGTTTCACAGCCCAGGCCCCCGAACCGTCCCCCCATTCCATTTCTCCCCCCCCACCCCCGCAGTGCCTCTCACCTTCCCCCTAGTCCCTGAAGCCCAGGGTGAGCACGGTGTGTGTGTGTGTGTATAAATATTATGAATATTTACGCAGGCCTGCATAGGACTCAGTGACGCAGCTGAGAGCCACAGAGCATTTGGTGACTCATCAGACCTTTTCCAAACACTTGTGATATTTTGCTACTCTAAAGGGAGGAAAGTAATTAGCAGTTAACGCTGGTAGATGACGCTGGAAGAAGACGCAAACCTTTCTGCTCATCTGTTCTGGGCCTTGGGTGTTTTGTTTTGTTTTTTACAGCTATGTGAATTATTTTCTTTTTAATAATGTGTGTTTTCTTCTGATTATTAAAATAATGTATGCTCATTGTGGAAAATGCATAAATGCATTAAATAGGAAATAAAATGCATGAATTATTTTTCCATTACTGTCTTATTAAGAATGTTTTGCTTCTGCAAAGGAAATTTGGAACACCAGACTTATTTTATTCGAGGGGCCTGTCAAGATAAGTCGGGTCGGTGGTTTGCAAGCCTGTGTTTTTGGGGGCTCCAAGGGCTCCATGGAAATTTTTAGGGGCTGCCCCTGGGGAGGGTGAGCTGAAGGCCTCGAGATACTGTCCCTCCCCATCCTCCTTCCCCCCACACCCATCCCCCCAGCTCTGTATTGTCTGTCTCATGGCTGGTTTCTTCACATGGCTGCCTTTGAGCAAATGGCTCTGTGGCTTATCAGGTTGGGGACTCAGTGATCTGGACACAGCCTGTAATTTTATCAGTGAGGAATCTGGGGCCACTGGGAGATGTGCCCGGCCCAAGGTGACACGGTGGCTTGGGGCTGGTCGTCCTGCTCTCTGATACTCCCTTGCCTTTTAGAATATGAATCAGAAAAATTAGTGGTTAAATGTGAACGTCACTGTCGCAAGCTCTGTCACCATGCAGAGACCCCCGGGAAGCTGATTGGGAGGTCTCTCAAGGGCACACTTTTGAAGGAAGGGGAGACCTTAGAGCAGCTGGCGCTTGCAGAGATGAAAAGTAAAAGCCCCATCATTGCCGTTAGGCTCACAAAGGAGGAGAAATTGCCCTGGGTGATCCCTGGTTGTATGAATAATGAGAAGAAATTAAGTAAAGGCCGTGTTTCCTGACACTGATGTATTAGAACACGGAGTAACTTTCTACAGGAAATTGGAACAGGAATCCCTTTAAATTGAATTTGAAGCTGTGAATAGCAAGTGTACATTGGCCCTGCATGTCCTGATGCAAGTTAAGTAAGCAGTTTCCTGGGTAAGAGTTAAGTACTTTAGGGATACAGGTTAATGCCGGGGCCAAGACGGCGCAAGTTAATAAATTGCCTCCCCCGTGCATTGTCTGTGAAGACGCAGAAGAGTAATTTGCTTCCCGCGGAGCCGTGCCCGAATTCTCATACTTATTTTATTAGATTTTTGGCCCAATACATTTGTTCCCTCTCATTGGTTTTGTTGATAATAATTACTCACCCCCCCTCCCCTCTCCCCACGGATCTCTCTCAATTTTAATTGTTTGCAGTAGCCACAGAAGTTTACCATTTTAGAAAATAGGTGTTTTAAAATAAGAATACTCTGGGCCAGAGCCCTTCTGAGTTTTCAGAGGGACATAGTTAAAGCTCTATTTTTAAAGTGGTCTCGGGGACGACAGTGCCCGAGATTAGGACAGAGCAGGGGCTGCCTCCATCGGATGTTTAGGTGCCAGTCCCGGGCGTCGGGGGGCTCTCCGGGATTCCTTCTGGGGTTCGGGTCTGCTCAGGGACCTCCCGGGGCGGACGGAGGGTGTGAACACGGGCCTCCCATGATGCTTCTGTTTGGTTCTTGACCCTGCGGCCCAGGGGAGGAAGGACATTTATAACAGCAACCAGCACTCATTGAGGGCCTGTGGGACACCAGACACCATGCCGGGCCACCTCCGCTCGCGCAGATGCATAGATTAATTCATTAACAAGGTAATTATAAATCACAAAGTGCTGTTTATTGGGAAATAGAGAAGAATGGCCCATGGGTACGGGAGAGCCCCTGCACGATGGCACACAGGCGGAGACGGGAGGCATGAGAAGGGCTTGTCCTCGGTGAACAGGCAAAGGGCCGGTGCGGAGTCCGGGCGCGGTTTGGCGCAGCAAGAAGCAGAACGCGCGGCGAGGCTTGACTTCAGATCGTCCTTCGAGACGACGTTTCCCTTATAGTGGAGCGTGTAGGGAGTTCTCAGATCACAGCGCACTGTCTCGATTCCGGACCACAGAGTGTAAGCGGGCCACCGGGCGCTTGGCCCACCACCTAATTTGTTGGCACCGTTTGCCCATGACGCACACAGTCTTTGGAAAACCATGTTAATGGCAGCTTGGTTTGCGAGGGTCATGTTACTTTGTGCTGGGCTTGGACCTTAGCTCTGTGACGTTGGGTGGGCGGCCTCTTGGTGTCCCAGATTCCCCATCTGTAAAATAGAGAAAATCCACACAGGGCCTCCGATGTTCTCAGTTCACAGTCTCACCCCTCCACCCCCCCGGCATTTTTCCACACCTGTTGGGCACACACGTTCTGAGATGCTGAGGGCAGGTGGGGCACTGACACCCTCCTTTCCTGTTCTGTGTTGATCTTCATGTGCTCCTTGCTCTGCTGAAAACCCAGCTTTGTGGAGATATGGCATCATTAAAAGAAATACAGAGTGATCCAGTACTGAAACGCCCACTCCTTCTGCCAATAGTCAGCATGACGTCAACAGATCTGTTGTGTCTCCTTTTAAAAGTCCAAGTATCCCGTGGCACCCCTATGGGCTTGCTAGGGCTCCCGTGGGTGTCCTGGTGCAGGGGTTGGGAGCTGAAGTGGTATTTATTTTGTGTGGTTTTGTGACAGTTAATGAGATGATCTGCAGAAATGCTCAGGGCAGTGCCTGGTACCAGGTGCTAAGTGATCACTGCTGTCCCTCTCCCTCAGAAGCCCCCTTCAGCTGGTGTAGGAATGTATCCTGGGAGTGGGGAAGACACGAGTCTTGAGAAGTCCAGGGAGAGAGGTGGTGCTGAAAATACACAGTGTTTCCAAAGTCTGTTTAGTAGGTGACTTTAAATATGCATGTACATCTAACTTAGTAAATATAAGCATAGACATTCGATTATTTTCTCAATATCTCTACAAGTGTATGATGTGTTTAAGATGGCCTCTAGCCTTTTTGTGTTTTTACTCTTATCATTGGAAAATAAGGGAGGTCCCCGTGGTTTAGCTTAGATTCGGGATATTAGCCAAGGGGAGAGTGGTTTATGTTGAGGTTGATGATTTAGGTGGGGATCAGATTGGGAGAGGTCCCCAGGACATGCTAGGCCTTAGGATTTATTCGGAATGAAGTGAAAAAAGCCATCGATGGTTTTAGATTTTGAAAAAGTGATTTGGAGCGCCTAGGTGGCTCAGTCGGTTAAGCGTCCAGCTTCAGATCAGGTCATGATCACACGGTTTGTGGGTTCGGGTCCCCCGTCGGGCTCTGTGCTGACAGCTCAGAGCCTGGAGCCTGTCTTTGGATTCTGTATCTCCCTCTCTCTCTGACCCTCCCCTTCTCTCTCTCTCTCTCTCTCTCTCTCTCAGAAATAAGTAAAACATTAAAAAAATAAAATAAAAAAGTGATTTAACTTAATAGAGAGGTAATTTACATCTCATAAAATGCCATCTTTTAAGTGCGCCATTGGGTGGATTTTGACAAATCGATGCACAGCTGCACACCCCTCCTGCTGCCCCATCAAGCTGGAGGACATTTCCCCCACCCAGAACGTTCCTGGTGTCTTTCATCAGTCCATCTCTTCCTTCCATCCCCAGCTCCAGACAACCACTGATCTGCTTTCTGTCGCTATAGATTAGTTTTGCCCGTTATAGAATTTCACATAAAATAGAATTATACAGCACATAATTTTCTGTGTCTGGCTTCTTTCACTTGACGTAATGTTTATGAGCTTTTTCCGTGTTGCCGCGCACATCACACCTCTTCGTTGCTGAATAGTATTCCGCAGGGTGAAAAGACCACACTTTATTAATCTGCTCTGGGGTTGACGGGCGTTTGGCTGGTTTCCAGGTTGGGACTGTTGGAGATAGTACTTTTCTGGCCACTCGTGTGGATCTTTGTTTTCATTCCTCTCAGGTAAATACCCGGGAGCGGAACTGCTGGGTTGTGTGTAAGTGTATGTTCAACTTAGTAGGACCACCTGCTCTGAGCAGAGGAGTGACACTTCTTTATTTACATCTTTAAAAAGTCCCTTTGTTTAAAAAATTTTTTTTTAATGTTTTTATTTACTTTTGAGAGATTGAGAATCTGAAGCAGGCTCCAGGCTCTGAGCTGTCAGCACAGAGCCCGATGCAGGGCTCGAACCCATGAACCGTGAGTTCATGACCTGAGCCAAAGTTGCCCACTCCACTGACTGAGCCACCCAGGCGCCCCAAAAGTTCCTTTGTTTTTGGGTAGAGAAGAGGCTGGGCTGGAAGCAGGGAGAGCTGTGAATTGGCTGTTACCAGTGTCAGGTAAGCGTGGCGAGTGGCTGGACGGGGATGACAGAGAGGCAGAGCCTGGCCCCGAGGGATGGTTTGGGGACAGAATGGCTGAGGCTTGGGGATGGATGGCATGTTGCTGGGAGTCACAGGTGACTGCAGGTGCCCCAGACAGAACTGGGAAGACCCGGGAGGCTTTGGGCCCATTACTCTGTTTCTGCTCCAGTCCAGTGGGACTGGAAAGTAAATGTTAGTTTTGTTTTCTGAGCAAGAGAAGGGAAGGAGATGCTCGGACGGGCGGCAGTCAGCTCAAGGTGTGTCAGCGGGAGGTGGGCGTCCAGCTGGCGGCGCGTGTGTGCTGCTTTCTAGGGGCCAGTACGTGAGTCCCTCTCATTTCTGCACAGTCTTTTGAGCAAAGTCATGAACAGTTCATTTCCTCTGGCCTGTCTTTTCAAAGATGTTTGTCTAGCCAGCAGTTTTGGAAGCTTAGAGATAGCAGCTGCATTTGGAGTGGATTTACTTATATTCCAGGGTAATAAAGACAATGTTTCCCTCACGAACAGAGGTTGGACAGGTTTACTGCAGCCCCTTAGCTAAGACTGGGGCTTCCAGATATCAGGATTCCCCTCCTGTAATGTATCCCGCTCTGTACAGGTCAGACCTGGCCCTCATCGAGTCTCCCTGAGGGAAGGGGCACCTGGACCTGGTGCTGCATTCTTGTTCTGGCTACCCTGGCTGCTGTAAGTAAGATCAACTTGTTTGTCTTTGACCTGGGAATCTCGTGTCTTCTGCTGGTATTTGTAAAGCTGAGACAGTTGCTGGTTTGCCAGCAGGGTGTTATGTCAGAGCCTACACAGTTCTTGATTATGCTTCTGGGCTGCGTTAACACGACCGGCCGCGCCACCTCCTCCTCCCTGCTCGATGCTGCATCTATGTAGATGTTGCTGCCCACATGTTTGTTGAGTACCTGTTCGTGGCAGGTCTAGGGTCAGGTGACAGTGTGAATAAGGCACGTATGGCTTCAGTCCTCATGGAGCATATGTTGTTCAGCCTTTGCTGTTCAGTCCATCACTAAGTGTGACTAACCTGCTCACCTGATCTCCTTCTCTCCATCCTCACGGCTGTTTGGTCTCTCCCTCTGTGGGATGTATACCTTTGTGGTTGTTGTAAGAGTAAGAGTGAGGACTAGGGAAGGGCCCGGTGCCGTTCCTGGCAAACAGTGGACACCCAGCAGGTGACTGCTGTTGGTGTATATGTTATTGGTTATTGTAATTTCCGGTTGTCCCTTCTTGATGTCGAACCTGGGTTGTTTTGGCCCCGGCGCACCATACGGAATGCAGCCTGGACAGTGCGGGATGCGCACCAGACCCTGTCTCACCCTACCCGTTTCTGGTCCTGTCAGCAGCCACCGTACATGAGCTGGAACTCACCCCAGTGGGTCTGGTTGCTGTTCCCCAAACATGACACGTCCTTCTATGCCTTTGTCTTTTCCGTCCTTTTCTTCCAAAGTCCTATTTATGCCTTAGGCCTCAGCTCCAGGGTCCCCTTCCCTCTATACCTTCCTTGTGGTCACTTTTTTCCCATGTTCCAGGCAGGCGTAAACTGCGCCACTGTGCACCTGAGCTGCCTGTCATTGTGCTCACGGGGAAGGGACTGCTGGGCCATGCGACCCTAGGGAGCGGCGCAGCGCTGTCACAGACTCTGGGCTAGTCTGATCCAGCAGGCACTTGCGACTTACATGTATGACCTAGTACCTTGACGGTCACGAGCTGCTTGACGTGAACTAAAGGGAAAACGGCATGATACCCACCCCAGGGAGAGTCACCCTCACCTGTGCTGGCGCCAGGGTAGGATCTGGGCCGATGATCTAGAAATCGCATTATTCCCCAAAGCCCGTGACTTGGTGGCAGTATTTAACCCTAGAGGAAAGAGTCCCTGCAGTACAGGGCAGCCGCCCAGACCAGGGGGTGAGCCCCGGGGAGCCCCCCCACCCTTCTCCGTGGGCCTGGGAAACAGGCTGTTTTGCCCCGGGGCAGCCATCCTAGTGTGTTCCATGGCCGATTCTGCTGCTCATGCCCTCACCTGGCTGCCAGCTGTGGGCGTGTCCTGTGCCGCACTGGCACTGACTCCAGCTAAGGGAGGGGCCCCCACCTCCCGGAGCGCCTGGACGTGCGCTCTCCCTCCTTCAGTCTTCCAGTCCCCCGGGGGGTGGGCAGAGTGCGTCAGGCCCGCAGGGCCAGGGACGGAGCAGGGTTTGGGGCCAGGCTCTTCCCCACCACCGGGTCACCTCCCTGGGAAGGACCCCAACGGCCAAGCTGTTGCTCCAGCCGCCCCCTCCCTGCTCCTGCCGACGCTGCTCTGAGCCACTTTTCCCCTGCAGGGAAGGGAGAGCCGCCTGAGCGTTACCTCCTCTTGCAGATAGGGGTGCCAGAGACCGAAGCTTTGCCTGGCTGCGCTGGTGAGGCTTGGAGAGTGAGCCGGGAGCTCGTCTCCTCTACCCGGATACTGTGTGATGTGTCTGCGTGACAGACACAGAGCCGGGATCCCATTTTCCGCCCTACCTCTCACTCGCCGCAGTGACCCTGAGCTATTCCTGGTCACTGCTGTCCATGTTCTGTGGCCTCCATCATGGATGGGCTTATCGTGGCAACTGATCCCCTGCGCTGGCCCCGATGCTTAGGCTGTGTGCGTGTTCTTTTAGGTTGGCATGAAGGTCGTGACTGAAGTCCTCATGTCCTACTCTGTCCCTACCTGTGATTTTGTATGTGGTGCCTGCAGTTACCCCCACACTAATTCCGACTTCTGTGCATCTGTGGAAAGGAACCACGGGAGCCTGGGTGGTGGCCTGGGTGGTGGCAGCCTCAGCCAGGAGGGTAAAGGGCAGGTTCTCTACCGATGGTTCTGTGGGGTTATGGGGCAGCTCAGGCCATGATTGGTGAGTGGAAGCCCCCTCCCCACCAGACTAGGCCCAGTCTGAGGGGCGGTGGGGTCTTCACACCCCCGACTCACCCCACCGCCTCTCCTCTGTTTTCTTGGGATTCTGGCCTCCAGATGCCACACTCTGAGAAACTTCTGTTTCCCTTCTTCCCGGGGGCCTTCTCTCTGTGGCTTCCTGGGCTCGTCTTCTTCCCGCCTGCCTCTCACTTCCTTCCCCTGCTGTCTGCCCTATAATGTGATATCGCCTTCTTGGGGAGTCTTCAAATGAACAGTTTTTAGAATTGTTGAAAGCTCTGTTGGAAAACAGAAAAGGCTATTTCATGGGAAGATGATGACCTTATTAACTATAATTAGGCAATTCACAGAGGTTTCCAATATAGTCCAGCATCTTGCCTTGTTGAAATGGGGGGAAAGTATGGTGGTAATGTCTTTGGGGATGTAATAGTCTTTAACACATTAACAGTTTAATTTCTTCTAGAAGGTTTGGCAGCCTGGCATTTTCATTTAGAAAGCTGAGGTATAGTTTTACAGTCATCCACATTAATATAATAATTACAATTTTGAGCAAGTAATTTCAGATACTGACATCAAGAGTTGTTCTTATAGCTGGAGGAAGATCTCGGGTAAGGAGGTGGAACCTCACATCTAATCTCCCACAAATGGCGTGACATTGCAAATACGGGCAGTTCACATCCCCAGGCTAGGCTTTGTATTTTGGGCTAGGGATGTAAACACTCAGAAACTCTTCCTGTGTTAAATCCTCCGAGAACAGTCATATTTGAAGTTAATGGGAAACGCTCTAAAATGTCTCCTGGCTCTCTGTGTCAGGTGCCCCACGCCCTGGGCTTGTGTGGGAGTGCGGCTGGGAGAGGCCAGCGCCCCCGGCGCCTCCGTCACCCAGCTGAGAAGCTGCCGCCTCCTGGGCAAGGAGACCCCTCTTGCCTCCACAGTCCCACCCTGCGTGGCGGGGACGGGGGTAGGGGGGTGGCGCCAGGGTTGGTGTGAGGCTCTGGCTGCCCCCTCCTCCCTACTTCCATTTGCTGGCCCGGGCATCCCAGCCCGCAGCAAGTAAGTGGGTTGGGTGTTTTACCCTTCCCTTGTGAACATAGTTTTTCCAGCTCTGTAAGCATTATTTGTCTGTCATTTTGGATCCTGTTTTTGAAACTTAATCTCTGTCCCTGTTTTTATAGCCTTCAAAATAGTCATCTTCTTTCATGTGGTTGTACCACAATTTACTAAATTGCACCCCTATTGCTGAACATTGAGGTTTGGTCCAGCAGGTTTTTTATTGTTGCTTGATAGGCGAGGCTTCAGTGAACATCCTTATGTACATAATATTTAGCTTCTATGTAGTGATTTTCTTAGGCTTGATTCCTAGGGATGGAATTACTAGCCAAGACTGAGAACAACTTTTTTTTTTTTTTCAATAAACACTTTCTTATTACGGTAATAGTATTTAGAAAATAGAAAACGGTAGAAATAAGAAAATCAAGGTAGCCAGATTCCCCTCAGGTGTGTTCACCACCGTATCAGCGAGGAACACGCTAGGCCACAGGTAACGGGAGACCCACGGAGCGAGTCTGAACAAGGTGCAGGCTCCCTGTCTCCGTGGCTGGTTCCTGGGCTGGTTCCATGGCAGCAGAGACCCCGGCCATCTCCCTCTTGGTGCCCTACCAGCCCTGACAGTGTCGACTGCCCCTCCCCGCTTAGGTTCGCCCCCACCCCTTCTGACTGCTTCACCCCGCCTCCCCACGACCTCTCCCACCTCTCCCACTGGGTGAGTCTTTGTTTCTGCCTGTTTTTGGTCCACAGACAGTGTCTCCTGCACTTGGGCCATTGCAGTGAGATGGTTACTTCTTTTTCCTGCCTGTCCTGAATTTGCAGCTGCCCTCTGCTGTGACGTACCATTTGGCCAAAGCTGAGGTTTTAGCAGTGCTGAGGCAGAGACGAGAGCCGCGCACCCCAGGACTAGGAAGGAGCTCATCTTTCTTTTTAATGGGATTGCCGTCTTTCATCCTGTGCTTCTAGTTCTGCGACGTCCCTTGGGTTAGAAAATATCCTTTGCTCTCTGCTCGGTTCTCTAATGCCAGGGGAGGGAACGGAACCTCCCTGGGGCCTGTCGGTTCCTTTGATTGGTCGTGTACAGGGAAGTCTATCAAGTACCCAGCAGATACGGGGGGGGGGGGATTGTAGGTGTAGGCATTGCCTTCAGGAAGCTCCGAGAAGAGTGGAGGAAACAGGCAGAAACACCATTACACTGCTAATCGCATAAACCAAGCCGAGCGGGCATCGAAAGGAGTGATTTGTGACCTACTCTAATCCTGCAGAAAATAAAAGATAATAAAAGACTCCCGTGGACCCACCACCAGATATAATAGTTACTAATACCCTGCCGTATTTGTGTTAGGTCTCTTTCTGTTTTGTAAGGAGTAAAATATTGCAGATACTGTTGCAGCCCTGCCTCCTTCCTTTCCCCAGTGTTGGTTACTCTGCTGAGGTTGGTGAGAGATGCTTTGGAATGCTGATTACGTGTGTTTATCCATAAACAACTCGTAGTATTAGCTCTGTACTTTAAAAATTTATAGAAACGTTGTCACACTATATCCTTTTGTAATTTGTGAAACATTAAACATGGTTTTGCATCTTTCGGTCAGATCGTTCATTTGTAGCCGCTGTGTAGAATTCCACTGTGTGGGTAAACTGGAGTTTATTCATTCCCCTACTGGCGGAAGGTTAAGTAGCTCTTTCTTTTTGTCTCCTGGAAACAATATGGCAGCGAACACACGTCCCGCTGCTGCTGTCGAACAAAGTGCCTCCAAACTTAGTCGCTGCAGCTAGGAATGTTTATTTCGCCGATGGAGCTGCAGCTTGGGCTGGGCTTGTTAGAAGAGCTCAGCTGTTCGCTTGCTGTCCTGCGCGGTGGCTCCGGGGCCGGAGCTTGCTCACGGGTACGGCCGAGGCCGCCTCTGCACGGCACCCGGGCCCCACGCGGCTCCTCCATGTCGCCTGGGCTTTGTCGCACCACGGCAGCAAGAGCGTCGGGCCCAGACTGTGAGCGAGCCTCCCGTCTGCTGCCTCGTGCTTGCCGGACGCAAGTCCCTACGGCCAGCTCCCATCTGGAGTGAGGGCAGCTAGCCCCCCTCCCAACGGATGGGCGTCCCAGAGCTTGCACACTTGTTTTTGAGCCAGCACCCGTAGGTGCGCCGTCTTGTGCGCTCCCGTGAGGGACCCTCAGCCCCCTGTGGATGGGTGGATGTGCCTCTGCCAAGCGTCCCTTTGATCACAGGCCACGTTGCCAACTTGCTGTCCTGGGTGTTGGCCCTGCTGCCACCACTACAGTACTCGAGGGTCCATTTCTTCACATCCTCGCAGGCACTTGCTGTTACAGCTCTTGACTTTTGCCCCCGTGGTGGGCGTGAACCACCCCCTGCTGTTTTACATTGCCAGCCCACGCGAGGCCAAGCCCTGCAGCGCCGCCTGGGAGCCTGCCGGACCCCCTTCCCAGGGGCTTGCCCTTAAGAAGAAAGAAACGTCAGAGTGCTGTGTTTTTGCCTTATGATGTCAGTTTTTCAAGAGAGAAGTGGTGGGCGTCCCACAGAGTTTATTGCAGACTATTATGAAGACCTTTGAGTTACCGTTGGTATGACTCACTTATGAAAAAAATATGATTTCAGTAACTGCAGGCTGTATCTGTAATGTGATGGATTTTCATTTAATCTCTCACCTCTCTGTAATTTGCCCAATTTAAAAACGCCCCGAAGCTCTCTCTCTCCTTGTCTGTGAGCCCTGTTCTTGTATGTGTTATCACAATAATAGTAATAAGAAACAGCGCTGATATGTGTCTCTCTTCGAGTTCTTGCCGTCTCCTTGGTCATTTAATTACTTCTGGTACCGATTTCCCCCACTCTGGTCTCCTGCTGGAGCAGCGCTTGCGGGAAGCTTCCAGACAGAATGCCACCCCGAACTGACTTACTGTCGGGGCTCGGCAGGCCCACGTGGATCCACGTGAGGCGGATCGGGGTCCTGTCTGGGCCACGTGCCGCCCCCGGTGCTCCGGCACATCTTGTTTAGTGACACCATGCGGTCCTAGAGGGTGGCCCATCGCCTTCAGGTCTGGCACAAAGCCTGGTACCTGGCAGCATCCAGGAGCTACGCACAGAACCAAGTAACTCAAAATGCTTGGTTATTATAATGAACAGCCTGACCCACTGGCTGTCCAGGGCGTCAGGGAAACGGCCACGTCTGACCAGGAGGTTTAAAGTGAATCCCGAAGCTTTCCTTGAGAAGTGAACTTTTGGCCACTTTTAAATTTAATCCAGTTCTGTCTGAACACCGTGTCCTCGGCTTGCTAGAGAACATTATCTTTCTGCCTCTCTGCGAAGGGGTGTCTGCCTTCTTATCTGTGTTTAGAACCAGAGCCTCCGCTGCGGAAATGAGGCCTTGTCTGTGTGCTGAGAGTCAGCTCAGACCCTCTTCAGATGATTTGGAAGCAGCCTCTGCATCCAAACCAGGGCCCTGCTGGCCGAACCTTCTAGATCAGGCGGGGGTGGTCGGTCTTCACAGGATAGCTGCTGCCTCGAGGTGGGGCCTCAGGTTCCTCCAGGAAGCGCAGGGGGAGCATCTGCCCAGGCAAGGCTCAGTACTGGTGCTGGGGACGCTGGGGACTGGTGTTGCGTCACAGAGCGGGGGGGACAACCAGTGCTACCACCACCTGCCCCCCCAGAGCGGGTGTGAGGGAGGGATTCATCGTCTGTGGTTCTCAGGGGAGGGGCTTCCCTCTCTGGTGGAGCTGCAGGGTCAGCCTGCGCTAGTTGGGCAGGGCCCTTGCGGCTGCGGACTGGGTGCCCCTGAGCCCAGGCACTGTCGAGGCCGCGCCCCTGCAGAGAGCCACGTTTCAGAGACTGTGCAGTTTCACACTACATTCTAGGTGCCAATGAAAGTCTCACGAGGGCAGGGCATTAGCTCCATTTCTGTGACAAGTTTGTTCACGGCCTGACAGCTTGTCTACCGCGAAAACAAACACCAGGGCCTGCTATTCTAATTAAGCCTTGTGCTGCATTTGCATATTGAGGGTTTACAGGCCGGACTCTTCACCGTTGGGCACTACCCACTGACCCCAGCGCTTCTTTGATGACCCAGGGGTGACCTGCCTGTGCTTAGCCAAGGGGCCCCAGCCTCCTAAGGGGGCCTCAAGGTGAGGATCAGTCCTCCTGCTTGGTGTTGGGGCTGCAGCATCCTGGGCCTAGGGGTCCAGAGCTTGGGTTCTGGGACCAGCCCTTCCTTCAGGGTCTCGGTTTCCTAGTTGGTGAGATTTAGGAGTGGGGCTCACCTCAGGGCTCCTTCCAGCAGCAGCTGCCACCGTCACTGCCTAGTGGGCACCTGCTGCGGGCCTGACTCTGCTGGGTGTCTCACGGTCAGGCAGAGCAAGAGTTTAATCAGCCCATTGCACTGGAAGGGAAGCTGAGGCCTGATGAGGAGATACCTTTCCCCGCACATGTGCCCCTTCCGCCTGCCCCTCATGGTGCCTAGTCTCATTGCCTGCGTGGTGACCCCTCCCATCATCCCATCAGTTGTTCAGCCTGTGACTTCCCTCTGAAGTGCCCCCGGTTCTGTCTGCTTGTCTTCATCGATACCTCCTTGGTCCATGCCACCACCCTTGTCTACAGCAGCCTGGTACATGTCCTTCCTTGCCTCCCCCTTCCTCCTGGGCAGCTGGAGTGCGCGTGTCCCTCTCCAGCCTCACAGCCTGCAGGGCGCAGGACTGAGGCGCCCTGCCTCACGTGCCGCTTGCCGGCTCTCCAGCCCGCTGCCCCTCCGTGTGCACATCCCGTGACCCCCACGGGCCGAAGCTGTGACGGGGCAGGGCTATCCCTGTGATGACCGGTGCCCAGCGTGGGAGAGGTGTGTGGCAGATCCCAGGGAGTAGCTGTCGGGAGAGTATACAGATGTTGCCACGGGCTGCGCAAAGCGTCGTGGTTTGGACTCATGTCTGCTAGATGCCAAAATCTCTGTTCTTTCTGGCCCTCCCATTGACCACTGAATTCTTGACAGGGAAAGATACCCAGGCCAAAGCCTGACTCGTGTATGTCACAGTAAGTGTCCCTGGCAGGCTGGCCGGCCTCTGCATGGAACCTGTTAGGCAGTGCTGTCGTATGTCGATGACGGTGGGGAAGGTCCCATGGTGACGCACACTCGGCAGGCTGTTATGAAGGCCTTGTCAAGTTTCTGTTTTAAAAGACTTCTCAAAAACGACAGGATTCATTTCAGGGGTCTTTGTTAAATTGAACACTGTTTCATGGCTGAAATGTGTGGACTGTTTGCCAAAGCTCTTGCATGTAATGAGCTAGGGGCAAAATTAAAATGATTTCAGCTTCGTTTCAGGCAAAGGTATTTAGCCAGAGAAGTCATCTGTGGGGAGGAGCCCTCGATGTGAGCCAAGGGGCATCCAGGTGGGGTCTGAGTTAGACCCCGAGCCTTCCCAGGGCTCTGTGCCGACATTACCAGCCCAAGCTGGATTTGCACTGGCACAAAATGAGTGTGCACTTATTCTCGGCATGGCGTCCTCATGCGTGTGCCTTCCGCAGCTTTGCACGGGACAGTTTAGAGAATTAATAGGTATGTCCTTTATTTCTCTCTCTATGAGCCGAAGCTTGGAATTAATTTTTTCTGGCCCACTAACTCCTGTGGTTAAAAGTACAAATTAAGGTTTCTGGGAGAATCCATCACGAAATTATTGAAAAGTCAGTGTGGAGAGGATAATGGGCTCAGTATTGGGTTATGTCTATAGGGTTATTGTTTTCTGCAATTACCCTTTTCTTTGTTTTTCTTCTTGCGTGCTTTGGGAAATCAACCTGAGAATGGGCTTCCAACTTGAAAGAGTTATTGGCTATTTTTCCCAAATGGGATTGCCCTTCCAGAGAACAGTGGGCATCTATTCGGCAACAAGTTATAAATTTGTGCTCCCAGTTCTCTGAAGAAAGCATGAATCTTAGACAATGGCGCTGTGGCACTATATTTCAGGCGGGTGTGCAGAGCCCTCACCAGTTCGCAAAGTCCTCAGGCGCCGGCTCGCACCCAGCCAGCATTTGTCAAGTGTGCTGCCTGTGCTTTGCGCAGGATTAGCAGGTGGGTTACGGCGAGTTCTCTGTCGCTTTTCACTCTGCAGCCTCCCAGCGCCCCAGAGCATGCTGTGGCGCGGGGTCGTGTGAGCCCCGGCCTTCTGGAGCGCCGCCCCGTCGCCTCCTTCCCGCTGAGGGAGAAGAGCCTCCACGCCCCCTTTACCAGACCCTGCCAGTGCCAGGTGTGGGGCCAGGTGGTAGAGCACACGGAACGAGAGGGGGCGCCTGGCCCAGAGGTGCTGCCTGGTGTGCGCACCCCCTCCCCCGCCCCGCGTCCCCGCTGGCTGCCTCCCGGACCCTAGGGGACCCTGCTGGCTGAGCCCTCTGCCTTGCCTCTCTGGCTGCGGCTACTGAAGCTGTAGGCACAGGGTCTGAGACACCAGCCGGCCCTCAGTGTCTTGCCTGAAACCCTCCAGAGGCTCCAGAAGAGAGCCCAGATCCCTCCGCGTGCCTCTGGGGCCGCCTGGAGCCCTGCCCTCCCCCCTGCCCTTCATCGGAGGCATCCCTCCTGGCCCTTTCCCCGGTAAACCCCCCGCCCCCCGCCCCGCAACACCCTGGGGCCGGGTCAGGCACTTATCTGTCGCCTCTCAGACTGCATCCCATTTGTGAACCATGGCGCCGGGATGTGTGGCTTTGCTTCCTGCTGTATCCCTGGCACGATCACAGCGAGCGACACGCAGTAGGTGCTTTGTAAACATTTGTGGACTGACACCCGGTGCCCTGGAGGAAGGCGCCGTCTCTGCGGGGCCGGCCTCCCATCGCGGAGCCGGTGACGGCCTTGGCAGCTGTCAGCGTGTTAATGGAGGTTGCCGAGGCACAAGCTGGAGGTGGCGTGTGGTGAAGGATGTGCGCTGGGGTCCCAGTCATCACTTTCTTTATTAAACTGGTCCTATCACTTGACATCGTTCACCACCGAGGGAAAAATAGCCGGTTTCAGTGTACAAGTTCAGGGGCGTTTGGGCTGCCGCCGCCGTGAGAAAAATGACTTCTGGCCAGAGTGCTGGGCTGGGAAGGGGGGCCGGCCAGTGGGTTAACACTGAGGGGCTTCCCTACCCCGCCCCACCCCGATGTCAGGACGGGGACCCTGAGGTGGGGGAGGCAGGGAGGGGCTGCAGCGCTGGTCTCCTGACCCCTGGCCTTGGCTCCTCCCTCATCCCTGCTGCTGGTGGGGGTTCAGGGGGGGCAGGGCGAGGGCTGAGCAGAGGAGAGGCCCCAGGGACTGGAGTGGGCCTCCGTGTCAGACAGCCCACTGGTGCTTGTGGTGACTTTGCTGCTCCTGCACTCTGGGGCTGGAGGCTGCCCCCCGTCCTTTCTCAGGAAAGCCTGGTTCCCGGGGAGTGCTCCCTGAGGCCACTCCGCCCTCCGGAGGAGACGTCTGTTGTGTGCTCTGGCCCAAGCAAAGCCACGGGTGCCACACCTGTGGTGCTACTTGAGGCTACGTTATGGCCCTTTCGTGTCTCTCAGACACGGCCCGGATGCAGGTGCTCTCCATCTGGGGCAGAAAGACCCGGAATACTAAGCTCAGGCGCCTTCCCTGCCGCTCCATGTGTGTGTGGCAGGATGGTGAGCGTGGAGTCCAGAGTCGGGCGGCTCGGGCGCTGGGCCTAGCTCTGCCCTCTCTTGCCATGTGTGTGGGGGCCACCATCTTAGCCTCTCTGGGCCTCAGTTTCCTCATCTGTGGATATGGAGTGCCTGAGTGCTGAGGCTTTTCCCTGAGTGGGGTCACTCGGCTGCTGACTGCTGGTCTGGGGACCCCCCCCCCTCCCCGGGAGAGCAGAGGCTTCCTGTTGCTTTTCCATCTGTGATGCCCTTTCTGGAGCTGCCCCTGCGAGGAGCCACCTTACTTTTTTGATCAGACAGATACATCTGTTTTTATCCGATACTTCTTTCAAGAGTACAGTACCTTAGTTTGTATTCTACTTCGAATGTAACTTTAATTTCGTTGCACATTCATATTTAAAATCTCATATGTATTAATTTCATGATATTGGTTTGTTTTTCTTCTTACCTTTCACGAAGCAATATTACTGAGCTTCCCCCGGCACCAGAGCCATCGTGATCCCCCTGGGGCACCGTGAGTCATCTAATGCAGTTTTCCAGAGCGCGTCAGCTTCACTTCCGCCTAAGTCATCTCAGATCCGCACTTATTGAATCAGTGCACCATGCAGTCTACCACGTGCAGGTGCTCATTTGTAAAACTTTGGAACATTTTGTTTTTCCATCCGGCACTTTGTGTTTTCTTCCTCTGGCTTTGATCCAGGGCTGCAGAACAGGACCTGTCCCCACCCCCTGCCCCCACCTGCTTGCTCTATCAGAGGAGGTCCACCCGCTTCTGGAATTCTGACCCTTAGCTGGTCACCAGCAGCTCTCCTCGGGGAGGGGGGTGGTGAGAGCTCTGGGGGCGGGGTAGCACACCAGGGGCTAGCTTGCAATGAGGACAGGGCATTTCGTGCCCGCCCTCCTGGGGCTGACCGGAGACCTACCTGTCAGTAGATGGATGGGAGCCGAGGGTGTAGGGAAGGAGAAAGAGTCCCGCCCCCCCCAGTCTCAGGGGCTTGAGTGGTCAGGATATGTCTATCCCTCTTCCAGAAGGAGTAACTGTTTATCTGTCAAGATGCCTTTTATAAATAAGCGCTCGGTGGCTTGGGGGAGGCCTAGGCAGTCCTATACATACCACCTTTGCGATTGGCCACAGTGATGTATATGACACGCCATGTCTCTGTCTGCTTGGGCTGCCAGAACGAAATGCCGCACACTGGGTGGCCCACAAAACAGAAGTCTGTTTTCTAACGGTTCTGGAGACTGGACGTCTAAGGTCAAGATGTCAGCCAGTAGCAGGTGTCTGGTGAGGTCTTTCCCATTAGGGAGCAGATGGCCGCCTTCCCACTGTCCCCTCCCTGGCCCTTTCTCCCAGAGGGAGAGAGGGGGTGAGCAGGCTCTCTTGTGTCTCTTTACTGAGGACACTAACACTGTCGGGTCAGGGCCCCACCCTTGTGGCCTCATTTAGCCTTAGCACCCTTCTCGCACGTCCCATCCAAATGCAGCCACACTGTGGGCTGAGCTTTCAATTTGTGGGTTTGGGGGGGGGATAAAATTCAGTCCGTGATACATGCAGTGTGTCGCCTGACACATGGTGGGTACTGCTCAGTGAACGTCCATTGCATTTGAACCTGAAAGATCTTAGTGTCCAGGAAGATGAAATGGAATTGGCTCCAGAGATTCTGGTCAAACCCTAATGACCAGGAGTCCCCAGGGAACGGTGTGCGTTCTCAGGGTCCTGAGGTCAGCTCGCTGGCTCTGGCCAGGGGCAGGCGTCCGGCTGGGAAGGAGGTCTGCCTCCGCCCTCCCAGTCTGAGCCAGCCCGGACCCGGGGTCTCTGACCTCCCACCTCATCAGGGGGAACTGGTAGAGCTGGGACATTTGGCTCAGGTGAGGTGACGGCACTCATGGGGCCATACGCTTGGCCACTCATGGGGCCCAAGTTCTTAATCTACTTATTAGTAGTAATACTTGATTTTTGAGCGATTAGCTTCCAGGAAGGAGGGTGCTTGACTGGTTTATCACCAGTGTGTTAAACCGTGCTGGCACGAAGTAGGTGCTCTCTAAATGGGCATCGACTTAATTAAAAGAATAGAAGGTTCCGATAATACGCAAAATGGCTTTGTGCACTGGCACCCGTGCAGCTCAGGATGGACAGACCTGCCGTTCCCATGGGCAGGTGAGGACACTGAGGCACAGAGGGGACTGGTGGCTTGTTCACCGGGTGGCCTGCTGGGCTCGGGGGTGGGGGCGGCGGGGGATGTAGGGTGAGTCTCAGGAGGACTGGGGTGGGTGGGCGTTGTGGGTGGGGCTTCCTCCTTGTCCCCCCACCGGGTGCCTAGTGGGAGGCATGGGGGAGCTGGGGATGCCCACCCCACAGAGGCCCCTCGCCTCAGCCTGCAGGGACAGACTGCTGGAGACGTTCTGGCCTGCCTGGGGTCTCCAGGTAGCAAGGATTTCCTGAGTGAGTGAGTCAGGGGAAGGAGACATTAACCACACTTGCAGGTTTAAATCAATGCTGTTTCTGCTCAGCTAGTTAACTTGTCACTCTCTTTGGCCCCTGACATTCATTCTCAGGTGCATTCTTATTTTATTAGAGTGGCTAATTAATGTGTGACATTAAAATATTGACATGAATTGATTTGGTTATCTGTATCCTTGGAACTTAAGCGAATAAAACAACTTTTGATGAGACTAGTGGTTTTAGAACATTTAGACTTAATTATATTTTCTAAAGGATTTTTCTAGAATCATATAACTGCCCAACAAGCTACTTCAATTCCCTAGTTAACTAAAAGCAATTGGTTTTTCATTTGGTTTTGCTTAATACAAATTAAAAGTAATATACATTTGATAAAAGGAGTTAAAGGGTTATTTATTAAAGTCTCCCTCTTTATATATTGGGGAAAAATCTGCAAGCGCTGAATTAATTCTGAGGGTGGTGTGCAGAGAGGATCTGCTGGTCGGAGAGCTGTTTGGCCGGGAGAAACGGGCATGCGTTTCTGTGCATGACTTCTGTCGCCCCCCTCCAGGGGGTGGAGCTTCTCCTGGGCAAGGGGCGTATCCACCTACGTGTGTCAGTGGGGCACCGGCCATCGGTGAATTAGGACGGGGGCTGGAAGGGGAGAGCTGAGGAGAATTCAGGGGGTTTTTCTCATCCCACTCAGCTTAGGAGCTAGGAAGTCTGTCGAAGATAGCAGTTTGAAAATAAAGAAGTGAAAACAAAAAGCTATTTTGTAGGAATACTAACTGTAAAGAAGATGTTATAAGTCAGGACTTATTACTCCATTTGTAAGACACTCAATTCTTGTCATTAACTATTTTTTTAATGTTTATTTATTTTGATGGAGGGAGGGAAGGAGGAAGGGAGAGAGAAGAAAGAGAGAGAGAGAGAGAGAAAATGAGAATCCCAAGCAGATCCCATGCTCAGTGCAGAGCCTGACTTGGGGCTCAATCCCATGCTGCGAGATCATGCTGAACGGAAATCAAGAATCAGGTGTTGGGGTGCCTGGGTGGCTCAGTTGGTTAAGTGTCCAACTCTTGATTTTAGCTCAGTTCATGATCTCACAGTTTGTGAGTTTGAACCTCATGTCAGGCTCTGAGCACAGAGCCTGCTTGAGATTCTCTGTCTCCTTCTCTCTCTGCCCCTCCTCTGCACTCTGTCTCTGTCTCTCTCTCAACATAAATAAACTTAAAAAAAGAATCAGACATGTAACCAACTGAGCCACCCAGGGCCACCTACCCCCCATTAGTTACTTATAGAAAGTTTACCTTCACAATACCAAGCAGCTCCCCAAATTATAGCCTGCCATAATGTACCTGGCAAAGAACTCTGTCAGATTTTACCAGCCTATAAAAAATCAAAAACAAAAAATTGCACAAAGACCCACCCAAAAAAGAAAACTTCTCTCTTTTCTTCTTCTCCTCCTCCTCCTCCTCCTTCTTCTTCTTCTTTTTAAATGTTTTTATTTTATTTTATTTTCTGAGAGAGAGAGAGACAGACAGTGTGAGCAAGGGAGGGTCAGAGAGAGAGAGGGAGACACAGAATCTGAAACAGGTTCCAGGCTCCAAGCTGTCAGCACAGAGCCCGACGTGGGGCTCAAACCCATGAATCATGTGATCATGACCTGAGCCGAAGTCGGATGCTTAACCTACTGAGCCACCCAGGTGCCCCTCTTTTCTTCTTTTTAAAAAAATTTTTGACCTAATTTCAGACTTTCAGAAAAGTTGTAAGAATGATACAAAGAATTCCCAGAAAACCTTTATGCAGATTCCCCAAATGTTAATTTACCTTGTCCCCTCTCTCCATATGTGAAGATACATTGAGGTTTCAATGTGTAGGTATATAGATCTGTAGACATTCACATGCACACATAATTTTTTTTTTCTGAACCACAAAGAATAAGTTGCAGACTGATGACACTTTACCCCCAGTACTTCAGTATTTTCTAAAATCAAGGAATTGTCTGATATAATGCGAGTGCAGTTATCAAGATCAGGAAAATAACAGTGAAACATTATTGTCTAATCTACCGTTTGCATCTTACTGAGATTTTTTTCCCCAATGGTGTCATAATAATGGTCTTTATAGCAAAAGAAAATCCAAGATCGTGCGTTACCATCCTTGTCCTGTCTTCTCTGGTTTAGACCAGTTCGTGTATTTCATGACATTCACATATTTGTGGGGTATAAGCCAGGTGTTTGGTAAACTGCCTTTCATTTTGGGTTTGTCTGGTGCATCACGATTAGATTCAGATTCTGGACTTCCTGGCAGGAGCGTCCCTGGGGTGATGTTGTGTCTTCGTGGTACATCATATCAGGAGGCAGCTGCTGTCAGTTGCTCCTCTTGCTGGAGATGTTAACTTTGATCATTTGGTGAGGACAACATCTGCCAGGTTTCTCCAGTATAGTTCTGTTTTACCTTTTGTAATTAAGAAATGTCATGTGGGTGGACACTTTGACACTAAATAACCTGCATTTCCTCAAACTTTTATCCACTGGTTGTAGCTTTCATAAATGATACCTACCTGTATCAATTCCTACGATGACAGTGGACAAATGGTGATTTCTAACTGTATAATTTCTTCCTAGTATTTCTCCCTCCCCCACCCCCCCGCCAGTCTGTTTATCTGTTTTGTATCACTGTGCATTCATGGACTCTCACTTCAATAAATTCTAATCTGTTCTTATCCTTTGACCACTAGCAGCTCCTTCAGGCTGGCTCCTGAGTCCACGTGAGATGTTTCCATCATTCTTTGAACATGTTCTTACTTTATGGCGGAGCAAGATGTTCTAGGTTCATCTTGTTCTGTCTCTGCCTCGTCTGCACGGAGCTCCAAGGAGTTCTGGTTCCTTGTAGTGGAGAAGGGCACTTAGGAACCAAGATTTTGGGGTCAGGGGTGCTCACTGCTCCTGGGGTGTCAGTACTTCTCAGAAGACAGATCTAGGCAGTGGATGTGCCTACCCCCTAGGCACCTACCCCACACACCTCTGTCTGGTTCTTTCATTCAACTCAAGTACACATGGAGTTTCCATATTCCCATCCAGCATTGTGGGGTTCATTCTGCCTTTTTCCATTTCCATATTTGTGACTACCTTCTCCAGTAGTGTGAAACTTGGCTTCCCATTTGACAATATATTTACAAACTTGCTCAATCCCAGAATGTCAAAAAATTGTTTCAGAATTGCTAACATCTGCAAAAAAGCTTACTAATGTGAATTCATTCTTAGAGGTCTTTTGCCTGTAGCCTGAGCATATAGTCTAAATATGTTCAGATGCCCCTTGGCCTAGTTCTTTTTATCTGTTCTCTTTCAGTGTGGTTTTATTATTTGTTTGAAATACAGTTTGGTTCATTCTTTTTTTCTTTGAATTCTATTTTAGGGCCCCCCCCCAATCTTGTGGAGTTCCTCCCTTTGCCCCTTCCCTCCTTACCCCCTCCCTCCCCTTCTTCCCTTCTTCCTTCCTTCCTTCTTCCTTCCTTCCTTCCTTCCTTCCTTCCTTCCTTCCTTCCTTCCTTCCCTCCCTCCCTCCTTCCCTCCCTCTTTCCTTTCTTCCATGTGAACCACTAACATATTTCCAAAAGTCAAGACTATACAAAAAATTCTATTTAGAGAGGCATCCTGTCCACTCCCACCCCATTTCCTTTATCACATCTATCCAGTTTGCACCCTGCCCTGTAGATAGCTGGTCTCATTAGTCTTTGGGTTTTTTTCCTGTTTCTTTTTGCTCATATGAGTAGTTTCTTACTTGCTTTTCTTTCTTCATAAGAAATAGCATATTATAGATCCTTTTGTGCCTTTTGCTTTCTCCCCCTGCTCACCAACATGTTTAGTCAGGCCACAGCAGTCCCCGGGGCTCCCGTGCTGCTTTGTCACAGTGCAGAGTAGCCCACGGTATGTTCCTTCTTTCTGGCTGTTGTTAGTGTTCGTGAAAATGGATTGTACTTTGTGCCTCTAGATGCTGGTGATAGCATAGCCTTCCTGCATGTCTCATTTCCACCTGATGTTAGAAGAGTCACAGTGTGCTTGGAGGAGGAAACCGAAGCGTGACCCGACCACATGTTACACACGTGAGAGCTGGGCCCTGGGGTTTGAGGTCCTCCTGTGCGTGCCTCTGGACGACTGTCCTCAGGCAGGGGATGAGGGTCATCTAGAGGATTCTCTGAAAGGCAGGGCTCACATCGCTGCTGCCATGTAGAAAGATCCAGGAGACGGCCCTGGGCATTTCACATAGATCCATTTTTCATGCCATCTTTCTCAAATTTCTGTTTGTGTGTGTACACGTTTTATAACCTATGTAATATATCAGAATAAAATTTATGTACTCAAAGTCGTATGCTGAAAAAAAAATAGTGACATGTGATTTAAAAAAAAAAAAGTTTGGAGGCCACCAAAAGAATTGCTCTTTTCCCTGTCTTGGGTGGAAAGGGCAGGTCCAGGCCTCAGGTCCGCAGACGGGGGACGAGGCTGGCAAAGAGGCACACATCCATTGACTCGTTTGCTCGGTTCGGCTGTGGGCAGTGAGGTTAATGCGATGAATGGGAGGGTGTCCAGACCTCAGGGAGTGGTTCCCGTTCCAGGTGGGGACTCCCAGAGCTGCAGGGCAGTTGGGCTGGCCGCCCGGGGAAGAACACCGTGCGTGGGTCTCCTGGGCGAGCCGCCAGCTGACGTGAGTACCCGAAGTGTAGGTGAGCAGCTTCAGATGAAGAAGGGCTGGCAGGTCGTCTGCGGCCCGGAGGAGGGGAGAGCGTGGCTGTTGACTGGGCACAGTCACTGATCCCCTTCTCTGTGGGGAGCGAGAGTACCGCCAGCCCCTGGGTGGGCCCTTCCAGTCTTCTCGGAGTAGTGGCGAGGCTCGGGCCTGGACGCAGGCACTGTATTCCTTGACTCTGCTACTGACTGGCTATGTGTCCTCGGGATATGTCGGGTCTGAGCCTCCCTGGGTGACTTTCTCTCGTCTCCTCCCATTTAACCCTCCCATCAGTTAACCAGTGCAATATTTTTCATATAGGACCTTGAGGCTCCTAGAGATGCGAGGGACACATAGCTAGTTGGACACTGAGGCAAGGCGGGCGGAGAGCACAGGCTGACTGCCAGGTCTGGGCTTGGCTTTTCACCACGGACCGCGTACTTCTCTTACTTAGAATTCTCTTGTACTTGTAAAGGGGGTTCAGTTTGCTTTATGTTACTTTAATGCTTTTTGGAATCCATTTGCTTTGTTTATTTTACAGCAGTATAATTTGCAATGAAATAGTTTTACATTGAGCTCGCATGTTTTAATGGTATTTTAATGGCATCTTAATGATGTCTCCATGGATATGCAGTCAGATACTTTTGTCATCCTAACCTCTCCGTGTAACGGCACCATGTGGTAGCACGGCCGTGAACTGTGGCCTTGGCCAGGCGGCGTCTGAGTCGGCCGCTCAGTGTCTCTTGGGCCGAGGGGGCCTCCACGCACTGGGGAGAGGAGAGAGGGCCCGGCCGTGTGCAGCTCGGTTTCACTCTGCCAGGTCTGTGGGTCGTCGCTGAGCTTGTTTCCTACTGGAGATGGCTGGCCAGGTACCTTCCGTGTGCGAGAGGAAGTCCGAGTCTCTGCCTTCAAGTCCCGTGGGACGTGGAGGGCGTGCCCACCCCCTGCAAGCTGGCGCGCTGGCTCCCGAGGGCCCCGCTTTGCTAGGGTGCCCGCTTGCAGTTGCTGTCCCTGTGCCATGCCATATGCCGGACCATCTGTTCTGCCTTTTTGTTTTGGGAAACGCGGCACAACAGTTAGAGTCTTGCTGGTGGAGCACAGAAGGCCCTTTAAGGGCCAGGGCTGTTCCTCGGCCATTGGGGTCCCTCCCGTGCTGGCAGGGGCTGCTGCTGGAGTAGGGACTTGGTGCTTGGGCTGCTCAGTGAACAAATGCTTGATCGTTATCACGTAGGGCCGAAGGGGATGGAGAGAAGGGGGAGGTTCTGTTCGGGACTGGCCCGCCTACTGGCCTTACTCCTGGAGAGCCTCTAGCTGCAGAGAGCCGGCCCCTACCGTCCCGCCAGCATCCAGCCTCAGCCCTGCCTTCCCCGTTAGAGATCCCACAGCTTGGAGGAGCAAGACCCACATCCAGGGTACCAGTCCGGCGCCTGTCCGGGTGAGCCTCACTGTGGTTGTGGTTTTAGCACGAGTACCGGGTGCTGGTAAAAACCACGCAAAGCTGGGCCCCGACCTGGCGCTGGTGCTCACTCGCTGTGTGGCCGTGGACAAGGTGGTGGCTCCACTTCCGGCAGCCTTGGTTTCCTTCTCTGTAAATGGGGATCCTGCCTCTCATTGTGCACAGAGTGGTGGTGGGGATTTGGGGTGACGGGTACTGCCCACCACCCGGGCACTGAGACGTTGGTTGCGAGTATGATTATTGTCATTGCTATTACTGTTGCACCCTCACTGCCGCCCGCCAGCACTCTCCATCCCTGTGGTTCACCCACAGCCCTAGAGTGTTCCCACATCCCTGGGGAGAGAAGGGAGGGGAGGAGCCGACCTCCTGCTCTGCTCCGAGTCTGGAGCTCGTAACTGAGCATCAAACGTGCCCTCCACCTCCTTGCTCTCTCATCCTCTTCTGTCCTGAAACACCAGTTTCCTTAAAGAAAGGCAGAAAAAATAAAAAAGAAAGAAAAAAAGATAAGAAAAAAAAGAAAATGATTTGAGTCAGGGAAAGAGATCCCCAGGGCCCTGTTCCACACGATTGTCCCATTTCTGAACTTGAGTTAATAGGAATAAACAAAGTAGTAGGTGGATTTGCACAGAAGAATATTATTCTGGCGATTATGTAAATATTTATATGTTCTGGTTTTCTCATTTTGTTACTGGTGTCTAATTTTCTAGTCTCATAATGAAGTGTAATTTGGAGAGGCTTTGCAGAGACAGGCACAGCAGTGAAATAATTTGATTTGTTCGGTAAACTTGGTTTCAGTTATTCCTTTTCATCAGTTCCTTTAGAACCCTTCAAGTTCTTTGTGATTTGACAACAGCTTTCAGCCCAATGAAGACATGACTCTTACATTGCCAGGAATTCAGAAGAGGTTTATGATATTGTCGCTTAATAAGAAAATGCATTCATCGGCAGGATATAAAATTTATGGGCTTCAAATGGATTTGAGTTTGTCGTTTTAGCCCTCTGTGCTCCTGCCATTCTGGAGGCTATGAGTAAGGTTTTTTAATTAAGTCAAATTGAATCAAATGAGCTTTTATTGAGCGCCCACTCTCTGCCAGACACAGTTTCCTTAACCCTTGCACCACCTGGGTGGTGGCTCCGGGGGTGGGGGAGAGGAGGACCCTGGGGAGGCCCAGCCAGATTATGCCCCATGTCCGTGGTCATCCACGGGAAGTGGGGTTTGAAGTGAGTTCTGATTCTTGTGCACTTTCATCCCCAGCTGACTACATGCAGGGCTGATTAGAGAGAAGAGACAGGTTGAGTGTTTTTATGTGTCATCTAGTTTAATCTTGTTTAACCTTCTCAAACCCTCTTTCTTCTGTGAAGTTCAAGTTCAATGCATTTTCCCTGTTTTACATCTAAGGACACTAAGGCTCAGAATGGTGCAGTGGTGTGCCAGGGGCCACACAGCTGGGAGCTGGGATTTGAACACAAAACCCTCTGGCTCCAAAGCCAGATTTCCTTCTGGAACTAGTTCCATGCTCATTCTGCACGTCCCCTGGCACATGACTGACCACCTACCTGTGAAAACGGCCTGGCACTGGTGGCTAGGGAGCCTTCCTGTAAACCGAGGTGAGGGGTGGTGTGGAGGTGGGGCTGGGCTTCAGTTTCCTGGGCACTTTCTAACCCTGGACCCCTAGCAAAGGGCCTCTCTCCCCTCTGACCCTCCCGTTCCCTACTGGTGAATGAGTGGGTGTCATGTTGTCATCCAGGGTTGTTGGTAGGAGTACAGGTGACACGCGTGAGGCACCTGGCTGTGTCTGGTGCCTGCTGGGGCTGGCAGCGAGGAGCCCTGCCCTCTGGAGATGTTTCTCATCCCCAGCACCAGCCTTGGCCAGGAGGCTGCGGTGCTTCAGCCCCCGGACTCCCGTGCGTCACAGAGCTGATTGCCGACGGAGACTGGTGACTCATTTGGTGGCATTTTGTGTGGCATTGTGCCGTTCAGCCTGGCACAGCACGCCACACCCGCAGCAGGTATTCAAGAGCCATTAGTGTTTATGAAGGTGATAAAATTGCCAAAATGGAGGGAAGCCATCAAACTAAGGGCCTCTGCCTGTCTCCTGAAGGCTGGCTTGCAAACCCGATGGCTGCTAGGCTGTCGAAAAAGTGTCATCTGGATTTCTCACTAGAGACAGAACTCTCTGGAAGGGCAGTCGGGTAGCCCCTGATTGCTGTGTGGGGGTGGAGGCTTTTTATATGACAGTGAGTTCCAGAAATTAACGGTGGTCTCGGAGGAGTTGTGCTCAGCTTAACCCTTCCCGTTGCAAAGGCTTTAAAACAAATCCGGGAAATACTTGTATATTCTTCATATTCTCTGTGTTTTCTCTGAAAATAAAAGCGACTTTGAAATATTTGAAGTTTGTGTCACACAGGCCCCTCCCGCTGGCAAAGCCTGTTGTACTAGATGGAGCAGCCCCAGTGCACTAGGTTCCTGGGTGCCCGGGGGGGTCTGGCCTGGCCCCACTTCTGGGGGCGGGGAGCAGGGACCCCAATTCCTGGTCCGCCGCCCAATCCACACATCCAGGAAAGGGTTCACTGTTTAAAAACAAATGTGGGAACCTGTCACGCCAGAGCCCCTGGGTAGTCATTTTCACGTCATTCTCTGGTAAAGATAGAACGCTTAATTTAGGCAAATTTAATGATTTCAGAACATTTGAAGTGATCCTGGGGGTAGAAAGCAGTGTTTTCTTCGTTTTTTCGATTTCAACCCGACTCCATTCCTGTCTTTATGTGTTAAGTGTCAGTTATTCCAGGAGGTGTCTCTTCTTAGATGCGTGTGCACCTGGCAATTTGAATGTGCAGGAACTCCTTGATTGCAAAACAGCTACTCTCATGATGCAGGCAGACAGCCACACTCAGGGTCCCCTTGGCTGCGGGCAGCGGGGTGGCGCCTGACACCTGGGCTGGAGTCCCGTCGTGGCATGCTCCTTAGTCTCTTCTTAGCTGCTGCTTGCTCGCTCCTAGCATGGGGTGGAATGGGGGCTCCATAAGGCCACTGGTGTGTGTGTTGGGGGCCCTGGCCAGCGTGATGCCTTGTGTGAGCTCCCGGGGGGCTCGCCCTGCTCCGAGGGGCCTTGGGGTAGGAAGCATAGCCCTCCTCGGCTGCACCACATTCACCCCCAGGCAGTCTGCACCCCTGGGGTATTTACAGTCTCATTCCTTGCTTTGTTCTCTTTTCTTATTTAGGGAGAGTGAGAGCAGCAATACTGAGGTCAGCTTATTTGGAAGATCCATATTACTTCTGATTATTTACGAAGGGACAGGCCAGGGGGAGGTAACCAACTCGATTAATTTGTCAGTGAGGCAGCTGGAGGGATGTGTGACAAACAGACCAAGCTGTCATTTGGCCAGAGATTGTCTGTGCTGGGATTGTTCCCCCAGGATAGCCATGATGACAAATGTAATTGACATTTTTTATTAACCCTGAAATGATTAAAGATGCCTCTGCCGATTTTGTGTCAAAGTGCCCAGTCCCTGGCATTTTGAGCGAGGGTTCTGTGTGGAGCCAATAAATAGCCTTGTGTTTACTTCCTGCTCATTGCTTTAATCAAACAAGGCACTCAGAGCCCTGCCTGATTTGGTCTTGAAACCAGGCCAGAGAGCCAAGCCTCCGCTTTGTGACTGAGACATTGAGAATATTCTGGTACCGGTGTCATGTGGATGCTTGGGAGACGTGGTGGTCCTTGACCCTCTTAGGCTTCAGGCATCAGGGGAGCTCCTGCTGTGTGTGCTGGGTCCTGATGTGCACAGGTGTGGACTGAGGGCCCGCTCCCAGGGGAGCCACCACTGCAGAGCAGGGATGGGGAGATGTCTGGGGGAGGCACTGCGACCATCATCGCAGGGGGGTGGCACAGGGTGACTTGGAGCTCAGGCAGAGGAGGTCTCCTCACCAGCAGTCCTCACCCAGGGGCGTTCCAGGCAGAGGCTGGAGAGCTGGCATGGAGGGGCCGGGGGAGGGAGGGCGAGAGGCATGGCGGGCTGCCAGCAGGAGTGTCCTGGGGAGCCCTGCAGGTGGGCAGGCTGGGGGCCCAATGGAGCACAGTGCGGGCTTTGCTGTGTCCGAGCCTGCCCCTGAAGCCCCCAGAGCTCTCTGTGCTCAGTTTCTTCATCTGTGAAATGGAAGCAGTCATAAACTCACATCTGGCAGCGCCATTTAGGCTGAAATGACAGTGGGGGTAAAGCTCTGGACCAGCCTGTGCTGGGCAGGGGAGCCTGGGAACCGCAGTCGTGCAGGGATGCTGAGGGAGGAGGGAGAGGGAGCTGTGCAGACAGGAACAGCTATGGTGGCCGTGGTCAGGTACTGCGCACTTCCTGCAGGCCATGCGCTGGGCTGTTAGGTGTTTAGATCCCCATCTTATAGCTGTGAGACCTCTTCTTAAGAGGTTTGAGTGGCTGCCCGAGGTCACACAGGGCTGGAGAGAGGCCGTGATGCAGGGCTGCTGCCTGCCCTCAAGTCCTTCCCTGCAGAAGAGACAGCGGTGCAGGCGGCATAACGCCTGGGGGTGTGGGGGCTCCTCTGAGGGGAGGGGGCTTTTGTGGCAGAGGGGGTTTAGGGTGTGCCCATCCCTGCATGGAGCAAGGGGTTGGATTCTTCCTGTTTTGTGGCCAGCCCTCTGCGGGTACACACATCCACTTGGTCACTGCCAGTATTTAGTAAGCACCTAAAGCATGCCAGGCATGCTTCCAGACCCTGGGTACCTGTAGATACCCTGGTGGGTACCCAGTGGGACAAAAAGGGAAGACAATTACCGCACGTCTGGCAGTGTGGAGAAGTGACATTTCAACATCGAGATAGTGGTACATGTTATTGCAGTTTTATGTTAGACTGCCCCCCGTCCCCCCAAAAAATCCCAGCTAACCCTCCACCCCATTTCTGCACATGCTACAGACTTAGAAGGAGATTTATCACTTGTGACTTGGACCTGTTGCTCGGAAGCCTTTCCCATCAGTTTAATTTCTTCTCCCCTTTAATCCTGTGGCTGGCAGCGTGTTGCAGGGGCAGTGATTTAATAAAAGTATGCAGTTTGTAAAGCAGCTGCTGTTCTGTGTACTAAGCACATTTGCCAACCTTTTCAGGGAAACCTCCAAGCTGTTCTTGGAACTTGGCGATATTGCAGGGAAAAAAGTTATATTTAATAACATTTCATCCTTTGGGCTCTGCAGCTAATAGAAGCATAAATGGAAGCCATGTCTGAAAGCCATTTCTTTATGTGATTCAGAGGATCAGGACGCCGCAATTACACTGTGTATGAGATTTATGAAAACATTAATGCCTAACGAGAAGAAAACATCTCAGTGAGTTATTTAATTTCGAGTCGCAGGCCTGGCTGCTGGTTCCTAATTCAGACCTCGTGTTCTGTTCTGCGCGTCGGCCCCTGGGCGCTGCCGCACCAGACGCTCACTCACAGCTCCTATCTCGCCTGGAGGTGGGGCCCTGGATCTGCTGCAGGGACCAGACGCCGCGGAGCTGGGTTTTCGCCCCGTCCACCTGACCCCGAGCCCATCTCCCCCTCACCCCTGCACAGGACAGCCTCGTTAGGTTTGTGACGTGTGGCAGCTGCGTGATCTGCTGGGTTAGAGACACACGTTTAAAAAAATTTACGTGCCACATGCTTTTCCTTTATTTCTCTTTCCCCTGAACGGACATAAAAGGAGAGTCACACACAAGCAGATGTCAGAATGACTGCCGTGCTTTGCCTCGTCAATTGGAAAAGCCACCGGCTGAATTACTCCCGACACCGTTTCTGTTTATGGCAGATGCGGAGCAGGAGTGTGGGGTGGGGGCCGTATATTTTCCTGTTTCCGCAGATAGCTGAAGCCTTAATTCAAAAACAAATTAAGTCCTTCAGCTGTCACTTGATTGTTCCCTCTGATCTTTGGGGATAGATATCATGGCTCCTGCCTCGCATCTTCTTCTCCTCCCCCCCTCCCAGCTTTTCCCCCCTAACTGTTTTCTCCCTGCCCAGAACTCAACATTTCTTTGACAAAAGCATGCATTATTTAGAGCCTGTCGCCTCTTGAAGTTCTTTAATTACAGAATTAAAGCAAAGTAATGACAGTTTAATTTGTTCTTTCATTAATTGGGAGCGCTTGGGGCTGGTGTGAAGTGAGTGCGTTTGGAAAGCTCGGAGAGTATCTGCTGAGTGGTTGGAGCACGCGTGATAATCGCTGTCGTTAGTGCCTGGCGCAGCCTCCCAGCACCCTGGGACTGCGGGCGTATTACCGCCTCTGTCCTACAGCTTGGGGAGGGGTCGCCACAGGGCAGAGGCCGTCCGGACAGCTGCAAGGAGAGCCAGGCCCGGACGCCAGGCAGGCGTCTGGCCCTGGGCACCCCACTTGCTCCTCAGGCCACCAGTGGTGACCTCAGTCCCACAAGTGGCTGCCCAGGGGACGACAGACAGGATTACAGGGGTGAGCCTGAGAAGCAGGCAGTTGCGCCTGGCTGGAGGCTGAAGCTGGAAGATGCATAGGCTGGGGCTTCACTGAAGCCGAAGGTCATTTTTCTACTTTGACCTTGAACGTGCTGGTTTATCCTTCTGAGAGACATGGAGACACAGAGAGGTGTGCTTTCAAACACATCCCATTCCCTTTAGTTGTGGGTCTGGAGAGCTGCCTTCACAGACAGCAGGACCGACGTCGCTCTGAAGCCTGTGGAGTACAGGACAAGTCTTGTCTCTAGCTGAGGCTAAGGCCAGGGCCGAGAAGGCCGAGGCGGCAGTGGCAACGATGTGGCCTTTTCTGGGAGCACACATGGCCCAGGCACCGGCCTCGGGGCCACCACACCTTCCTCTGCACCGGCCTCGGGTGTCCCTCTCAGGTCTGCACGGGCTCTGGGCCTTGGGGACCGGCCGGAGGTGGACGGCTGCGACATTCACATGCTGCTGACCCCTCCGGCTGGCCAAATGTCCTAAAGGAAGGCTCCCAGACAGTACCCCCTGGCCTCGCCGAGGGTCTTGAGCCCTGTTGCACCATCATTTTGGTGGCGGGTGGTGAGGGACAGACAGAGCATGACAGGTCATGTGCCTCCGGCTTTGTCCTTTCTACTCTGAGAAGCTTCCCCGAGGCTCTTCTTACAGCCGTAGAGATGGCAGCTCAGAGACGTGGTCCTCTGCTCGGGCCACGCTGCTCGCAGGGGCACAGGAGGGTTAGGATTCAGGGTGTTCGAGGTGCCCAGTGGAACCCAGGCCATGATGTCCTTGTCACCCCGCGTCCCGACCCCCACCTCCTGCATCCTCACTGTGTTCCTGTCCCCCAAGTCTCCGAGCTCTGCACTGCGACTTGTCATAGAACTCTGGAAGTTATTATTAATGCATTTCTCTGCAGCAAAGTCTAGATGAATTTAGGATTAGAGGGTTCAGTTACACTTTAGTATTGTTTGCTATTAAAAATCATGCAAATAAGCCGAGGAATAAAGCAGCTTGTATTGTTTTGGACATTGGATTTACATGTTTACTGGAAGAAAAATGACACTGAACTCCTTCAAGGTGGTAATAAGATTTTGCCTCAGAGCCTTGACTTCGTTGGTCTTTATTTATAATTTATTCCACGGCAACTTCCAAAAGAGATTTTCAACTAGTTTATCATAAAAACTTATACACAGCAAGAGGATTTTCAAGCTCGCTTTTGTAAAGCTGAAAAGAAAGCTTAGAAGCCATAGAGCGCAGGGGGTGTGAGTGGTGGGGGAAAGGCAAGCCCCGCTGTAGGACCCGGGGCCTGGGAAGTCAACCAAAAGCTGCCTCGTTGCCGGAGCCAAAAGGGAGACCCGCTGGGTCACAGGCTTCTCATTTGTGGATCAACCAGATCCACACCAGATTCTGTACACCTCTCTTCTGAAACCCCACTGAACTTCTGACTTCCCCTGTGGGAAGAGGGACTGCGACGGAAAGACTGTTGTAGCCTGAGCATCAGGTGTCAAGTGTAGGTGGTCTGGGGGGCCCGTTTCCACTGTCGGGGCTTTAGAGCCCTGCGCTTAGACTCCACACCACCTGGCAGGGGATACTGACCGTAAGGGGAGGGACTGTAAGTCAGCTGTCCCAGTGAAGGGAAAGAAGGCTCAATCCACAGTGATTCTAAGCCTTTAGCCTGTTTAGTTTGGCCTCCCACCCCGGCTGACATTTGGGACCCCCCCCCCCCACCGCCCGACACCACGGTCTCTTTCAGCCCTGTGACCCGTCTGCCTCCTGGTGAGGTGGAAAGGAGGGGCCATGAGGCCCACCCAGAATCCATAGGAGGGGGGCTGACTTTGTGCCCACCTGGGGGTGCTAAGGTGTGTGATGAACCACACTGAGCCGTAGCAGGTACATTGGATGCTGATGATCAGCATCGGTAGAATGTATAAATCAGAGCACAGGGTGTGTAGCACACACTGATGATAATCAATTTAAAACAACAGCTTCAAGTTAGGCAGCAGTTGTGCTGTGTTCTGTTAAGAAAATGGAAGCCATGGGCTGTACCCAAAAGCTAGTGAGGGAGGGCCTAGGGGAGACAGACTGACTCATAGACATGTGGGCTCTGTGATCGGTCAGAGAGTCCTGGTCACCCCTGGCTTCAGGAGGAGCTGCTGTCCCCTGGCATACGAGTTCTTGTTGCTGGCAGCACAGGCGCAGATAGAGGGATTTCTGACTGCCGTGCCCACAGCCACAGCTTCTGTAAATTACAGGCTTTGTGACCACAAAAGTCATTGACGTAAGTGCTACAGACTTATCACTGTTATCCTGTTACGTGCCTCTTTTTTAATCCTTTAGAATTACTTGTTAAACTTTTATAGGTAAAATAATTTCATGCTCACCGAAGTGGTGTAAGACTAATTCAAGACTGTTAGAAATTTGGGAGGCTCCACTTATAATACCACTTAATGCAGTCAAGGCTCAGTGTGTTAGGGAGTGGTATTCACCCCGGAAGAAACCCGGGCCTCGGTGTGAGGTTGGCTGCTGAGGAATTTTGAGTGAATTGAAAGCTGGTGGAACCTGCTTAGTTAGTCCTTAACTGGCCCTTTTAGAAGTAATTAGACCTGGGATTGTTTCTGAGCATTGGACTTGAGGCCCATAAATCTACTGTGACTTTACTTCTGGACACCAACCTGGAGATCACAGAGAGAATTTCTGGGGAGTTAGCAGCAGCGCTGGGTAGTGAGAGGCACGGGTGAGCAAACCTCCAGGTGGAGACAGGAGATCTCTGTCACGTGTCAGCCGCTTTCGTACTGTCGCTGATGGAGCAGGTCGGGGTGGCCAGGACAGGAGGGGTTTGGGGTACGCTGGGCCGGGGAGCTCAGCCTGCTGCAACCCCAGACTTGAATGCTCTGAGTTGGTCGATGCCTGATGGCAGTGACCCGGGGTGCTGTTAGGCCGGGTGGAGAGGCAGCAGAAGCCAGACCTGCCGAATGGCATTTCTGTGGCCTAATGATTTTCAAAAACCATTTGGTAGATTGAGGTAATGTATTTCTCAGACTCAAGCAATTTGCTCCTTCCCACCGTGCTGAATCAGGCTGTTAAATCCCCTTGCTGTGTGCATATAGCTATTGGCACCAGGGGAACATGGTCAAGTTCAAGGCCCCTGCTGTATCTGTGCTAGGCTTTTCTGGAATTGATGAGTAACTGCACTTTTGAAAATGAAGTTTTAAAGACATTGGAAAACGTTAAGTGAAGAAAGCAGGATGCCAAATTTGTATATTCAGTGGGATCTCAGGAACAGCAAAGTGTGCCCTGAGAAATACCGCAAAGACACTGCCAGCAGGTTCACAGCGGTTACACTGGGTGCAAGGATTAGATTCAGTGTCACCCCGTGTCCCTGTGCTCACTGCCTGTGGCCCAGGCTGGGCGCCCTGGACACCGAGAGAAGCACGCGGACTCTGGCCGTGAATCCCGGGCCCGTGACCTGCTCACTGGGTACCCTTGGGCGACTCCCCTCACAGCAGAACTCCAGGCCCCTCTTCTGTAAAACCAAGAGGGGTGTGGATGTGTCATCCTGTCAGTGATAAAAAACTGACCGTGTCGGGCGTGTGGCCATCTAAAGAGATGATGGCTCTTGGGGTGCGATGAGTGTATGAAAACATCATGAAAGTGCACAGATTCCTTTCAAAACTGGTGAAGCATTGTATATAAGGTAATGGGGGAAAGGAGTAATGACGAGAAATAGAAAAGCAAAGTGGGCCCTCTAGCTGCCCGACCACCCGACCCCCTCTCCTCATCACGGTGGCCACTCTTGACTTGTTTTCAGGAGAGAGGAGGTCGGGTGGCACCCAGCCCCTTACCACGTGGCCCATCCAGCCCTGCCCAAGGGAAAGCCTGGAGCACTATGGGAACAGCCACTGGGACCTTATCTCAGCCTGGGGGAGTCAGGAGGGCTTCCTGGAAGGAGCATCTCATCTGAGACTGGAAAGAAGAAAAGGGGCCAGCCAGCCCGAGGGAGAGGGAAGAAACTGCTTTGAGTAGAGCGAAGGGCATGTGTAAAATCTGAGGTTGCAAAGAGCCGGGCACATTTGGGAAACATGTCTGGAAGGTGACTTGTGAATGAGGGAGGGGGAGAGGAGGAGCTGGGCAGGTGACCTGGGCTTCCCACGTCAGCTGAGTGCTTTCCAGTAGGGCCGGTCCCCTTCACCACCCCTCTGGGCCCCTGGCGGTGCCCCGCGGGAGCCTGTAGCCAGATGAGTCCTTACAGCCAGAGGACTCCTGGAGTGCCTCCTTCTTGGGCTTCTGGGTGGAGTTTTGGGAGTGAGAGGCTGGCATTTGTTTTTATGCGTATTTTGAGGAGTCTCAGTAAAGGCTATCACCCCCGTTCCAGCCTGGTTGTGGCGGGCCAGCAGCGTGGCCTGTTGGAGCTCAGCCCGGCACTGCGTGGAGACAGCCTGGCGCTGGCCTGTGGTGGTTGCCGTGGCGGCGGGACCCAGGTCACCTCATGCTCTGAGAGGCGTCCCCTTGGCTGTGGGCCCTGCCCTGGCCGCCTGTTGGGCTGCGGTGAGATGGGCTTTCTCCACCGGCTCTCTGGAAAAGCTGTCAGGAGGCCGTCCCCTGGGACAGGGCTGTGTATGACAGCCGGACACGAGGGTCCCTCCCACCCGAACACCCTACTGGGCCTGTGGAGGGAACTAAGCCGGAGGCTGTTAGAAGTAAGTAAGCGTGTGCTCTAAGGAGCCCCCACTAGTAACTGCCCCGAGCAGCCCAGTCTCTCTCTACTTGTGGAAGATGCAGACCCGGTGACTTGGAGGCCACCCGTCACCCTGGCTCGGGTGGAGTGGATCCCCAGCCCCTGCCACCACCATGGTGTGGCCCGCAGCACGCGCTCTCCCCCGCGCTGTGCCCGCAGCCCGGTCCCCGCCTCTCAGCCGCCCTCACTCGGATCCACCCCGAGTCCCGGTGCCCCTTCTCCTCAGTGCATGTCCTGCGTGCCCTCCATTCCTGGCTTGCTCGTCGCCTCTTGGACCCGGCCTGTTCTCTGCTTCCGAACGCGCTCTTCACTGGCCTCCCCACATTATTCTGGCCTCTTAGACAGCGGCGTGCATTTTTTAAAAGGAAAATCTGATCATTGCTTCGCTCGGCTGCCTTTAACCCTTCAGCCACCTCCCGTTGTACACAGAGGGAGACAGGCCTGCCCCCTCCTCTCCCTGGAGGCCTCACGCCTTCCCCAGATCCTGCCCACCTCCCCAGCTGGATTTACACTTCACCTGCTGTTACTGCCTCCCAGAGCCCCGTTCTTCGCTTCCACTTCTCTCCAGTGGTACCTGTTTACACGTTTGCCTAATGTCTGTCTTTTCCAGTAGACTCTCGTGAGTGGTTCTGCCCCCCTGGGATTCCTGCAGTGGGCAACGTTCTTGGCACATACTGGGCCCTGAATAAATCTCTGTTGGATAAACCCAGGGAGTGAATGAGAGGGGCCCACCCTTTCTTTTCTTTTCTTTTTTTTTTTTTTTACAAATAGTTTATTGTCAAATTAGTTTCCACATAACACCCAGTGCTCTTCCCCACAAGTGTCCTCCTCCATGCCCATCCCCCCTCCCCCCACATCCATCAGTCCTCAGTTTTTGTCAGCATTCAAGAGTCTCTCATGGTTTGCCTCTCTCCCTTTCCCCCACCATTTCCCCCCTTCTCCCCCTTGTTCCTCAGTTAAGTTCCTCCTAATCCTCCTATACGTGCACACATATGATATTTGTCCTTCTCTGCCTGACTTATATCGCTCAGCATAACACCCCCAAGTTCCATCCATGTTGCTACACGTGGCCAGATTTCATTGTTTCTCATTGCCATGTAGTACTCCATGGTGTAGATAAACCACATCTTGATCCATTCGTCCGTTGGTGGACACTTAGTCTTTTTCCATGTTTTAGCTATTGTGGAGAGTGCTGCTGTGAACATTGGGGTACATGTGCTCCTGTGCATCAGCATTTCTGTATCCCTTGGGTAAATTCCTAGCAGTGCTATTGCTGGGTCCTAGGGGAGTGCTATTGTTAGTTTCCTGAGGAACCTCCACACTGTTTTCCAGAGGGGCTGTACCAGTTTACATTCCCACCAACAGTACAGGAGGGTGCCCGTTTCTCCACATCCTCGCCAGCATCTAGAGTTCTCTGATTGGCTCATTTTAGCCACTCTGACTGGCGTGAGGTGGTATCTCAGTGTGGTTTTGATTTGTATTTCCCTGATGAGGAGGGATGCTGAGCATCGTTTCATGTGTCTGTTGGCCATCTGGATGTCCTCTTTGGAGAAGTGTCTGTTCATATCTTCTGCCCATTTCTTCACTGGGTTGTTTGTTTTTCGGGCGTGTAGTTTGGTGAGTTCCTTGTAGATTCTGGATATCAACCCTTTATCTGATATGCCATTTGCAACTATCTTTTCCCATTCCGTTGGTTGCCTATTAATTTTCTGGGTTGTTTCCTTTGCTGTGCAGAAGCTTTTAATCTTGATGAGGTCCCAATCAGTTTATTTTTGCTCTTGATTCCCTTGCTTTTGGGGATGTGTCAAGCAAGAAGTTGCTGCGGTGGAAGTCAAGGAGGTTGTTTCCTGCTTTCTCCTCTAGGGTGTTGATAGTTTCCTGTCTCACGTTCAGGTCCTTTATCCATTTTGAGTTTATTTTTGCGCATGGTGTGAGAAAATGATCTAGTTTCATTCTTCTGCATGTTGCTGTCCAGTTCTCCCAACACCATGTGTTAAAAAGGCTGTCTTTTTTCCATTGGATACTCTTTCCTGCTTTGCCAAAGATGAGTTGGCTGTATACTTTTGGGCCCACTTCTGAGTTCTCAATTCTGTTCCATTGGTCTATGTGTCTGTTTTTGTGCCAATACCATACTGTCTTGATGATGACAGCTTTGTAGTAGAGGCTAAAGTCTGGGATGGTGATCCCTCCCGTTTTGGTTTTATTTTTCAGTATTACTTTGGCTATTCGAGGTCTTTTGTGGTTCCATACAAATTTTAGGATAGTTTGTTCTAGTTTTGAGAAGTAGGCTGGTGCAATTTTGATTGGAATTGCATTGAATGTGTAGATAGCTTGGGGCCCACCCTTTCTAAGCCTCCATTTCCCCAGCTGTAAAATAGAGGTAACTTCCCTGCAGACTAGTGAGTCTACATGAGGAGCACGGGACGCCGTCATTCGGAGAGTGCTGTGGCATGCGGTGCACAAGAGCTAAAGTATAATGTCGCTGCTGTGACCATCAGACCCTCCTCCTGGCCCCTCCCGTTCTGGAAGGAGAGAGCACTTCCTAGCATAAAAGAGTAGGGAGCAGTTAGCTACTTCTTAGCCGTCAGTCCGCATTCAGGGCAGGAGGGGGGTGTGGCTAGAGGACAGGTGTGACAGGCAGCCTGCAGAGTCCCCGACAGGCGAGGCTGGCACGCCGGCGTCTGTGAGCCCCCGCCGCGCCGCCAGCTGTGACCACACGGAGGAATCGGGGAGCGGCCGAGCTGGGAAGACCAGAGGTGTCAGGTGTGCAGCCTGTCTTCTGAGAGAGAAGAAGGATGGTGTGAGAAGCCATCAGCAACCTTAGTGTTGACTCACGGCAAAATTCTAGAAGGAGTTGTGTGACAGCCCCTGGTGGCATGCAGCAGAGCGCTCAGTTCCTAGGAGTGGAAGCAAAAAACCAGTCTGCTGGCTCGAGAGGGTGACCAGGTCAAGGGCTGTGCAGTGTCAGGCGTCAATGACCCGGCGGCCCAGGGGCCCTTGTGTCCTGGCCTCCCCCTTGCCTTCCCTCTCTCTGGGCATGCCCCAGTCCCGGGGACCTGTCACCCCTCTGGTGGCCCCCTTTTGGCTTCAAGGGACACTTCTTTGCAACCCCAAGTGGAAAGGAAATTCCTCTTCCCTTTCACTGTCCCCTGGAGCTCTGGGCTTGTACCTCACTTGCCTCCGTTTGACCATGGCCTTCATGGAGGTTAGAGTTAGTGCCTCACGTACCCCAGTGACTGCGTGGGGTGTGAATGGCTCTCCACGGAGGGTGCTCGTCCCCGAGAAAGAGCACATGGACATTGGGCAGGCAGTAGATTCTGGGGCATTGCAAGACTAAAACAGACGTGCTTCCCGAGAGCCAGCACTCATTCACCAAAATCATTCATTCTTTATGAGTTCTTAGGCTCAGAGGATCTGTGTGTATTGAGGCCAGAGACCAGGTGAGTCTTGATCAGCTGAGGCGCGTGAGCCTTAAAGAACCCAGGCCCCTGGCGATTTCATCTCACACTGAGTCTTATAGAGGAGCAGGAACCCGTCCAGAGTCCTCCCGGTGCCAGAGTCCAGTCCGTCCTTGGATACAATCCAATGGTTGAAAAATTGCACCCCTGACTGAACAAGTTCATGACTTGCTCTGAGTAGGGAAGGTCTGTCATGGGCAAAGGGCATTATACGTAGCGCTCTTCTGTTCCCCAACTTAAGAAACAAATGCAGTGATGTTACCAAGGGGAGGTCGGCTTGTCCGAGCTGCAGACTGTAGCTACCCTTTCATCTGCCTGTGTGTCTGTCCATCCGTCCGTCCGTCCATTCCATCTATCCCTCCATTTATCCAACAGGTATTTGTTGCACTTCTAGAGTGTGTCAGGTCCTGTTCAACACACTAGGAACACTGAAGTGAACAAAAATAGGTAATTGATAGAGTCCTTACCCTCACAGAGCTTACATTTTAGTGGGAGAGGCAGATAACAAACAAATAAAATAAATGCGTGAGGAAGTAACGCCTGCTTTGAGGACACGAAAAGCCAGCCACGAGGAAGGAGACTGACGGGAGCAGTGTTTAAATCGAGTGGTTTAGGGACTGTGTCCGGGCAGAGACTTGAGTGAGCCCCGTGACTGTGGAGAGAACATTCTAGGTGGAGGGAAGGCAGGCGCGCAGGCCCAGGGCAGGAGGGTCTGCACCAGGAGCTGCTGCGGCTCAGGAGGGGATGGCGTGGGACTTACTCCAGTGGTGGGGACCCCTCTGCAGGCTGTTCAGCGGGGGGACGGGTGTCACCTGACTTCTGACCCCCGAGGGTACTCTGGCTGCTGTGTGGAGGCAGCCCGTGGGGCCGAGTGGAGGCTGAGACCCCGGTTTTGAGGCTCTCGCGAGGGTGCAGGGAGAGGTGGAGGCATCTCAGAGGGTGGTGGCAGTGGAGGTGATGAGAAGTGGTTAGATTGGGGTGTGTTTGGAATTTGGAGCCCATAGGTGAGGAGGAAGCATGTGAGGGAAGACCGTAGGACTTTGGAGCACCCTGTTAGGAGGACAGGGTTCTGTGGGGAGTCAGCATGACACAGCTAAGGGGCTGTCGGGGGGCAGAGGGGTCAGTGCAACTTTGTGCCGTGTTCTCTGCGGAGTAGGTTCTGATGACCATGTGACGCATCGCAGGCGGATGGTGGACGCAGTCGGTGCTCAGCCAGCTGCCTGGGCCTGAGTCCCTGCCCCTCCTGTCACAGGGTGGCCTGAGGGAGATGCCCCCTCTGTGCTTCCATTTCCTCATCTGTCAGCTGGCATTTACAGGGATAGGTTGGGGCGAGGATCGAGTTGATTCTTGCAAAGTGCTTGGGAGCGTGCCCCATGTGCTAGAAGTTGCTGAGTTCAGGATGGCGGTTCCCCGGAGGCAGGAGGCGAGGTGGTGTCGTGTCTCAGAATAACGTCCAGGATTGCATTGCTTTCAGCAGGGGCTCTGGCTCTGTGCGGAGTCCCACACCTGCCACCGTTTGACAGGCTGCACCACCCACTGGGGACCCTGCAGGCTGCGGGCGGGGGGGGTCACCCCACTCCACCAGGTGGGTGGCCCTGATGGCCGCCGGCTCCCCATGCGTTCTTCAGCAACCTCTGAGGTATCTTGCTCTTAATCCTTTCTACTCCAAGAGGCCTCTTCTTTGCCTTTTGCATCGTCAGCCGATGATATTTAAGCCCCCCCACCCCCACTTTGTACTGACCTTATTGAACACAGAGAAGAGTTTCTTGGAATCCTCTATATAATGAATGCTCATGTACTTACAGATTCTGATTGAGCTTCTCCTCATTCTTTACTTTAAGGGGCCTTGCATCACGTGGCACAGGAAACATTTAAGGAAGCACTTAGGAAGATGGTGTAAAATGCAGGGACTATTTTGGTTCTCACTCTTTCTGCAAATGTGAGCCCCTGTAGCACAGCTGTCAGCCGGGGCACCCCGCCCTTAGAGACGCGAGCGAAACTGGTTCCAACTCCTCTGCCACGTCTCCTAGGAAGCCCGCAGGTTTCCCGGGCTCTCCGCAAGCTTCCCTGAAGCCAGCAGGGCTGGGGGAGTAGCGTGGGTGGGGATTGTCTCCTCAGATCATTCCTGGCTCCTCGTTCCCGCCTGCGGTAAATGCCATCGGTTTATAGACCCCGCCTGGCCTTCTTGTCACCTCTGTGACACAGCGGCTCACACACAACAAATACTCCAGTCCCCTCACTCTTCTAACGATTCCTGGCAGGAGGCAGGGTGTAAGGAGGTTGCGACCCAAGTACCGGGGTAATAGGGCATGTGTGTGGCAGGCACGGGGGGCAGAGGGAGGTGGGGAAGCAGGGCCCTGTGTTACTCTCCAGCACTCAGAACAGATGCTTAAAACCAGCTCTGCGATTGGGCTTCCGGTGAGGAGGGAGCAAGCCCTGTCAGAGTAACCACACAGCAGACACCTGTGAAGTCTGGACAACTACAAGCTGCCGGAAGGTGCTGGAGAGAACAGAACCAGGCCAACACTGGGAGGGGGCTCTGAGAAGGAGGAAATGGCACGGGGTGAGTCTCCTGTTTTTGTTTTTCCGCCCGAAGGTGGGCTCCAGTCTGTGCCAGGCAGAGCAGCTGGAAGCTGGATAGAAAACTTGCAATGTTAGTGGCTCAAAGAAGCAGAGGACAGGACGTGGGGACAACCATGGCAGCTGGGAGGTGAGGAGGGGTGTCTCAGGGAGGATAGAGTCAGAGAAGAGTAGCCCTAAATTCTGTGAGTAGGTTTTGCCCCGGTCTCTGGATGACTCCTAAGCCAGTGCCTGGAGCAGGCTCCCAGTGGCTCAGCTAAGGCTAAGAGAACTGAATAGAAATCTCTGCTGCTGCTCACAGCAAAGGAGGCAGTTTAAATTGTGAGCCGAGCCAAGTTAGCTGACTGTCAGAAAAAAAAATTGTTCTTCAGAGAAACATGACAATCCAGGGTTTATACAGCATGAATTTCATAATATCAAGTATTCCACCCCAAATTACTCACTGTAGGAAGAATCAGGAAGAGGGGACCTGTAGTCGAGAGGAAGGCAATCAGTGGAGCTTGTCTCTGGGATATCCAGATGTTGAAATTAGCAAAGTATTTTAAAACAGTCATTATGGAAGTGCTGAAGGATACAAAGGAAAATATATTCGCAATGAATAAAAAGATAGGAAATCTCTGTAGAGAAATAGCAACTCCTGTATATAGAAAAACAAATGGAAATCCTAGATCTAAAAAATACAGTATCTGAAATACAGAATCCATCATTTGGGCTCCATTGCAGAATGGAAATGTTAGAAAAAGGAGCCCGTGGACTTGGAGATAGATAGAGCAATAGGAATTATTCAACCTGAAAACAGAGAAAAGGAATGGCGGGGGAAAGAACAGGTGGGGCGCCTGAGTGGGTCAGTAGGTTAAGCATCTGACTTTGATCCAGGTCATGATCTCACAGCTCATGAGTTCAAGCCCTGCGTTAGGCTCTGTGCCAACAGCCCAGAGCCTGGAGCCTGCTTCAGATTCTGTCTCCCTTCCTCTCTGCCCCTCCCTTGCTCACGCTCTGTCTCTCTGTCTCTCTCAAGAATAAATATTAAAAAAAAAAAAAGAACAGATACTCAGGGACTTGTGGACAATAATCCAAAAGATATTTGTGTAATGTATATTATAATATTGTTTGTATAATTGGAGTCTCAGAAGGAAATGAGAGAGAATGAGGGAGAAAAAATTATGTGAAGAAATAATGCTTGAAATCTTCCCAAATTTGATGAAATATGTGTATTTACAGATTCCAAAAAAAACCCCAAAACTTTACAAACCCCAACCAAGGCATACAAAGAGAATCATACCACGGTATATCATAGTCAAACACGTGGAAACCAAAAATTAAAAAAATTTAAAGTAACCAGAGAAAAATGAATATCACATGGAAAAGAATAATGATGTGAAACTCACTGACTTCTCACCAGAATCAGTGGCGTCCAGAAGCAGCCGAATGGCATCTTCAAAGTGTTGTCAAAGAAACAAACACATACACACAACCAAAAACATGTTAACTCGTGATTCTGTATTCTTTAAGATTGAAGGTGAATTAAAGACGTTTTCAGAGAGGGGCGCCTGGGGAGCTCAGTCAGTTAAGCGTCCAACTTCGGCTCAGGTCATGATCTCATGGTTCTTGGGTTCAAGGCCCATATCAGGTTCTCTGCTGACAGCTCAGAGCCTGGAGCTGCTTCGGATTCTTTGTCCCCCTCTCTCTCTGCCCCTCCCCCGCTGGCGCTCTGTCTCTGTCTCTGAAAAATGAATAAATGTAAAAAAAAAAGAAAAAGACATTTTCAGATAAATGACAACTGAGAATTCATTGACAGCACACCTGCACTATAGAAATGTTAGAGGATGTTCTTTAGGACGAAGGAGTATGAAACCAGAGAGGAGCTCAGATCTCAGGAAGGAGTGAAGAGCCTGGAAATGGTAAGTATGTGGGAAATTATAGAAGACTGTTTTTCCTCTTAAGTCAAAAGTACATATGACTATTTAAAGCAAAAACAACCATTTTGCTTGTGGGGTTTCTAACACATGTGGATGTGACACCTGTGGCGTCTATAGAGTAAAGAATGGATGGGCACGGATGATAGACATTTATGGTTTCAAGCTTCTTATATTTTGTGAAACTGGCACAATATCTACCCTAAAAAGACTTTATACTATTAAGAATGTATATTATAACCCCTAGTGCAACCACTGAAAAGAGTAACATGGAGGAATAGCTAAGAAACCAATAAGTAAAATGGAATTACAAAAATAGTTATGTCAAAAGAAGGTAGTAAAGGAAGAAAAGAGGAATAAAACAGATAAAACCAGAAAACAAATAGCAAAATGATAGATGTAATTCTGATCATATCAACAATCATATTAAATGTAAATGGATTTTTACAAAAATTTTTAATGTTTTGGGGCGCCTGGGTGGCTTAGTCGGTTAAGTGTCTGGCTTTGGCTCAGTCCGTGATCTCGCGGTTCGTTTTAATTTTTTTTAATGTTTTATTTATTTTTGAGAGAGAGAGAGAGAGCATGAACAGGGGAGGGTCAGAGAGAGAGAGACACAGAATCCGAAGCAGGCTCCAGGCTCTGAGCTAGCTGTCAGCACAGAGCCCGACGCGGGGCTTGAATTCACGAACCGCGAGATCATGACCTGAGCCGAAGTCTGACGCTTAACCAACTGAGCCACCCAGGTGCCCCAGAGGTAAACGGATTAAACATTGCAATTGAAAGAGATTGTCAGAATGGATACAAAAATAAAATCATATGCTGTCAACAAGAAGTATACTTTAAGTAAAAAAGAAACAAATAGGCTAAAAGCAAGTAGGTGGAATAAAGAAATACCATCCAAATAGTATGCATAAGAAAACTGGAGGTATTATTAACACTAATCAATAAAATAGACTTTTAGAGGGCATACCAGCGAGAAGAGAGAAGACATTTCATAGTGACAAAAATCAATTTATCAGGAAGATCTTACAATCATATATGCACTTAATAACAGAGCTTCAAAATACATGAAAAAATTTTCATAGAATGAAAGGGAGAATAAAAAAATTTCATACATAACACGTGGAGATGTTAACTCTTCTCTAAGTAATCGATTGAACAACTAGACAGATCAATAAAGATGGAAGATTTCTGTTACACTATCAGCTACCTCACCTTAGCTGACATTTATAGAACACTGTCCATGACAAGTGTAGGATACAGGTGCTTTTCAAATTCAAATAGTGCTTTACCAAGATAGGTCACACGCAAATCTCAGTACATTTAAAAAGATTGAAACAACAGAGAGCCTAGTATCTTTTTACAGTGGAATTAAATTAGTAATAAATAATGAGATACTAAACAATAAGAAACACTACAAAAATTTGGCAATTAAGACCCCCCCCCTTTTTTTTAATTCTGAAGTTAGTTAACATACAATGGAGTCTTGGCTTCAGGATTACAGCTAATAGGGACCAGAGTTATGATTCAATCTTAAACAATTAAAAAAAAAATCAGACCAAATGTGAGAAGCAGTCGTTTTTCAGACATCAAAACACTATGCCATGGAGACAGTGAGCCCTGAGAAGAGGGGAAGCAAAAGGAAACGAGCCCTGGGACTGCTCCCGCTGACTGCCTGGTGAGAGTTTCCAGACTGCAGCCCAGGGAGGGGGCGCACATGGTCTTCCTAACCAGAGGAGGCAAAGCTGGGAGTCAAGGAGGTCATGGCAGCAAGCGTTCTGAGGACAGAGGAGCGGAGATTAGAGAGAGGCCCCGATAGAAAGCGCCAGAGAACTATGAGAGGCACCCTCAAAGCCTTCAGTGGAGTTCTTGATCAGCAAGGGTGTGAGGAAATTCCTTACAGCAGGAGAAGAGCCGCTCAGAAGGAGTAGGGTGACCAATCCCCAGAGCTCCCAGGGCCGAGAATAGTTCATAGTGCCACACGCCAGAGTGGGAAGTCCTCATACTTCATTAGAGTGTTCCCTCAGTAGCAGAGAAAAATAGCCGTAGATGAAACAGTATGCTAGTCCCGCCTATCAGAGCTTTGAAACTATCCTGGAAAGGAGTGAGCGGTTTCCAAGTAATTTAACCGTGTCCCAGAACAAACCTCAAGAGTATTTATAGGGACACAAAAATATAAAACATCCACTGAAGTTAAAACTCACTGCATCTGACATCCAAACAGAGATTACAAGGAATGCAAAGAAGGAGAAAAATCCAGACTATGATTAGAAGAAAAGTCAATCAATAGAAGCAGACCCAGAAATGGTGCAGATGGTGTGATTAGTCAGTAGGAACATTAAGCCAACTATTATAAATATGCTGCATATATGCAAAAAGGTAGAGAAAGGCCTGAGCATGTTAAGGAGAGACAAGGAAGATAGAAGAAAGATCCAAATTGAACTCTGGAACTGAGAATAAAAACCTCAGATGAAAAATACACCAGATAGAATTAATAGCAGATCAGGAACCATAAAAGGTTAGCAAACTAGAAGACATTTCATAGATACATGTTACAATGCAATAGAGAGTAAAAATCTTGGGGGAAGAAATGAACAGGGCATCCACGAGCTGTGACACAACTTCAAGCTCACCTGATATACATGAAATTGAAGTCCTCACAGGCAGAGAGAACAGAAAAGAATGTTCCCAAAGAAATAATGGCTGAAAGCTCTCCAGATTTTATGAAAATTAGAAACCCACAGAACCAAGAAACTTCGTGAGCCCTAAGCACAAGAAACATGAAGAAAAAGTTGACCAAGTTACCTCGTAATGGAATTTCTTATAGCCAGTGATAAAGAAGAAGGTTTTTAAAGCAGCCGGAGGGGGACAAAGAGACAGGTTACATCCTGAGCAATAAAGAGAAGAACGACAGCAGACTTCTTATTGGAAATAATACCAGACAGTGGAACAATATACTTAAAGTACTGAAAGGAAAACGAACAAACCACTGTCAGCCCCAAATTTAATACCCAGCAAAATATACTTTTAAGGGAAGGACAGAATACTTTTTTTAGACATTTGTAAGTGGAAGTAATTCATCACCAGCAGACTTGTACTGTGGGAAATATTTAAGTTCTCAAGGTAGAAGGAAAATAATGCTAGATAGAAGTCTATATTTACAAGGGGAGGGGGCTGAGCACCAGAAGTGGTAAATATGTGGACGAATGTAAATAACTTTTGTTCTTATTTAAAAATCACTTTAAATGATGGTTGACTTTTTTTTTTCTGAGAGAGAGAGAGAGAGAGGGACAGCAAGACAGCGACAGCGTGAGCAGGGGAGGGTCAGAGAGAGAGGGAGATATAGAATCTGAAGCAGGCTCCGGGTTCTGAGCTAGCTGTCAGCACAGATCCCGATGCGGGACTCGAACCCATGAACCGTGAGATCATGACCTGAGCCGAAATCAGATGCTTTATCAACTGAGCCACCCAGGTGCCCCAATGATGGTTGATTATTTAAAGTAAAAACAATAACCGTGTTTTATGGGGTTTGTGTGAAATGTATGATAATGCGTATAAGTTGAGATGAGGAAAATAGTATGTATGTATTATTATGGTTCTTATTAAGCAAGTGCTAATATTACTTGAAAGCGACTGTGATAAGTTACAGATGTATAGAGCAACTAGTAATAAAACAAAACAAAATTTATGCTTAATAATCTAACAATGGGAGATAAAGTGAAATAACAAAAAAAATGCTTAACTCAAAAGTTGGCAAAAAAGGGAAAGAGGGAACAAGGAACAGATGAGATGAATGGAAAACAAATAGCAAATTTAAACTCAAACTGTATCAGTAATAGATGAAGTGGTCTAAATACCCATTTAAAAGACAAGGAATATTAGGTTGGGTCAAAAGGCAATTTATACAATGCCTACAAGAAACCCACTTTACATATAAAGACACAAAAAGTTAAATGTTAAAGGATGGAAAAACATATACCAAGTTTTAAACTAATTTTCAACAATTAGAGTGGCTGTATTAATATCAGACAAGGTAGATTTCAGAGCAAAGACTATTACCAGAAATAGAGTTATCTTATCATGATAAAGAGGTCAATTCATCGAAGGGCATACCATTAGGGGTATAAATATTTATACACCTAGTAAGAGCTTTAAAATACATGGAGCAAAACAGATAGAAGTGAAGGAAGAAATAATCAAATCCACAATTATAGTTGGAGGTTTCAACATCCTTTTCTCAATAATCAATAACTCAAGTAGACAGAAAATCAATAAAGATATAGAATATTTGAATAACACTATCATCCAATTTGGCCTAATTGACATTTATAACACACTCTTTGCAACAACAGTAGAATGTACATTCTTTTGAACTGTACGTGGAATGTTTACCAAGACAGACCAAATTCTAGGCCATGAAACAAGTCTCAGCACATTTAAAAGCTTTGAAATCATTCAAACTATATGCTCTAATGATCATGGGATTAAGTTAAAAATCAGTAACAGGTATCTGGGAAATTCCCAAATATTTGGAAACTAAAAACACACTTCTGAATAATCCTTGGGTCAAGGAAAAACACTGTCAGAGATATTGGCAAATATTTTGAACTGAATGCCAATGAAAAAACAACATGAAAATTTGTGGAATATAGTTAGAGCAACTCTCAGCTGGTAATTTGTAGCAGTAATTGCCCGTTTTAATAAAGGAGAAAATTTCAAATCAATGATCTTAGCTTCCACTTTAAGACATGAGAAAAAGAAGAGCAAATTCAGCCCAATGTAAGCCAAAGAAAGAGATTAAGCTAAGAGCAGAAATCATTGAAATAGAAAACAGATAAATAGAGAAAAATCAGTAAAACCAAAGGTTGGTTCTTGAGGTCATTGAAACTGATAAACCTTCAGCCACTCATCAGGAATAAAATAGAAAAGATACAAATTACTAATATTATGTGAGAAGTGGCTTAATTACAAATCCTAAAGATATTAAAAGGCTACGAAGGTCATGTTATGATCATCTTTATGCCAGTGAAGTCTACAACTTAGATGACACAGATAAATCTCTTGACAGACCCAAAAAAGAAAAGCTCACTCATGAAGACATAGATAACCTCCAAAGCCCTGTGTCTGCTAAAGAAATGGAATTTATAGTTAAAAACCTTCCCACAAAGAGAATCCCAGGCCCAAATGACTTCACTAGTGAATCTTACCAAACGTCTAAGATGGAAATAATAACAATTTGTTATGGGTTGAGTCGTGTCTCTATCAAAATTTATATTTTGAATTTCTAACCCCCAGTGCCTTAGAATAAGTCTTTATTTGGAGATAGGGTCTATACAGAGATTAATCGTGTTAAAATGAGGTCATTAGGATGGGCCATAGTCCAGTATGATTGGCGTCCTAATAAAAAGGTGAGATTTGGAGACAGACAGGCAGAGAGAACACCATGTGAATGTGAAGACAGCCATGTACAAATCAAGAAGAAAGGTCTGGAACAGATACTTCACTCATGGCCCTCAGAAGGGGCCAACCCTGCTAACACCTTAATTTGTGCCTTTTAGTTTCCTTAATCATGAGACAACACATTTCTGTTGTTTAAGACACTCAGTTTGTGGTACTTTGTTATGGCAGTCCTAGGAAACGACTACACAATTCTATTCAAACTCTTCTAGAAAATCATAGAGGAAGAAACACTTTCCAGCTCATTCTGTGAGGCCATCATTACCTTATACACAACAGGAGAAAGAGAATGTAAGAGAAGAAAGTGATAGACCAGTATCTTTCATGAACACAGGTACAAAATTTTAAATTAAATTTTAGCAAATTAGGGGCGCCTGGGTGGCTTAGTCGGTTAAGCGTCCGACTTTCGCTTAGGTCATGATCTCGCGGTTCGTGGGTTCGAGCCCCGCGTCGGGCTCTGTGCTGACTGCCAGCTCAGAGCCTGGAGCCTGTTTCAGTCTGTGACTCCCTCTCTCTCTGACCCTCCCCTGCTCACGCTGTCTCTCTCTCTCTCCTAGAAATAAATAAAACATAAAAAAAAAAATTAAAAAAAAAATAAATTTTAGCAAATTAACCCAATTGTGTGTTTGTGTGTGTGTGTACGTATATACTTATAGTTATTTATTATAATATCAAGGCCAAATAAGATCTGTCTCAGGAATGCAAGCTTCACTTAATATTTGGGAATCAATCAATACATTTCAGCATACTCATGAACTAAAAGAGAAGAACCAAATGATGGTGTGAAGAGATACAGAAGGAGCATTTAACAATATACAGTATTCATTTCTGATAAAAAACTTTGTGCAAAGTAGAAATAGAATTTTCTTAAACTGATAAGGGGAATTTATTAAAACATCAGCTTTCGCATCTTACTTAACTGTGTAAAAGACTGACTGCTTTCCCTATAAGATCAGGAACTAGGTAAGGGTATCTGCTTTCACCGTATTCAACATTGTAGTGGTGATTCTAGCCAGTGCAATAAGGCAAGAAAAAGAATCAAAAGGTATCCATATTGGAAAGGAGGGTGTAAAACTGTATTTGCAGACAACCTGATGGTCTATGTAGAAAATTGTACTGAATCTACAAAAAAACTTCTAGAACCAAAAAGTTGGTTTATCAGAATTCAAGGTCAATATATAAAAACTGATCATATTTCTGCTTACTGGAGATGAGCCTGAAATTAAAAAATAAAAAAATACCATTTATGATGTCATCAAAATATGAAGTAATTCGGGATAAATTTGACAAAAGATGCGTAAGATTTTCTCATTAAAAAACTTCAAACCATTGCTTAGAGAAATTAAAGAAGGTCTGAATAAAAGGAGAGACATATCCTATTCATGCAGCAGAAGACTCAGTGATGTTAAGACATCTCCCCAAATTGGTCTGTAGAGTCAGTGCACTTCTAGCCCTTGACACACCTCGTAAAGGAATCCCAAATCGTTTGCAGGCAAGTGGCTTGGTGAAAGTGTGCACCCTAGTTGCACAGGCCTGCTGAGCTAGTGAGTGTGACAGTGGCCTCTAGAACGATATGCTGGGGTAGCAGGGGCTGTCCAGGGGTAGGGAAGAGGCCAGGAGCTTCGGCTGAACTAGGAAGATCCCTAAGATGGGAGCTGTCAGGGGCGAGTCAAATGGGAGGCAAAGATTCACCTAGAAGTCTGATAGCCATTACGTGCAGGCGGTAGAATTATGGATGACTCTTATTTTCGTCGTTGTGTTTCTTTGTTGTTTTATTCCCCTCCCCTTCCCCGAGTATACTTACTTCCAATATAATCAGAGGAACCACAATCCTGTAGCTGATTACTATGGGATATTGATTTTTTGCACATCTGTATCATTTGACTATTTTGCCAGGAGATTGTATTTGTTCTGTAATCAAAAACAAAAGGCAGACAGGTAGGCAGAAAGAACATGCCCTGTGGCTAAAGCAATAGATCTTAAGAGACCGTGAGGAACTCTTGGTGGGGCCGTGTCAGTAACCAGGATACGGAAACCACAGTAAATACAGGACAGGACAGCCAAGCAAACACATGTTCTCCGTGTCGTGTTCTTTCCAAATCTGACTTCCGCTGGACACATAGAATGTCTCTCTCTAGTTAATGCGTCAAGTCATCTTAGAACATTTGACAGAAGACTTAACTCCTGAATTCCGTGGAGGCAGATTGGGATCTCTAATTACTTAATTGAAAAAAGGTACACACTTCAGGCTGCCGCAGTGTTTGGGAATTAATCTTTAAAACCTGACAGTGAACATTAAATTCAATTAGGGAGAGCGATTAGCAAAGATTCTTCTCTCCTTCACCCTGGGCAGCTTTGAGAAGTGGCTGACTGGTCCGCATTGATCCTCAGGCTACCCTTGTGTATATATCAGCCAGGAGAGCCAAGTATGCGTTTTTCACGTCAGAGGAGAGTTATCGGACAATTTGCAGATTGATGGATTTCCTTAAACATAACTGATTCAGAAGCCCCCAGCCGAGAATTCAGACTTCTCAGTTTGCTGCTTTGGACCTTGGCGCCCTCTCCTCCTCTTCTCTTCCCCCCGCCTTCTTCCCTTTCTTTGACCCCCCCCCCTTCATTTTGTTGGGTCTACCTTCCAAGTGAGGCCACTTTCCCAGTGCCTCCAGCCGGTCCAGCCAGCCTCCTCTGTCCCCTGAATTCTTGCAGAAGCTCCACACTCTCTCCCTTGCCCTGCACTCCCCTCCTGGCAGAGCCGCCGGAGGGCTCCTGTTTCTGCCTGGAAGGTTCTTCCTCGGTTTCTATAGAGCGCCCATCCTCCCCCCTTCAGATCTTCCTTCAAAGCCACCCTCTCGGAGAGGCCCGTCCTGGTCACCGTCTCAACTCCTTCTCCCGCCCTCAGAGCCCCTTTGCTGCTCCCTTGCCATGCCTCCAGCCTTTACCGCTCCCTCAGATGCTGTAGAGATTCTGCCTGTTTCTCTTGCCTAGAAAGTGAGTGTCTGTCTCATTGAAGGCAGGGATTTTTGTCTTCGTTGTTTACTGCTGAGCAGTGCCTGGCTGATAGCAGCTGCTCAAGAAATGTTTGTTGAATGAATGAAGAAATGAGTGAGTTTAATTGATGGAAACATTTGGACATACTTGCTTCAGAGCATATTCTCTCTCTCTCTCTCTCTCTCTCTCAGAAAGACAGTTTAGTGTTCACAGTGTCCTTCACCCAACCCCGTCCCGCCCCTGCCATGCTCCAGAGTGACCACCATCTTCGTCTTCATGTATAGTGTTACAGTCTTCCTACAGATGCACAAATGAACTTGACAGGATTTTGCTTCATGTATGTTTTTAAAGTTGTGTTGAAATACCTATAACATAGAATGTACTGTTTTAACCATTTTTAAGTGTACAGTTCAGTGGCGTTGAGCACATTTACGTTGTTGAACAACCATCGCACCGTCCAACTCCAGAACTCTTTCTGCCTTGCAAAACTCAGACTCTGTCCCGATTCAACACTGACTTCCTGTTCTCCCCTCCCCCAACTCCTGGGAGCCCCCGTTCTACTTTCTGTAGCTATGCTTTTGACTATTCTAGGAACAGCTTCACGTAAGCGGAATTATACCGTCTTTGCCCTTTTGTGTCTGGCTTACGTTGCTCCGCATAGCGTCCTCGGGGCTCATCCATGTTGGAGCAGGAGTTGGAACCCCCCTCCTTTTTAAGACTGAACACTAGGCCGTTGTGTGCAGAGACCACGTTTTGTGTGTCTGTTCTTCTGCCGGTGGACACTGGATTGTTTCCACCCTTTGGCTACTGTGAGTAACGCTGCTGTGAACACTAGTGTGCAGAGATCTCTTCGAGACCCGCTTCCAGTTTGGGGGTCATGTACCCACATGTGGCCTTGCTGGGTCCCATGGCAGCTCTTTGCCTAATTTTTTAAGCCCCCGTTGCACTGTTTTCCATGTAGTCTGTGCCGTTTTGCAACCCCCAGCCGTGCACGAAGGTTCCAGATTTCCCCATACTCTCCTGACACTTGTTCTTTCTTCTTGGTTTTTTTTTTTTTTTTTTTATGTTTTTTAAAATTTATTTCTAGGAGAGCGAGAGAGAGACAGCGTGAGCAGGGGAGGGTCAGAGAGAGAGGGAGTCACAGACTGAAACAGGCTCCCAGCTGACAGTCAGCACAGAGCCCGACGCGGGGCTTGAACCCACTAACCACGAGATCATGACCTACGTGAAAGTTGGACGCTTAACCGACTAAGCCACCCAGGCACCCCTCCTTCTCGTTTTTTGACAGAAGCCATGGGCGTGAAGTGATGTTTTATGTGTTTTTATAATTTAGATGGCATCTTGCTGTGTATATGCAACTCATCATCATGTAATTGATACTGTGTTCTTTTACTGTTTAGCCACTGTTAACTCTGTAGTTAATTTCACTTTGTTTTCTCTGTTCAAGAGTCACACTTGCACATAGTTTTTTTTTTAATTATTTATTTATTTATTTTTCTGAGAGAGAGAGAGAGAGAGACAGCATGAGCAGGGGAGGGTCAGAGAGAGAGTGGGAGACACAGAATCCGAAGACAGGCTCCAAGCTCTGAGCTGTCAGCACGGAGCCCGATGCAGGGCTCGAACCCATGAACCATGAGATCATGACCTGAGCTGAAGTGGGACGCTCAACCGACTGAGCCACCCAGGCGCCCGTTTTGAAAAAAACTACATGCTCTGTTCTTCTACCATAAATTTCCAGTCCACTTTGAAGTCTTCTGGTTGTTTCTTCTATTACTTCTGTCCATATTTCTGTTTTTCAGACTTTTTCTTTTCTCTTTTTTAAAAATGTTTATTTATTTATTTTGAGAGAGAGAGAGAGTGAGAGCATGAGCAGAGGAGGGTCCTAGGGAGGGAGAGTGAGAGTCCCAAGCAGGCTCTGTACTGTCAGTGCAGAGCCCAACTCCAGGCTCAAACTCATGAACTGTGAGATCATGACCTGGTGAAATCAAGAGTCAGACACTCAACCAACTGAGCCATCCAGGTGCCCCTGTGTCCATACTTGTAACTTTTTTTTTTTTTAAGTAGGCTCCATGCCTAGCATGGAGCTTGAATCCATGACCCTGAGATCGAGTTGTGTGCTCTACTGACTGAGTCAGCCAGGTGCCCCTCTGTCCATATTTATAAATGTAAATGCTGCAATTTCATGTTTTTTTCCGTTTGAGACCCCAGCTATTGACCCCTAATAAGAGAAAAAGGATCTGAGCTCTCTTAGCATTCTCTGACAGCTGCTCTTGACCTTTTGTTTTCTTAAGTGCAGACATTTACATATACCCAGGAAAAATGCTTTCAGAACTCCGATCCTTTGCATTTTGAGAACGTTTGGGATGCAGCAGGATGAATTTTCTCATTTTGAAAGGGAAAACCACCTCCAGATCTGGTTTGTGGACGTGCGTGGGTACACTGGGTTATGAGGGAGATGAACAGAGTGGGTCAGAGGACACTGCTGTTCAGAACTGCGTGCGCGACAAGCCCCAAGGAGCACGTGTGCCAACCCCACTCATTCCTCACCTCAGGCCCTGGGATGGGGCTCTTGTTCCCACTTCATAGAGGGGGACACCGAGGCCCAGGGAGGCCAGGCCACACGGTCTGCAAGCAGCAGCATTGCACGGGAGGTGCTCGGCCCCGAGGCCCATGTTCTGGTGACAGGCACAAGGCGCTCTTCCTGCCTCTCGTGGTTGACCCTCTAAGCCACCTGAGATGGTGGGCGGCAGCGTCCCCTGCTCCTTGTACTGACAGCGAGGGCCGGGGACTAGCCCTGCTGAGGGCCTGTGCGTGCCGGGCCCCAAGCCAGCCCTGTCGGGCTCCGTGCTTACCTGCCTTCCCCCGGGGCGCCTGAGAGAGCTGGTGAAGGGCTCTCATGTGTGGAGTAGCCCCTGGCCCTTGGAACGTGTAGTTCTACACTTGAGGGCTCAAGAACATATCTCAGAAGTCATTGAATGTACACGGGGCTTTCTGCCATCGGCTCCGTCACCAGGGAGAGCCAGGCTGGGAATGAGGGACGGTGCCTCTTCCCCCGAAAACAGGCAGCTGGCAGATCCTGGCTCTCTGCCCGGTGGTAAGCACAGGTGTGGCCAGTTCTGTTTTGGCTCTGACTCTCCAAGCTGCGCCCGGGAAGATAGCCTGACTCAGTGCAATGTCCACTGCAGGGCTCACGCGCCCTGTCTTGGAGGACAGCCGTGAGAAGCGTAGGTGACACCGGGCCACACGTGTGAGTGAAGCGGGGACCCGTGGTGGTGAGCAGCTGTGAAGCAGGTGGGGAGGGGCTGGGTTGGGGGCAGGTGGGACTTGCTGTCTTCTCATGGGCCCCCTTAACCCTGGGAGAGGTTTTGGGAAAAGCTCCCCCCACCTCACCAGCCCCAAGCCTTTACATTTCTGCAGGGAGACATTTAACAGCCAAATCCTGTTATGATGGTAACATAACAGGAATCCAGTTCTACCCTGTAGAGGGGCCGGGCTGAGCCCCGGAGGTCAGGCCTCCGTTCTTGATGTCTGGCGCTGTGTTTGCCTCGTAGGTGTGGGACGCTGTGGACTCGGGCCGCTGCCTGCAGACCTACCGCCTGCACAGCGAGGCGGTGCGGGCCGCCCGCTGGTCTCCCTGCGGCCAGCGCATCCTCAGCGGCGGCTTTGACTTCGCCCTGCACCTAACGGACCTTGAAACAGGTGTGTCTCACTGCACTGAGGCCCCTTCTCAGAGCTGGCAGCTGGGTGGGCTTTGTCGTCCAGAAGCTGCTCTGGGCCGTCAGGGGCCACAGCTGCACACAGCTTCAGGGCTCACGTTGATGAGTGTGTTTCCAGGGCATTTGCCCGGAACCATGGCTCTCCACAGAGGGTTCAAGGTGGGCCCCCTCCAGGCTGCTGGGAGGACAGAGCCCCAAGGTTGTCTCGGCCCAAGCTGTGGGGCTGGATAAAGAGGTAGCTTTTTAATCAACTTCTGACATGTAATTTGTACCAAAATAGATTTAGCTTTATCACAATGTCCTTTGGTTGGAATCAGTTTAGAATTCCTGTCAATTCATTATCGTTGAAAGGCTGCAAGGAATGATTCCAGCTCATAAGGAAAGTCTGCAAACGAGTTCTGCTTTAATGCCTACACTGAAAAGGCATTTGGGTAAGATGGATTTGTGCTGGGTAAATCCTAAGGGGGCCCTTGACAAGCAGGGCGAGAAGGAGAGAGCAGTCAGCGGGAGGAACTTGACATTCGCGGTGTTCCCATGCAACAGGCGCTCTCGGCACCTAACGCGGCCGCAGCCCCCGTGTGGGGTCCTGTCCACGGTCCTCGGGCGAGGACAGAGCCACGGGGTGCCAAGCGGGCTCGATGCCTCTGCCCCTGACTCAGGCTGGCGGGTCTCCGCTCCCACGTTGCCTTTTCTTCCCTGCGCTCCTTCTGGTCACTTCCGCTGGGCTCTCCTGCCAGGGCCAGGAGGGGAGGCTGGGGTTCCTGCCCACCGTGGGGTGTCCCCTGAATCTTCACTTAGGCCTCCCATACCCAGCAGGGGAGGCCCTGGGGTCCATGCCTCTCTCGGGGCCTGGCAAGCCGGAGACCACAGCTCTGGGCCTGACCACCTAGCCCCTCCCCAGCAGCCGGCAGGGGGCACAGCGAAGGAACGTGGTGGATGGTGTGGGGTAATGGTGGGGTCTGTGTCCCGCCCCGAGCGTCTTCATGTCTGGACTGCTGGGGGCCGGCCTTGAGGCCCGCTGCCCGAGGAGGGGGTGAGGACAGGACGGGTGGCCTTGTCAGGGGCCGGGGCTATGTACACAGCACATCAAACCCCACCACGCACTGCCCACAATCTCCCCCTCCATTTTACAGGTGAGAAGGGTGAGGCTCAGAGCAGTGAGTGGCTAGCTCAGGACCTCCCAGTGGTGTGCGGCAAGTGGAGATTTAGAGCCATGGCTGCAGTCATAAATCTTACATCCTTTCCATGCTGCTGAGCGTCTGTGGGGTTTTTCTTCTCAACAGAGTTTCCCTAACCAGCCGTGGCCTTACAGTGAGCCCCAAAGGCCGAGGAGGAGGCCGCGGCTCAGGGAGCTTGGCGCCACTTGGTGATGACTGCAGTGGGTGATGTCCTGACCACCCACCGTGTGCTAGGCCTTCTCCGACAGCCTTGCATCCGGGTTTCACCCTTGAAGGCTGGCACCTCCGGAACCTTCTTCGTCACAGATCTGCCAGGCTCAGTCTGTAACCTGTGTGCCCCGTAGCCCTGCTCAGCACTGGGGACAGAGAGGTGAACAAGACCCAGCACCCACCGCAGAGGCTCTTGTCTGCTGGGGGGACGGGGGTGCGGGGAGAATCCCAGCTTGTGGTGATGGAGCGTGATGCAGGAAGTGCAAGAACACGTAGCCTGGAAGCCAAGGAGTGGAACCTAGCGGGAGGCAGGACCCGGGGGACAGGGTGTCCAGGTGGAGGGGGTGGGGGGGGTGGCCGCGTTCCCAGCAGACAGATAAGGAAGACAGGGTTGTTAGAGGACCATGAACCGTGTGGAGTGTGTGGCAATGTGAGGTGCAGGCAGCTGTGGGGAGTCTGGGGGTTCAGGAACCGGAACTCAAGCTTCACGCGGTTCCTGGCCTGTGAGGTCTTTTCCGGGCCCTGCTCCCCACTCCAGGGTCACTGAGTGCACGTGGGTGCCAGCACTGCCCGCCCCCGGAGCCAAGGAGTGATGCTTTTCACATCCAGGCGGTGCTGCTGGGCTAATCAAATACAAGTTCATTTGATAACATTAGTGGCTGCCTAGTGGCCCTTTGTCACGATGTAGCTGCTCCATCAACAGATGTTAAACAGACACTGCTGTGGCATGTGTGGGTGTGTGTGAGCGTGGGGGGAGACATCTGAAATTTTCAGGTGTTTAAAGAGAGTCTTCCTGACAAGTTAGGGACGGCCACAGCAGGTGGCAGTAGGGGCCGTTGCTGAGCTGGGAGCAGCAGAGGATCATGGCTTGGTTTGTACTCTGGGCAGGTCTCCCTGGTGTCTTCAGCTGGCTTGGGACAGCTGGGGGAGGGGCATGCCTTGCCTGGGCTGTGGCAGAATCTCACTGGAGAAGGGCTTGCGTGGCCCCAGGCCCAGCAATGTGATGTGCTGGGTGGTGCAGGGAAGGCACAGCCCTGTCCTCAGGGCTTCGCCTAAGACAGACGACTTTTCCACTCTACCCCTCCCCTGGGAATGGCACTCGTCACCTGTTGAGAGCCCGGATCCCTTCACTCAACAGGTATTTCCTGAGTACCTACTACTATGTGTAGGACCCAGTGCTGGGGCTGTAGTGGCGAGCATGCTAGACATCCTTTGTCTCTTGTGGGGAGGCCTCAAGGTGTGGACCTCACCCCTGGGGCAGCCCTCCAGCCCCGAGTTGGGACTTCTCCATGGTCTCTGTCTCTCTGCCTAGTGTGGGAGCTCCTGAGAGTGGGGCCTGCCCTGGGAGTCTTGGTGTCTCCCGCATCTGGCCAGGGCTGGCCGGGAGCAGCAGCTCTGCGTGCGGGAGCGGAGGCCGGCCCTCGCCGCGCAGTGAGACCCATCGGTGGCTCTCCCACATCTCCCACCTCAGCTCTGCGTCCTCACCGTCGGCCCAAGTTGGCCCAGATGCTCTCTTTAGAAGAGGCCGGTGGGCTGGGGCAGCCTCTGTGGCTCGCGGTCTGAGGTGACTTACCTCGTCCTTTCTCGTCACTGAGTCTGATTTCCCTTTTTACTTGATCTGCCTCTTTCTGCCCTTGGTGATTTGGCTTTTTCATTTCAATCTAATTAGAACTCCCTGCCAGGAGAAGGCAGTGCAGGGCGTTCTCGCCGCAGTGCTTTGGGAATTAGTCACTCGGTGCCCATTGTCGTTAATGGGAATTTGGCACCAAGGCCATTTATCCTGGTGTCCTCAATCAATACAGTTAAAAATCTGTGGGTTCTAAAATGTCAATACCCGGCCTGAAATATGGAGAGCCAGCGACATTTTATCTCGTTAATTTATAGTTCTGACGGGCTGTTGGCTTATAGGACAACCATGAATCAACACCTAAATAAAATTCACTCACAGATTCATTATTTTTGGTGCTCCCGCTTCAGTCTGTAATCTTCCTAACCAAACGTCTCTGGTGCATTAGTCTGAGCGGCCCCAGGGAACCCTGGCTGGCTCCACCAGGGCCCAGATGTCGCCTGCCTCGTGAGTCAGCTGTCCTGCACACCAGGTCAGCCAGTCTCCTCGAAGTCCCCCGAAGAGCTTGTTCAGTTCTGCAGGCACTGGTCTCTGAAGGTTCCAGCTGCTCCCCTCGGCCCCCCCGCCCCCCGCCCACAGGTGCCCCCAGCCTGGCTGTTGAGGCCTCAGAGGTTTGCAGGGCCCCCGGAGCCCCCAGGGCCCTGGCTTAGGAGGGGCACCCTGTCTTCCTTCCGTTGCCCTGGTCAGCTCTCCTGATGTGCATCCAGCATGTCCTGGGCATCCGTGCAATGACACCTGGTCCCAGCTACCCAGTGCTGGAGCATGGATGGGGTGTGAGTCTTCTACTCACCCCAGCTGGGCGTTCTGGAAAGTTCCTTCACCTCCGCTTCTGCATCCAGGAGAGGGGATAACAGGACCTGGGTGCTGGTGGCATTGTTGAGGGGATGATGTTTGTAGGCACATTGCAGAATGCCTGGCTCACGTAGGCCCTCAGTGAAAGATGTCCCTTCCCTTCCTCTGTCACTGCCCACTGAGGTCCTTCGGATGGTGGGAAGTCACGACCTTGTTCCTGCTGAGCACCCAGAGAGCCCCAGTTGCTAGGCCGTTTCCTCGTACGGAGCAGCTTTGGTGGCTCAGCTTCAGAAGCCCGTGGTCTAATAACCCCCCAGCCGGCTTACTCGTGTGGCCCTTGGTCCCCCATGTGGGCCTGGGGGCAGGTTGGGAAGGCCTTCCAGGGTCCCCCCAGCCTCTCCTCCATGTTTTGCTATGACAAAATTCTACCGGTGGCAGGCCAGCAGCTTCCTCCTGGTGATGGGACGGCAGCTACCCTTTATGTGGAGGGGGCAGACCCCCCGCAGCCCAGCCTGACCCTCTCTCCAGAGCCCCAGGCGCCCAGCGCTGGGGGGGCCTATGGCCCAGCAGCCCGCCGCCTGCAGCCGTGCTGTTGCCAGCCCCTGTTCAGCCCCTCCTGCCCCTGTGTCTGTCGGTGGGGGGTTATGGTGCACAGAAATGACAGCCAGCTGAGACTGACCATTTCTCTTGTTTTCCAAGAAGTGTGTTCCAGTGCCTCCCCGGGTTTTGCGTCGTGATTGGGGCCCCTGTCATAGAACACTCCAGGAAGCGGGAACTCCACACAGGCTGAGTGCGCACCGTGGGCCGGGCCCCGGGTGGTGGAGCCCTGGCTCCTGGCCCACTGCTTGGCCTGCATCGAGCTGAAATGAATAAAAAGATGTCAGTCCCTTTGCTTATTACATATGTAGTACCTACACTGTCCTGTGAGGACAGTGTTTTTATCCCCATTTCACTGACCCAGACACTGAGGCTTGGACTGCTCGGGGACTTGCTCCAGGCTTCTTGGCCAGCAGTGAGTGACCAAGCTGGGTTCCACCTGTGGCCTGTGTGACTGGCAGAGACTGCCTGTTGAGGCCTGGGAGTGGCATGCCCTCACCGCATCTGTTTTCCCTGCCGAGGACAAACAGTTCGCTGAAGCCCACCCCTGGGGGCCAGCTCAGCTCTCACCTGGGCAGCTGGCTCGCCACCTGTGGAAGGAAGCTTGCGGCCTCTGGGAGGAAGGCACGCCCGGATGGATCTTGACCGAATCTTCTGATTAAGTGACTGGCCGAAGGATGCTTCTCTGGCCGTTGACAGCCGCTGCTCCAGTGGGAGGAATGTTAGCCCCGACGACTGTAGTGTACTCGGCGTAGGGAGTGTGAGAAGCATCCAAATTAGAACCCTGACGAAGGCCAGGAGCTCATGGGGCTTTAGAGAAGGGGCCACAGATGGGGCTTCTTTTGGGCTGAGTGGTGCCACTACTCCAGGCCCTGGAGGAGGTGCCTTCGCGGGGCCTGGGCTTCTCCATTCTTTGGCTTTTGAGTGCCATGACCGGGTGCCCCCCCGCACAGCTCTGAGGGACGGAGTGAGGCACCTGTGGATGCAGGAAGGCAGCGGCCTCGCCACATCACGGGCCGCCAGCCAGTGGGCACGCTGGCACTGCTCCTGACGGTACAGGCGTGTCGTGTATGTTCAGTCCCGTGATCCTAGGGCTTTGCTGCTGGATCCAGACACGGAGTCTCTGGGGGGCTCCGTAGCCCAGTGACGTCTGAGCTGATGATGGTCCTGGCCCTGCCCCTCCAGTGCCTCCTGGCCTAGGGAGCAGCTGCCCACCTCCATCCCTCCCTCTGATGTGAGCGGGACCCCCACCCATCCCTCTTTCTCCTAAGTTCGCTCCTTCTCCAATGCCCTGTTCCTAGCCCTCTTGTGTCTGTACCTCTTCGGCCCTGGGCCCCATTCCCACACACGTCTTTCCTCCTTCATCCTAAAGAGTTTTTCTCTCCAGTCTCAACTTTGTTTTCTCCCCCTTTCCGTACAGCTTTGGGGTAGGACCCTAGTTGTGGATATGAAATCCAATTTTTACTATGCGTCGGGGAAACCGTATCTCACACTGTGGAAAGGGCCTGCGGGTCCCGTCACATTCTCCCAGTGACACCCTCTGGCTAAATGAAAGGTGGTTGGTTAATCATCGGCACGTTTCATGGACTGCCACCGCTGCACCGGGCGGCACTTCGTCTCTGTGCGCTCAGTGGCAGCCGTCTGCGGGCAGTGTCCCCTCGCAGGGCAGCCCGCCTCCATTGACTGGCCAGGAGCCTGAACACAGGTACGGACGCCTGGCCTGCTGGTGAGTGGAGCCTGCCGGGCCCTAGAAAGCCAACTTGAGGCAAACGTGTTGTTTGCAAGTTGAGAATTTTTTTTTAATTTTAAAAAATTCAGTCTTGTCCAGATAATTCAGAGCAACAGCCAGACTAGATATAAAGAGAAACACTGACTGCCATTTCTTCTGTTGCTGTTGCCGCTGCTGTTGCTGCTGCAGCCACTGCATGGTGGGCCCGCCGTCACTTTGGGGCCTGCCATCTTCTGTCAGTCTGTCTTTCTGATTCTCGCGACAGCTTCTTCACCTAAGCTTTATTATCCTGGTTTTGTGGATCTGAGAGGGCCGCCAGCCGGGCCAAGGGCACCCGCTCCACCACAGGTGACCTGCGGACGCACCTGGACCCTTCCCAGGCCTCTGCCAGGCGTGCCGAGATGGCCCTTGTTTCCGATTCATAGAGTTTAATTTGAAAGTTAGTACGCTCCTTTCCTCGTTAACTTTGAGTCAGGATGGTTAGATTTACAGCTGGCTGGGTACTTTCCAGAGGACGAGTGTAACGATATTGATTTTAGCGAAATGAGTCATATGCCGCCTGCCTGGTAGCACAAGCTCAATCATCATGAGCCGACAGCACCAGCGTTACCTTGTCTGCGGCTCCCTACATGTTCGCGAGTCTGTGGATAGGAACAAAGCGCGAAGGAGAAGGAAAGGTCACGGACAGCTTGCAGGCAGGCGAGGCGGGGTGCAGAGAGCGGGGCCCTGGGGTTGGGCAGGCCCAGCCTCGCTCCCAGCATGGCTGACTTGTGTGGCCCTGGACCAGTCCTCATCTCTCAGAGCTTTCAGTTCTCTTGGTATGAAGTGGACTAATTATACCTGCCTCAGAGGGTGCACGCAGGCCTGGAGGGGACAGGTGCCTGCTCCCTGCAGAGGAGGGCATGCCCTTCTTTCTCTTTGCTGGGGTCCCCTACTTGGGTTTCAGCTGACCTGGATTAAATGTCTGTTATGGGCCAGGAACTGGGCTGGGGGCCGGACATCTGACTGGAAGAAGAGGACCCTTTGGGGACCCAGAGCTCTGTATGGCAATAGGGTCCCCCAAGGCAGACGTTAGGAATGACAGGTGGTATTGCCCCAGCCACGTGGGTGGTCACCTGGCTCTCCACCTGCGGAAGGAAGCAGGACACCTCTGAGGAGTTCCCTGGCCCTTGTTACCAGCTGCCTTACCTTCTTGATATTGGTGATGGAAGCATGGGTAGTAATCATAGTGTCAAGGGAACAAATTGAGTTTCTGCGTTCTGTTTTAAACGTATTTTTGCCCTAATGACGATTTATAGTTTATTTGTATTGTTATTGACTCAAGGAGGAAAAGAAGTGATTTTTCCTAACTCTAAGAGGATCTGAACAGTTCTTATACTGGTTGAGTTCATTATAACAAGATCAATAAAGACAGTGTTAGTGGATTAAATATTTTAAAACTCAATTTCCCATAAGCAGCATACAGTGAATACATAGAACTTTCTATAACAAACACATAAACAAGCCAGATAGTCCCAAGGTTAGAGGTTACATAACAAGGAACCATTGTGTTCAAAGTAGCGTCACGAGGGAGGACGTGGTAAACGAGGCACTCGACGCAGGAAAACGTGGCAGTGGAACGGAAGGACCTTCACCTTCACCGCGGCTGGTGTCACGTTCTCGATAGTCTCTGATAAATATTCCCCGCCTGTGTCCACGTCTCCCCAGCACGCCGGAGTGGCTAGCCCCGGGTGCTGTATGCTCGTAGGCAGACTCCGAGGCATCCCTGCTCAAGGTTCCTGCTCTTAAAATCCGTAGCCCTTGGTTTTTGCTTTTAATTTAACCAAGGATGAATTCAGTAATTTGGGGTTTAGTTATTTCCAACAGGCAGAGCTCCCTGTTGCTATTTGCTGTGTCCGCCATGCCCTGCAGAGGGCTCTATGCGCCATGCGCGCACGTAGGATGCACATGGATGGCATTACATATGCACGACGCGTGTGGATGCATTCCGTGCACGTGTATGACGCGGGCAGTCGCCGGACAGCCTGGCGTCTACGACGGTGTGCGGGCTCGGGCAGGTCCTTCCTGGGGCGGGTCCAGGTCCGGTGACTCCCGGCCCTGCTGCCCCACCGCCTCCTGCGCCGAGCACCGCGCAGGACGGTGACGCACGGGGTCCCGACTTCCGAGCCCCAGCCTTGTGCTAGACCTTCCCTGGTGGAATCTCCCCCTCTGTGTTGCCCGTGAGCTGTTGGGAAGCCTATTAAAAATTTTAACTGTTGGGAAGCCTATTAAAAATTTTAAAATCTTTTCGTTTCGGACCCTTTTAGCAGATACAGCAAAGGCCTGGCTCTTACAAACAAAAAGTAGGAAAAAGGATAGAAAGCTTGGCTTGTGTCATAACGGGAGCATGAAGGACTTGGGAGACATGGGGGCTCTTCCTGGTCTCTTTAGGAGGTTGAAGGAGAACATCCAGAGATACATGGGGTTTTTTCAGCAGAAAAAGCTCAGCTCCCATCTTGCAGCTTCTGCTTTTCCTCCCATCCTTTCCTCATTGTTGGCAAGACTATGTCACTGCACTTTTCGAAAAAACATGGCTAACCCACTGCTGTTTCTGAAATAAGCATATGGTTGTACGCCATGGGCCAAGAAACAGGGAAGACTCTTCTCCAGGCAGATAGTTTATTTTTCCTCCTGGGCCTGAGGACCAGCTAGTGGCTCTGAACGAGCAAGAGGCCCACAGTAGGCACCGTCGCCTCTGCCAGGAGAAGAGGCAGTGCTCAGCGCCGGGGTCTGCTCAGAAGTGTGGGGGCCACAGTGGCAACCATGTGCTTCTTTTCCATCGAGGGGATGTGATGGTGGTCCCTGTCTTCCTCCTCCACATGGGTCCCCTGGCTACCCGGCTGGGCCCGGTGCCCTGAGGCCTGAGCTGCAGTTTGATGCCTGCCCCGGCATCTCCATAAGTGCTCTTCTGAGTCCTCCTAGGAGGAGGGCACCTCTCACTGGGCATCGCACAGGTGGTTTCTGACCAACTATAGCTTGATGGGTTTCAGGGAAGAAGAGGAAGCGGGTTTCCAGTTAGGTTGATTCCCTGGGACGTGAGTTTTTGCTTGAGAGAGTTGCTTGTCTCTTGACCTGATGAGACGCAGAGGAGCCAGACTACTGTAAGTCTGCTCGTCTCTCTGATGTCTTCTTAGAAGGATTCTTTATTAAAAAACATGCACACACACACAATGTTATAACAATGATATTAGTGTAACCTAAAAAATTATCTTACCACCCCTAGAAGTTGGTGAGTCTCTTCCCAGCCTCTTTCTGTATCAGTCCCTACATAATACTTCTGTAATTTCAAGAATAGGCATCAGGCGTTCTGTCTCACCAAAGAGCACGGTTGGTGATTCCAGTTTGGGAAGGCTTTTCAACATTCCAGCAGGCGGAGACCCGTGTTTGCCTTAAATGCTTCCCTTGGGTTGGACAGCTAGGCTATTGTTTATAGTCCCTTTACCATTATGGATGATAGGACCCGAAGTGGCCCTTCTTAACATCGTAGTGACACAGGATGGCCCCAAAGACTTCATGCGCTGCCCATTTGAGTGGTACAGTTAAGGGGCCTGTTGAGCTTAAAGCGGTATAGAGGCTTTGTTTACAAAACCTCAAGTGTCTCCAGAGGTTTCTCTGATGACAAGTAACTGCAAACTGGGCCCCTGGAAGGTCCTAGAGAAAAATCAACACAGTCCTCCATCAAGGGAAAGGTGACACTTTAATAAAGAGCTTTCCCAAAAGTTTGTACTATGGAAAGAACATTTTGAAAACAGATGTTTGGTTTCCATCATTCTGTAATTTGTCACCAAAAACTATGTGAATGTGTCACCTATTAACACTAGTGTCTGCACCCTTAACTTGAGAGTTTTTCTAATCTGCTTTAAAATCCTTGAAATGACAATGTCAGTGGATTTTGAACTGGGCTTAAAACTATGAGAATGCGGTAATGCCCTGTGATTAGTTGCAGGAACATTCTTCTAACTTGAGGGGAGCTGGGGCCTCGCTAGTAAAATGCTCACAAAATCCTTTGTATCCACGGTGGATGGAGGCGGATGGCGTCCCCCTTGTCGCCAGCCATGAGCATCTTCCCCCTGGGTCTGTGCGTCTCTGGGAAGGGTCTTAGCTCTGATGGCCTTAGAGAGTAGACTGAAGCCGTAACTAGGCTCCTTTCAAATCACTGAGCCAGAGAGTTCCCTACATTTGAAAAAAAAAACGGAAGCAGAGTCCATTTGGTAGCTCTCACTAAAAATGTTATAACTCATGTGATTTAACGATTTCAAAGAGGTTTGTTGATACTCTTAGAAAATGGCACATTCGAATATATTTTAAAATATTGGTTATCTTGCTCCCGTCTCTCCTTTAAAATAGTTTATTTTTAGTGTCTTAACGCACGTAAGTTACTGGCATGGAAGTGCGACGTGTAAGTCACAAGCACACACACCTCCCTGCGATGTGTGCTTACGGGCTGCCCTTGCTCGGTGTCTGTCAGACGAGCGTGCAGACCACGGATCTAGGCAGATTGGGTTTATAAAGGGTCCTGCTGTAACTTGAGAGTAGCAATCGATGACTTTCATTTCCTTACCTGGTGAACTGGTAGAGTCCTGGGCGGGGGGTGGGGTGTTCCTGAGCACAAAGCAGGGCAGCCTTCTGGAAGTGCTTTCCAAAATGAATGAGCAAACGTGGTCTCTGGGTTCCTGTGAGAGAAAATGATGCTTGAGATCTTGGCACCACATTGGCCTCCTTGGCCGCCAGCTTCATGTGTTCCTAACTGCCCACGGCCTCAGTCCAGTGGAGGACTTTCTGGGGGCCAGGGCCCGTCAAGGTCATCCCTCTGGGGCAGGGGGAACGCTTGCTGACCTCTGTGGCGGAAGCCACCTTCACGTTCTTGGTGGGTGTCGCATAGCAGGTGACATGCCTGTGCGATGGCCTGGCCCCTGGGGACCTGTCCGGCGGTGAGAACGGCTCCCGAGGCTGGTCTGGTTTCAGGACGCATCCTCAGCGGGCTCGCATTGAGTACACGAGGACTACAGCCTCTGCTCTGGGACACACAGCGGCACGACACAGAGGAACGAGTGCTGGCTTCGGACCCCACCAGACCTGGGCTCAGGGTCGGAGAGCCATTCCCTGCGTGTCCTGCCTAACCAGGGAGACCTCAGTGGGCCACACCGCCTTTTCTGCTGGCGCCCGGGCCCCGTGGGGTCCTGCTCTCACTGGTCGCCCAGAGTGTCACGCTACCCCTCCCCACCACACCCTGAGCAAACCCTTCACGGTCATGGATGTAAGGTCATGGGTGTAAGATGGTGGATCCCACAGAGATCACTTTGGAGCATCTTGCTTTTTCTTTTTTAGACTCCTGGGTAAATAATCTCTGTATTAGCTGTGCAGCTTTGACAGTGTTACTTAATCTCCCCGAGTCTTGGCTTTTCTTCAGTTGTAGAGCAGGTTTCGAGCAGTTGTGTGGCTGAAGTGAGTTGATACACGGTGTTTATGCAACACAGGCAAGCTGGTGTTCGCGGGTCCAGCCCTGGGGGATGGTTCCGCCAGTCAGGGGCAGGGCTGGCCAGATAGTGAGGCTGACGTTGCTGCTGCCTCTGCTGGGCTTCCAGAAGGTCTCGTGGCCCCGTTGGGCCCAGAGCTCTAGGCCAGATGGCGTCTTAGTTTTAAGATATTTATCTGGTGGTCCGAGTATTTTCTTAACGCTCTCTTCTATTTGTGTTGTAGGAACCCAGCTCTTCAGCGCTCAGAGTGACTTCAGAATTACTACCTTGAAATTTCACCCGAAAGACCACAGCCTTTTTGTGTGTGGAGGCTTCAACCCTGAAGTCAAAGCTTGGGATATAAGGACTGGCAAGGTGATGCCCATCTTCCTCCCGTGGCCTCTCCGCAGGGGGGGCTTGCCTCGGGCCGTGTGAGCGGCTGGTGGAGGGAGGGCAGCGTTTAGGTGCAGGACCCTGGAGACGGGTGATTTCCAGCTGATGTTTCATCCGGGCTCAGCGTAACGTGTATGTGTTCTGAAAGACCATTCTATATTGAAACATCAGGGGTGCGACTCTGAAAACATTTATTGAGTACCTACTGTGTGCAGATGTTTCCAGATGATATAAAATGAGTAAGCCTTTGGGTTCCTCAAAGGAATAATGTGTGGATGCCAATAGCTGGCGTGGAGCAGTACTGTATGTGTGCGTGTGGGCACGCGTGTGTGTGCGCACATGTGTGTGTGAGGGAGAGAGAGAGAGAGATTAGGCAGGGAGCAAGGGAGGAACAGGCAGCCATTCAGAGGGGTGAGGGCTTTCTGCCTGATGTGAGGCAGGCTTCTTAGAAATTACGTCCCTTGTTAGGGTCGGAACCGTCAGAATCGTGCCTGTCTCTGCTCTTCCTGTGACCCCCACACCCAAGCCGTGAGCAGATCCTGTGGTAGCTGGCTTGAGCTGCCACTGACTCTTGCTGGGATAATTGCAGTAGGTTCCTATGTGGAAGCCCCCTTTCCCAACTCCTCATAGTTCTCAACACGGCAGCCAGAGTGTCTGTCACAGTGTAAGTCTGACGTGCCTCTCCCCTTGTCAGAATACTCCAGGCTCTGATCTCACGGTAAAAGCCAGTGTCCCCACAGTGTCCTTCAATGCCTGCATGAGCTTCCCTTCCCACCTTCTCATCATCTCCAGCCTCACTGGCCTTCTTGTCTTTCCTAGAACACAGTAGCACATTCCTGCCTCAGGGCCTTTGCACCTCCTGTTCCTTCCACCTAGAATGCTCTTTTCCCAGTTTTCTCTGTAGAGGGAAAACTCTACAGGGTTTTGTTCAAATGCCATCTCTCCTGTGAGGCCTTCTCTGACCACTGTGATTCCCCTCCCCCCCCGCCCCAGCATTCACTGGTCCCCTTTGCCACCTCATTGTTCTCCCCACTATGTGTCATCACCTGGACTACTGTGGATTTTACGTGTTTATCTGTTTGCCTGTCTGCCTTCACTTAAACATAATCTCCTCCAGGGGAGGGAGTTTTTATCTTTTTAAAATACTTTTTTAATGTTTAAAAAACATTTTTGAGGGGGGTGGGCAAGAGAGAGAGGGAGACACAGAATCTGAAGCAGGCTCCAGACTCTGGGCTGTCAGCACAGAGCCCGACGCGGGGCTCGAACTCACGGACCACAAGACCATGACCTAAGGCAGAATCAGATACCCAACCAACTGAGCCACCCAGGTGCCCCTCCTGGGTAGGGAGTTTTTGTCTGTTTTGTTTGCTGTTGACTTATAGCTCCTGGAATAATGCCTGGCATGTAGTAGGCACTGAGCAGGCGTTGGATGACCTAGTGAGGGAATGAGGGAGGGAGGCAGTCCTGCGGAATGTGTATGTATAGAAGGTAGGAGTATGAAATGTGTGCAGGGACCAGTGACTGGCTCGACCTGGTGGGGCCCGGGCTGCAGGCAAGGGCACTGGCCCCGGGCAGAGAGGCTTTCAGTGCTGTGAGTCTTGGCTTGGGTTAGCAGTGAGAAGCCAGGGCTGGGGGTGGGTTCATGAAAGAGTCATGAGGAAGAGCTGTAGGCTGATTGCCTCTGGGGGTGCTCCATGATTCTAGGCTCTCTTGTTTTCTTTAAAAAAAATTTTTTTTTAAATGTTTTATTTACTTCTGAGAGAGAGACAGACAGACAGACAGACAGCGTGAGCAGGGGAGGGTCAGAGAGAGAGGGAGACACAGACTCTGAAACAGGCTCCAGGCTCTGAGCTGGCTGTCAGCACAGAGCCCAACATAGGGCTCGAACCCACAAATCGTGAGATCATGACCTGAGCCGAAGTTGGATGCTTAACCGACTGAGCCACCCAGGCGCCCCTAGGCTCTCTTGTTTTCGAGGTCTGAGAAGCACTGCCTTGGTCTGAAGGAGCCACATGACCACTTGAGTCCTACAGGGTAGTTTATAATAAAACCCTTTGAACTTTGAAAACTTTGAAAGAAGATACAGAATGCCAGAGTGCCCTCCTGCGTTTAGGATTCAGGGGAGTCAGTGGTCCCGCTCTGAAGGGCTCTAGGCTACGGCAGTGCTGAAGGGTTCTCCCTAAAGGCTCCCCTCCAGGACTGCCTCCTGCCCCACCTTGGATTCCCCAGATTTGAAGGTCAAGTTGCCCGCTGTAGGAAGACACTGTCCAAACAGGCTGTTTGAAGGGACTGCTGGCATTTTGAGAACCTAAGAACAGGGACAGTTTCTTTAAAGAAAATGTGAAGTTTTATCCGTAAGTGTCTTGCTTAAAGTGATTCAAAAGTGGGAAAATTAAAGTACAGAGAGATGTGCTCTTTTTTAAAAAAAAAAAATCAAACATTTTTCTTTAACAAAGAAACTTCTTCTTACAAAAATATTTGGAAAAGAGAGAAAAATTACCCATAAAGACATGGACACAGTGGGATTAAAAAAAAGAAAAAACACCCAACCACAAGAACACTTGTATCTAGGCTGCATGTGTTGGAAACTCTTAGTCATGCTGTTTGAAGTGAGGCCTTTGATTACCCAGCCCTGCTGACGGCCACGTTCCTTAAAGGTGTGCTTACTGTTTTTAGCCTCAAAGACCAAACACGTAAGAGATTACTCACCAAGGACGCCATCTGATTTAAGAGTTTGTTAAAAATATTGGATTTTCTCCTAGGGCAGACGCCATCTGACAGGCTCTGGCAATGCTGGGGCAGAAGCAATTAGAAGCAGATGTTGCTGTGACTGGTATTGGCATGTTTGCGAGTGTCTCCCAAGCTAATCATGCGGGGAAAGGGATCTGCACAGCGTTTGTTTCTACTTCCCCTTTACTAGCAAGCAACCTGACTGCTGCTCCTCCCGCTCTGGGTGACAGGGCTAGTTGTATTTGCATCAGTCAGGCTCAGGGACAGCTCTCCTGCTTCACTTACGTTTCCTCTGACAGGCGGTGCGTGAGTGTCTCAAGGGGGAGAAGCCGGAGGACCAGAGAGGAAAGGCACAGACCCCCTGCCCTTCTGGCTCCCTCCCCGGGGTGGCTTCCGCCTGGGTGGCTCCCTTTCCATCCCTGGGAGCTGCCGCTGTATGTGGCGCTGTCCCTGGTGCTGAACTCTCCAGCTCGCTCCTGCATAGATGAACATCTGGGGCGGAGCAGCTTGGCTTTTCTTTTCTTTTTTCTTTTTAAATTACCTTCAGGGACAGTGGTGTAAACTGCAGGTGCAAACAGGAGGGACACTGAGCTTAGCTTACAATCAGGACCAGCTCCCCCTTTTTAAAATATATATATATTTTTAATTTATTTCTAGGAGAGAGAGAGACGGCATGAGCAGGGGAAGGTCAGAGAGAGAGGGAGATACAGACTCTGAAATGGGCTCCAGGCTCTGAGCTGACAGCACAGAGCCCGACGCGGGGCTCGAACCCATGAACCGTGAGATCATGACCTAAGCGAAAGTCAGACGCTTAACCGACTAAACCACCCAGGTGCCCCCAGCTTCCCCTTTTAAATACAACAGGAGGGAGTGTTTTGTTGTAAAAGTAATATGTAATCGTATGAAAAACTTGGACAGTAGAGGGACAGAAAAGAGAAGGGGTGGTCTGGCCAGCGAAGGAAACATTAGTAACATTTTAGTATTTTTCTCCAATTCTTTTTCCGTGTGTGTGTGTGTGTGTGTGTGTGTGTGTGTGTGTGTGTGTGTTTAAAATGTTGGTCTTATTTTTATACACAATTTTATATTTTGTTTTCTTACATAGCACTGTCAGGGTTTTCCTTGTTATCACAGACTTCTGCAGAATTTTCAGTACATCCCTTTGATGCAGAGTGCTCACCTGACTTGCTTCTTGCTGAAACTTCTGCCTGGTGCTCAGAGCAGAGTCTGACATAAACAGGCACTCAATAAATATGGATCAAATGGGTCGTTTTCAAATGGTTTAACTTAGTAAGCCATTTCCCTAGGTTGGATAGTTAGGTTAGTTCCTTTTTTTTTTTTTTTTAATTTAAAATTAATAGAGGTGAAGGTGGAGATCAGGGTCAGCAAACTACAGCCCAGGGTTACATCCTGCTTGCCTTCTGTTTTTGTAGTTTTCCTGGAGCACAGCCACACACTCGTTTCTTTGTCACCTGCAGCTGCTCTCAAACTACAGTGGCAGAATTGAGTAGTTGTAACAGAGATCACATGGGCTGCGAAACCAAAAATATTTACGACCTGGCTAACACCTGCTATGGATAGGTCTGGCTGTAACATCTGTCACCCTATTGATTGTAGAGCTCCATCCTGATCTGGCTGACAAGGTGGGTGCTTCTGTACCCACCCCCCCATTATGGGCATCCTTGCAGAAACCTTGTGCTCAGAGGATTTCTTTTCCAGAGAGCTGTTCTTCTGTCAAAGTGTGTGAGTAGTTTCTTGCTGTTGTGATCATCTCCTAACAGACCGTCTGGGTCTACTTTATTATGCATTCCACTATAAGACATCCATTTCTGCATTTGGTGTTTTCCATATTTCCTTAAACTTGGGTCCCAGAACTCAAATCACTGGATCAAAGCGAATCAGCATTTAAAAGGCAAGGGGTAGGTTCCTGAGGACAGAGCTGAGGCATATGCTGTGCAGGGCTAGTGAGCCCTCCACTGGAGCGTGACCACAGGGCCAGACAACTGCTTGCCACGGTCTGAGAGAACAGAGTCTGAAGAGTGGTTGGAATGGATAACTTTTAAGCTACTTTCCAGTGATACAATTTTATGACCCTTAGGCTGAGCCAAGTGATGAATGTTGGGATTCAGGATTTCTCAGGGCCAGCCCAATTCATTAGAGCAAATGGGCTGTTTGGCTTCCTGCTCTTCTTTTCTTGGCCCATCTCTCTCTGCCTTGGGTTTGACGGTTGGAGCACATCTCATCCCCACAAAGTGCCTTGGCTTCATCTCCATCAGGTCCAGCGGGATGTATTCCATGAGGGTCGGCCGGACTCATATACTCGAGCTGGCGTAAAGCCAGCAGCAAGATTCTCTGACTTCTTTCTCCTGGCAGTGTTCTTGAACTTGGGTGTGGCCTGGAGTCCAGGATGCCTGTGGGCTAGCCTTCGTATCACTCTAGGTCCCTCTCTCCTGGAGCCCCTCCCTGCTTCTAGTGCTACTGGCCTGAGCTACAGGAGACCTGGGCTCTCAGCCTCCCTGTTCCCCCTGCTCATCTGGGCGATTGTAGGCAAACCCCTTAGACTGCAGCCTCTCTCAGTCATGGTTTCCTTTTTGGTCAAGGGGCAAGGCACGGCCATCCATAAATCAGGGCTTTGCCCACTGCCCGTGTGCCAGAGAGCACGTGGGACTCTTGTTAGGATGCAGATTCTGTGTCAGCAGGTCTGCGGTGGGGATGAGGTCTTAGTCTGTGTTGGCTGCTAGAACAAAATACTATAGACTGAGGGGCTTCAAAAACAGACATTTAAGTTGCACTGTTTTGAAGGCTGGGGGCCCAAGACCAGGGTGCCAGCATGGTTGGGTGCTGATGAGGGCTCTCCTCCTGGCTCGCAGAGGGCTCCTTTCTTGCTGTGTGCTCATATGATGGAGAGAGAGAGAGCTCCGGTCTTTTCTTCCCCTTAGATGGACACCAGTCCCATCATGGGGGCTGCACCCTCATGACCTCAGCAAAATCTCATCACCTTCCAAAGGCCTCATTGCCCAATACCATCTATTGAGGATTAGGGCTCCAGCATATAGAGCTGGGGGGACACATTCAGTCCATTACAGATAAGATTTTGCATTTTTAACGAGCTCCCAGGAGATGCAGAGGCCATGGCTCACACTTCGAGAAGCCAGGGCCCAAAGGGCCTCTGCATGTAGGGTTACTTGCTTCTGTCTTGTGAGCTCCCTTGGCTTTCATCCTTGACTGGCCAGCCCTGTCTGTGACCTGTTTCAGTGACAGCTCTTAATCCTCTTACTTGACTATGAGTTCCCTCAGCCAACAGGTGTTTATTTACCACTGCCTGTGGGGGGCCGAGTTGAGTCACATCTGTGCCTCAGCATCTCTCACGGGGCCAGGAGGTGACCATGTCCCTCTGATCATGATGGAGCCTGAAGCAGCACCCACCCACTCCCAGCTGCAGGGCAGTGGCCGCCTGGGACCTCTGGAGGAAGGCCACCTGGGACCTCTGGAAGCAGCCCTCCAACAAAGGCTAGCTGCAAGTCAGCTGCAGCTGGCTGGCCGGGAAGTGAGGCAGAGGGCTTGGGCGATCTTGCGTCAGATGAGGTGCGCTGTTACGGTCCTGACAACGGGGTGGTCGGCTGGCTCTGAGCTCTTACACTCCCTGGTGTTTGGTAGATGACAGTAGCTAGTCTCACAGGTCCCTGGCTCTAAGCAGAGCATGGACTGGGGGCTGTGGAGCCCCCGCGAATAAGATGTGGCCCCAGCTCTCCAGGGCCCACTGGCACTGTGGGAGATGCTCAAGGTAGTCACTTTGTAGTTAAAGTTCACTTTAAGGTGACTATGTAGCTTGAGCCAAGTTAGCATAGGCAATAAAATTCACCCTTGTATCATGAATCAAATTTGTAAGAAAAACTACAGAGGCTTAGAAATCAAAATGCATATTTAGCGAATCACCCTTTTTTGCATGATTAAATCATGGAGCCTGAACATCAGCAGACTCCCTCCCGGCTGAGCAGGACCAGGCACTGGAAACGGGAGCAGCCCTGGCAGATCTAGGACATGTGCCCCTGAGCTGGGATCTTGGCTTCAGCCTGGTTCCTCGTCCCTTCTGTCGGCAGTGCCGGGGCTTGCTCGGCCCCCAAGAAAGCGAGTTGCAGATGGTACTCAGCAGATCACCGACCCCCACCCCACACACACACACACACCGGGCCTGGAATAAATTCTCATGGTAAGTTGGCTCTGACAGGCCAGCTCACGTTTGCTCCAGTGTTCCTTTGACACGAATCATCAATATTTCGTGTTTGTTCTACATCTTTTTCCTTCTCTTTTTTTTAAAGCTTATAAAGGGCCGTCTTGGCTCCCAGACCTCCTGTTAGTTTCTTGACCTCTCTCTGGAGCTTTGTCCCAGCCCCTCCGCCAGTGTGTGTCCCGGCATGCAGGTGGCCGTGGGGGAGGCCGCCGGCTCTCCCTCCTGCCTGCCTGGACTCTCCCCTGAGTCCCCGACTCGTGTGTGTGGTTTCCCAGCAAAATAGAAACACCCCGCGGACAGCAGTTTCGCCCTTTGGCTGCTCCACTCCCAGCACCGACCTGAGTGCGGAGCATGTAGCAGGCCCTGGGTGTGACTACCAGTAGCTCTTCTCAAGACCAGGCTTTCGTGCCCCACATAGGGAGCCCGTCCGGGAAGCGGAAGCCTGGCCACTGTTCGTTAATTTGCTCCTCTGAGCGCCTCCCCGGGTGTCCTTCCTGCGCGTGGGAATGCCACGGGCCGGCGGGCGGCCAGTAGCTGCTGTCCCGGGCTGGCCGGAAGCACCCTGAGGCCATCCGCCAACACTGTTGGCCGGAGGAGGCGTCAGGTTTGAAAACCCTCCAGGTGATTCGAATGTCTAGTCCGAGCTGCGAACCGCAGCCCTGGGGCCACAGTTTGGGCACCTGGGTGAACATCCTGAGTGGCGTCATGCACGGCTTCTGTCCCGAAGCGTGGACTCCTGTGGCGGCAGCTGGCTGAAGGCCTCAGCGCCATCCGTTTCCACGGCATTGCGGGCAGGTTGCTTATTTGCCCTAATGAGGTTTTGATTACTTTCCATTTGTCTCTTTCATCAGCTTTATATTAAAAAGACTTTTTATTTGGACTCTTTGTACTTTCTGCAGTTCTGAGTTTTGCCTCAAACCAAACTCTGCATGCAGATAAGAGTAGGAGACTAGCAGAGGTGGGGGATGGGGAAGGGCCTGGAGAGCCTGGTGCAGAGAGGAGCGTGGCCGCTGCGTTCCTTGTAACTTTGGTTGGTTCCTGGCTTTTCTGGGCTCCTGTGGTGAGTGGGGGCAGGGCTGGGGTGCTAGGGCCGCCACCACCTGCCGACCTCTGTACTGAGCTCCCCTGGTGCTCAGCAGTCAGGGGCAGCTGTCCCCCATCACTCTCGTAGGGCACCCGGCTTCCAGAAGGTTAGTCCAGCACACGGTAGCGCTTGGCCCATCAGCAGTGGGGTAAGACCTTGCGCTCGGTGGCCTGACTCCCACTTCCTTGCGGGGCTTCCTGTTCACAGCATGAATGAAACTTGAGTCTCGTGTATAAATAAAACGCCTTGTCAGGGAGTGCTGTGCGCTTTGTTCGAATGTTCGCTCAGCCCTGCCGCGCGCAGCTCTGTGCCTGGCGCCAGGGCGGTGGTGGGCCCCGCAGCCGCCCCCACGGTGAGGCGAGGAGGCCGTACTGGAAGATGTGGCTCTCGGCACAGGGGTGGCAGCTGCTGTGACCCCTGGATCTGAACCCAGGGCTTGTTTGAAATTCTCCCTCCCACTACTGCCATTTCATTTATTGATGTCATAAGAATATTCTGAGCCCCCAGCAGACCAGGCATGTAGTGTGACAAAAGCCAGTTAGCCCTAGCCTTCCAGGCGCCCCAGGCCCGTGCGGAAGCCCCCGCCAAGGACGCGTATTTCTTCAATGTTTGATGGATCGGTCCCTCACCGGCTGCCTTCACAGCCACCTGCGGGGGGGGAGGAGGGGTCCCCTGTGCATCCCCCTGGGTCCTCTGGGGTCTTGTGTCGAGCTGGGGAAATGGTTCCCAGAATTCAGAACCCCAGAGACCTGCCGCCCAGCCCGCCCCTTCTCTTGCACTTCCTTCCGCACCACTGTCCTGGGGCTGACAGTCAGACTCCTCTTTGAGTCCCGACGTGTGAGCCGTCAGGCAGAGCTGGGTGTGACCACAGGGGTCCCGTGGTCCTCCAACCGGGGGTTCTGACACTTCTGACTCCCCCTTGATGACTACCGCCCTTAGAAATGCAGTAGAGTGTATCAGAAAATGTAAAGCAGATTCTGGACCTCTACTGATTGTGTAAATATAAAATGTATATGATCCTAATTTACAAGTCCTTTATAATGCATTTTGCCACTAACATAATCTGTGTTAACACTGAACACCTCTTCGTGAGGTTTTTAAATCTTTAATACTTTTATCGAAATTGGTTCACATTTTTTTTACTTGAAAACGTATTTTAGCCTGCCGTAACTAAGAGTATCCAAAAAAGTCATGGGTTTGGTGCCCTATTTCTGTCTTAATATACTTTAAATACTTACTACATGTTGGGGGTTACAGCTTTGTTGAGATACAGTTCACACACCATACAACCCACTCACGTAAAGTATACAGTTCATTAGTTTTTACTGTATTCGTGGAATTCCACAACCATCCCCCACAGGCAGATTAGAATGCTTTCATCACCTCAGAGAGAAACCTGTTTCTTCTAGAGGTCACCGCCCACCCCCCCTGTGTCCTCCCCCTCCCATACCCCGCCCATCTCTTGCTTTCTCTGTGATTTGCCCGTTCGGGCATTTTATGTAAACGGAATCACACAGCGTGTGGCGGGCTTCTTCCATTTGGCGTCGTGTTCTCAAGGGCCATCCACGTGGCAGCGCGAGTCAGGGCTTCATTCCATCTTTATGGCTGAATACCGTTCCCACCGTACGGATCGCCGTGTTGTGTCCGTGCACAAAGTGGCGCACATTTGTGTTGGTGCTGTCTTTTGCCTGTCATGAATACCGTGACAAACATTCATTTACACATTTTTGTGTGAACGCCTGTTGTCGTTTCTCTCGGGTCCCGCCTAGGACTGAGATGGCCGAGTCACAGGGCAGCTCTGCAGGTAACCGTGCGCGACACGCCTTTCCTCCCTTTCAGGTTCTGTGTTTTATTATTAGATTCTGTCTCCTCTTTCGTCCCTGATACTGGTATTTACGTTCTCTTGTATTTCTTTTTTTCTTAGAGTGCCTAAAGACTTATTGATCATTTCAATAAAACATTGATTTTTGTTTGTTTATTTGTTTATTTTGAAAGAGTGTGCATGTGAGTGGGGAGGCAGAGAGAGACAGAGAGAATGAGAGAGAGAAAATCCTAAGCAGGATATGTGCTGTCAGCACAGAGCCCGATGCAGAGCTTGAACCCACAAACCATGAGATCCTGACGTGAGCCAAAACCAAGAGTCAGACACTTAACCTACTGAGCCACCAGGTGCCCCAAACTATTGATTTTCTGTGTCATTTTTCTATTTTCAACTTCATTAGTTTCTGCTTTTATTTTTATTCTGTTCTGCTTGCTGTGGGTTTAATATGCTCTTTCTCTAACTTCTTAAGGTGGGAAATTAGATCATTGATATAAAGTTTTTCTTAATAAAAGCATTTTCATGCTTCCCTCTAAGCATGTATCCCCCCAATTTTGATATGTTGTGTTTAATTTTCATTTGATTCAAAATATTTTCTAATTTTATTTTTACTTCCTCTTTGACCTGTGGGATATTTACAAGTTTATTGTTTAATTTCTGAATATGTAGAGATTTTCCAGATCTCTTCTTTCTGGTATTAATTTCTAGTTTGATTGTGTTATGGTCAGAAAACATACTTGGTGTGAATTCAGTCCTTTTATTTATTTATTTTTAAAGTTTTTATTTATTTATTTTGGGAGAGAGAGAGAAAGTGGGAGAGAAGCAGAAAGAGAGAGGGAGAGAGAGAGTCCCAAGCAGGCTCCACACTGTCAGCACAGAGCCTGACGTGGGCCTCAAACCCCCAAACCACGAGATCATGACCTGAGCTAAAGTTGGACGCTTAACCTACTGAGCTGTGCAGGTGCCCCTGAATTCACTTCTTTTACATTTGTTAAGGTTAGTGTTATGGTCCAGAATATGGTGTGTTTTGTTCAGTGTTCATGCGCGCCCAGGCAGAATGTGTATGTTGCTGTTATCAGGTGGAGTGTTGTGTGAAGGGCAGTTTGGTCAAGTTAGTTGGTGGTGTTCGAGGAGTTCTTCTGTCCTTGCTGGGGTTTTGTCTCTGTTTTTTTCAGTTATTGACAGAGGAGCGCTGAAGTCCCCAGCCGTCCTGTGGGTTCATGTATTTCTCCTTTCAGTTTTATCTTTTTCTTTTTTTTTTAATTCTTTTTGCGTTTCGAAGCTGCCAGCAGGGCCCCACCAGGGGCCTGCTCTCGGGTCAGAGCTGTTAGAGAAAATGGGGAAAAGACGGCAAATGGCAGCTTACCTCTGCGCTGGCCACTTACCCCTCCCCCAGTGTCTGCTTTTGTTTACCTTGAGAGAATTCAGGGGGTTGCTGTTTGCATTTGGTGCAGAGCTGAGGTTGCGGCCAGTGGGGAAACACGCTGGCGAGCGGCCCCCACATGGATTTTGAGCATGTTTTGCTTTTTGGCCTTGGATTTCCCCCTTTCACCGGCTGGATGCCACCTGCCCTGCACCCTGCACAGTGCCTCCTCCCTAGGAGCCTCTCCCGAACCCCGCCTGGACTGGACGGCCCTCCCTCCCTCACTGTCGTCCCCTAACTGGGACATGAGTCACGTGAGGGCTGGGGGACATGACGGTCTTGTCCAGCTTGGCGTCCCCAGACTTCCTGTGAGCTGGCCCGGGGCCAGGGGCGCACGCAGGATGTCTGGAGTTAGTGACTGTGAGTCTGCAGCTGAAGTCAGCAAAGGTCGTTCGACTTGAGGTAGGTTCATATAACCCTCATGCATCACGGCCCCGACACACAGACGGGGGTGCACACGGCCCAGCACACAGACGGGGGGGCACACGGCCCCGACTCACAGACGGGGGTGCACACGGCCCCGACACACAGTCGGGGGTGCACACGGCCCCGCACACAGACGGGGGTGCACACGGCCCCGACTCAGAGACGGGGCACACGGCCCCGACTGCACACGACACACAGACGGGGTACACGGCCCCGACTCACAGACAGGGTGCACACGGCCCAGCACACAGACGGGGGTGCACACGGCCCCGCACACAGACGGGGTGCACACGGCCCCGACTCAGAGACGGGGGGCACACGGCCACACGGCCCGACACACAGACGGGGGTGCGACACGGCCCGACACACAGACGGGGGCACACGGCTCGACTCGAGACGGGGGGCACACGGCCCCCACTAGAGACTGCACACGTGACACACAGACGGGGTGCACACGGCCCGACACACAGACGGGGGGCACACGGCCCCGACACACAGACGGGGGTGCACACGGCCCCGACACACAGGCTCGGGGGCACACGGCCCCGACTCCGACGGGGGCGGTGCACACGGCCCCGACACACACTCAGAGACGGGGGTGCACACACACAGACGGGGGCACAGACGGGGGGTGCACCCGACACACAGGAGCGGGGGTGCACACGGCCCGACTCACGGCGAGAGTGCACACGGCCCCGACACACAGACGGGGGGCACACGGCCCCGACTCACAGACGAGGGTCACAGGCCCGACCACAGACGGAGTGCACACGACGGGGTGCACACTCACACGACGGGGCACACGGGCTCGACACACAGACGGGGTGCACACGGCCCCGACTCACAGACACACACGCCCGACACACAGACGGGGGCACACGGCCTCACACACGACACAGACGGGGTACACGAGCACGGCTGCACACGCTTGACCACAGACGGGGTGCACACGGCCCGACTCACAGACGGGGGTGCACACGGCCCGACTCAGAGACGGGGGGCACGGCTCGACACACAGGCGGGGTGCACGGCTCGACACAGACGGGGTGCACACGGCTCCCGCACACGGGGGTGCACACGGCCCCGACAGACGCAGGGCACGGGGTGCACACGGCCCCACACAGACGGGGTGGGCACACACACAGACGGGGTACACGGCACGGCAGTGTTGACAACGCGCTGTTTTGGGCACGTGGGTCTCCCGTGTGCCCTGTCGGCCTGGCAGCCGCAGCCTTGCCCGGCTGCCCTGAAGGAGGACCGCCTGGGGCTGGTTGGCGGGTCTGGCGCAGGCTGAGGAGGGAGGGAGGGCGGGCGTGCGGAGGAGGCCGCCGCGCGTCCCCTGATGGGGCTGTGCCGGGCGGGCCGCTCATCATGTTGTGTTCAGAGAGGAAATGAAGGGTGGACGTCTCTCCTCACCCTCTGAATGCCCTTGTTGCATCAAACAAATTTCCCGGTTTTTAATTATAGTCTTTGATTTAAATCTTCTCTTGAAAAGGTCTGATTATCTGTCTCACCTCATTCATTTACTCATTGAACATTACCTGAGTGCCTGCCGCGCCGAGGGCACCTTCTTCGTTTACAGGATCCAGAGGAGCTACAGGAAACACCTCACGCCTGGCTGTTGGCACCACAATCCACCCAGTTTCTGGGCCAAGCCGGCAACCTCAGTGGCGGCTCCAGGACTGCCCTCCTCCCACCACCTCGACACCCTGTGCATTCCCCTTCCAGGCTGCACGTGTGAAGTTGTGCATGCTGTTCACTGCACACAGGCTCCTGGCTGAGCGGGGGCTGGGGCTGGAATGCAGCCGAGGCTCTGCTGGCCGTGCCCTGGGCGTGGGGTGGCCTCCACCCAAGGGCTGTCTTTTCCTAATAGGCACCAGGCTGCCCCCTGGGCCAGGGGTGGCCCTGCACCCTCCCCTCTGCTGCCCAGCATGACGAAATCCGCTCCCTCTCCGTCCCCACGGCCTCGCCCTGGGGCTGCTCCTCATCCTCTCTGCCAGGGCCACTGGTGCCCCTCACTGCCCCACCTCCTGTCTTCCACACGGCAGCAGGGGTCATCGTCTGGAAACTCAAATCTGAGTGCATTCTGCTTCTACTTGGAGCTCTTTCCTGACCCTGCGGGGCAGGCCCAAGCCTCCCATCCAGGCGCGGGCGGCTCTGCACAACCCGGCCCGTCTCCCTCCTCAGCCTTGACCTCGCGCCTTCCTGGACTATGTGGCTTGTTTGTTGTGGGTCGGTCTTAACTCTTAATATAAAAAGTAGGTAAATTATTTTCCAAGAAGATGGAGGAGAGGAATCTGCAAAGGATCAGTCTGAGACCCTGGGCACAGAGCCGGGTCCTGAACTGGGGGGTGGAGGGGCTGTCCCAGCTGCTGGAGGGTCCGTGTGACCTGGAGACACAGGTGCACCCCCCACTCAAGAGCGGGGTGGGGCTCATTCTCTCGATATTCGTTGCGGTCGCACAAGCGACGTGCTTTTGCAGGCTCCTTGGAAGATGGAAAGCTGTAACAGGGAAGATCGCTCACTCCCTCCAACGTGGCCGCAGCCACCACTGACAGCCGGTCCCGCTTCTTCCAGTTTTTTATGCGCGTATTTACATTTTTATGCGATTTTCTCCCAACCTAATATGATAATCATTAGCGTTTTCTGTATTGTTGAGAAGTTTCTGGATGCTATATAACTTTTAATAATTAGCCAGTACACTGTAAGTAAGGTGTTTAACCAGTCTTCCATTGAGTATTTATCATATTTCGATTGTTTCCTTGATCACTACCCTAAGGCAAACATCTCTGGATGTTTGTAAATCTGGATGTTGTAAATCAGGAGGATTTACCTGTTCACCCTGGACAGTGGGGTTGGTGCCTTAGTTTGCCTGCTTTCAGCCTAAGTGAGGCTTGTGCCCTCTCACCTCCGTCCTGGGGCAGAGCTGATGAGCCGATGCAGAGGGTTGGAGGGAGAAAGTGGGGTGGCTGAGGGCAGGGGCTGCCACCTCATGAGACAGAAGGAGGTGGGCTCGAGGGCCAGGGCAGTGAGGCCTGCTTCTTCCTGGGGCCCTGTCTTGGCTGCGGGTGTGGTCTCAGGGGTCAAAGTCCATTGTGCTCTGGTTTACCTTCCTCAGCCCTTGAGATCAGGCCTCAAACGAAGGGCCTAAGCTCTCATGGACTATGAGCACTGGGAAATGGGGTCCCCTCTGGGGGGCAGGTGAGTGGTTCTGAGGGCAGACCAGGAGGGGCTTCTCAGAAAAGGTGGCTCTCCTTATAGGAAGACATTGCTGGGCCCTAGGTCTCAGATAGCTGTCAGTAGGGGCTCTCATCCACCCCCACTAAGTGCAGCTATTTGGTTTGTGGGCCACAGGGACTTTGCACAGGAGTGGTGAAGCAGAGTGTGTGGCCCTGTTAACAACACCGGCAGGTAGCAGGGATGCTTGTCCCTAGGTGAGAGCCAAGGGCAAGTAGTGGCCTGCCCAGAGTACCCCCAGTGGCAGGTGCTGGGCTCTGGCTCTGGGCCCAGTGCGCTCCCCCTCCCCCTGATGCTGCCCAGGCCCTGGCCCCACCCAGAGGGTCCCTGGGGCCTGTCTGCCATCCTTTGGGCAGATACCACAGCTCTGTGCTTTCCCCTCACCTCTTCTGTATTCACTGGTCAGATAGGTCAGCTCCTGCTGGGCTCCAGGTATGCTCAGGGCAGAGGGAGGTGAGAAGCAGGGGCAGACATGATGGCCAGATGGAGATGTGTTGGGCATGGGGCCTTCTCTGTAGCCCAGCCCAAGGCCAGTGCCCTGGGAAGTGGCCTTTGTTGGTTCCCATGCCTCATCACAGACACAGACCCCTCCCCTCGGTGCCCTGGTTAGGGTCGCCAGGGCTGAGCGGGACTTGGTACTAGGGGCTAGGCCCTAACCGTCCCTCTCTTGTCCAGAGTAGGTCTCAGCCTCTGTGCATTGCCCCTCCTTTTTTTTTTTTTTCTAAATGTTTGTTTATTTTTTGAGAGAGAGACACAGAGTGCGAGTAGGGGAGGGGCAGAGAGAGAGGGAGACACAAGATCTGAAACAGGCTCCAGGCACCGAGCTGTCAGCATAGAACCTGACGCAGGGCTCGAACTCATGAACTGCGAGATGATGACCTGAGCCGAAGATGGACGCTTAACTGACTGAGCCCTCCACCCCACCCCCTACTTCTCGAGGGTTGGGGATGCCCAGAAGAGGTGCTCACAGGCCATGCGTAGCACAGGGACCCACACCCTGCAGGGCTGGGCTACCCTTGGCGGTGGCTGCATTGTTAGAACCCAGTTTAATTCGTGGCTCCATAGTAAAGTGAGGAAAACCAATTTTTCACTTGAGAGGATCAGCAACATGGATACATATGTAATTGTCTCTTTCTGCTTTTCTTCCTTTCCCCAGTGTTCTGTATCCGTAATTTAAAATTTCACAGTCTCCAACGCGATGGCTTCTCTGTGGGTATGTTCAGATCCGTTTTGGAGTCTGCAGACGCTAATTGAGCAGCTACTCTCTGCCTCTGGCTGGGCAGCCTGTGGTGTGCCGTGGGGGGGGGATGGGCCCACGGGCGGGGTGTCGTGCTGGCCCTGCCGCCACTCAGCTGTGCAGCCCTGCACAGGCCACTTTGCCTCTCTGAGCCAATGCGTCCCCGTCAGCACCCCGGGGCCGCTAATCCCAACCCCCTCATTGTGAGGCCGTGTGTGAAGCACCTGGGAAGCTGCACGGCATACAGTATGTACTCACTTAATGCCACCTGCCACCCCATGTCCGCAGATGATCACCGCCACAGGGTTGTGCCCTCCACACGGCCGAGAGAGCTGGCATTCAGGAGCTGAGGGAGGCTGCCTCTGCCCACAGCGTGGAGTCTGGGCCTTCGGCTGAGGATGTTCTAGCCCAGTGTGGGGGCACGGGCCTCCCAGGCTGATCAGAGACGCCTCAGATATACCTTCCCCTTGGTCTTTGATTAATCTTTAAAAGAGACAGATGAATTAATTACTGCCTCACAAGTATGGGTGCTCAGAGTGCGCGGGGCTGGGGGGGTGGTGAGAACTGGAAGCAGGACCTGGAAAGGAGCCCCGGGCACCCTAACAGCTGTCCTGGGGGGCGTGTGTGATGCCCCAAAAACCTGGCCAGCAGAACAACCCCCAAGACGGAGGAGCTGTCCAGGGCTGGTCAGTGGGGCTCCGGGACAGGGACACACAGTGACTGCTCCTCCCCAGGCGTCCCCTTCAGGCCACCCTCCCCCAGGCCTGAGGCCCACGACCCGCCTCCCCCCAGCCGGGTCAGGGATTAGGGCTGCGCTGTGGGGTCACACCTAGGAGGGCCGCCCGCGGGTACGTGTCCTGCCTCAGCTTGGGCCCCGTGAAGGTGCCGCAGGCAGGAGCCCAGGCAGCGCCGTGCTGGCGCCCGCCCTCCCGCGCAGCCCTGAACGCGTGGTGCCTTCCTCCTCTCCGGGTTTTCTGAGGGCTGGTCTCACATACCTCCCCCTCCACCCCTCACCCACCGCTTTGGGGAAAAAGGCCTGAGTGGCCCTTGTGGGTCCCCTGCATTTGGTGCTTTCGTGGTCTGGGCCTCAGTTGCTCCATCAGTCAGGAAGGAGCTGAGCTTTGTGATGTGGTCTGGATCAGCACCGTGTCCCCCCCGCCACCCCAGTGCCAGGGTTTAGCTGTGAAGGCTCAGCTGAAGCCTCACGTGGTGTCAGCTCCCTCTCTCGGGTCGGGGTGAGGGGGTGCTGGCAGAGGCCTTGAGGCAGCTCCCTGCTCCTCACCTGCTGGCTCCCAGCCACATCCTCCAGCTCCTTGGTTTAGCTTGATTTCAGGGGACCCTGCAGACCCCTACCGAACGCCTGCTGGGCGGCAAGCGGCCACGGGATGGAGGAGAACGAGGCTCATCCCTGCCTGAGCTCTGAGGTTACAGGCTGGGGTAGGAGGCGGATGCTGTTGGGCAGCTGGGACGGGGTGAGATGAGGGCCGCCGTGGAGCACGGTGAAAGGCTCACGGAAGGAGCACAGGAGTCTGCTTGGCATCCTTGGGAGGCTTGGTTGGCAGAGGTTTTAAAGGGCTCATAGGGATCTTCTAGACAGTAAAGTCCGTGTAGGGCATTTTAGGCTTAAAGAAGACACGAAGGCACAAAGGCATGAAAGGGCTTAACAGATGAGTGAATGGCAAAGAGTCAGTGTGGCTACAGTGCACACAAGGGGTGTGTGTGCCCGTGTGTGTGTCTCACGTGCAGAGGAGAGTAGGAAACAAGGTTAGCCTGTCAATGTAGGGCCTTCATCTTGGCCTCTTTCTTATTTTCTTCCTTCCTTCCTCCCTCCCTTCCTTTCTTTTGTATGTTTTATTATTTATTTTTGAGAGAGAGAGAGAGAGTGTGAGCAGGGGAGGGTCAGGGAGAGTGGGGGACACAGAATCCAAAGCAGGCTCCAGGCTCTGAGTTGTCACCACAGACCCTGATTTGGGGCCTGAACTCATGAACCTCGAGATCATGGCCTGAACCGAAGTCGGACTCTCAATGGACTGAGCCACCCAGGCGCCCCAGTCCTGGCCATTTTCAAGTTGTGGCCCAGACCCGAACACCCCAAGGGAGGCTCCAGAGACAGAGCCCCTCCCAGCCACGCAGACGCCTAGTCTTCCCGACGCCGTCTTCAAGGAAGGCTTGGGGCCTCGGCTGGTCCTCCGGGAGCTTGAGCCAGCCCATCAGTCACTCCTAAGTGTGACAGGGAAGGGTGTCCTCCCTCAGCGTAGGCTTATTAAAGCTCGCCATCTTTAAGCCTCATTAAGGCGTGTTAAATGCTAATGAATTTAGAGAGGGGCATCTTGGGGCCTCTGTTTCCTTGGAAACGTTTGAGAGCAGGTGCTTTATAATGAGCTGTACCTATTTTAAAAGTGAGCCATGAGGCCTGCTTTGATAGGCTGGATCTCAGATGTTGATGGGTAAGTGTGAACAAAGCCGGTGAGGCCAGTGGAGACGCTTGTGCTCTCTGAAATATCATTCTCTGGTGGTTTCTATAGAAACTCCTGGCACCTAGGTAGGAGAATTGCCAAGCTCAAGAGTCTCATTACCCAATATGTTGCCTCCAGCCCGGACAACTCAGCCCCAGCCTCTGAAGACCACTGGGGTCCTGTTAGCGGAGTGGGACAGGGTTCTGGACAGAACAGGACAGACGTGAGCTGCTGTAGCTGTAATTCTGCGTTAATTGCGCCTGTTGCTTCCTACTGCCCGATTCCAGCAGGCCCCTACTCTGCGCGCTTTAGGCCTGGCCGACTCTAAGAAGAGCTTCTGTTAGCAGGGTGCCCTCCTCCCCACAGAGCACTGTAAAAGGACCTTGTATGACTGAGAAATTTAAATACATACCAGGGTGGAGAGACTCTTGATGAATCTTCATAAAGCCAGCACCCCGTTTTGATGATTATAAATTTACAGCCAAGCTTTAATCTATAATCATACCCATTTTCCCAGCAATCTCTTCCCTCCAGCCTGCACGGCTGGATCGTTTTGAAGCATATCCCAGAAACATGCTATCATTTCATTTGTACATACTTTTGTTTCTTTAAGAGGGAAGGGCTTCAAAAAAAGTATTCTAATAGCATTGTCCCTGCTAACATAGCAGTAATCCCTTACTGTATCCGGTCCACAATCAGACTTCCCCGATTGCCTCATAATTTTCAACGTTTTCACACAGTTGCCTGATAAAGCTCTCAAGTCTCATTTAATGTAGAAGTTTCCTTTTCTGTTTTCCTTGTAACTTATTCACTGGGGAATAGGTTGGCTGATTGTCCCCTTTCCTTCTGGCATCCCCTGTGGTGCCATTTATCACATTCCTCTGTTCCCTGTATGTCTCACCAGCTGGTGGTTACGGCTCTTACACTGTGGCGTGCAGTGTAACCACTGAGGGTGCATGCTGTTCCGCTTCGAATCTGACTTGGTGGGGCTGGAGGAGGGCCGGAGAAGATACATTTCAAATAAACTCCCAGGTTTATTACGTGGTGCTGGTCCAGGGCTGGCTTTTTTTTTTTTTTTTTTTAAAGCAAGGACCTAGATAGAGACGATAACATCCAAGGATGTTTTCCTTTTTTTCAAGAATATTTGTTCTGGGGCGTCTGGATGGCTCAGTCGGTTAAGTGTATGACTTTGGCTCAGGTCATGATATCCTGGTCCGTGAGTTCGGGCCCCGCGTTGGGCTCCGTGCTGACAGCTCAGAGCCTGGGACCTGCTTCAGATTCTGTGTCTCCCTCTCTCTCTGCCCCTCCTCTGCTTGCTCTCTCTCTCTCTCTAAAGTAAATAAACATTTAAAAAAATCTTTAAAAAAAAAGAATATTTGATCAGATTCAGGTTAAATTTTTTTGGCAAGAACAGTTCATAGGTAGTGGTGCCGTCTTCTATCAGGAGGTACCTAATGCCTGGTTGAACCACTTTTAGGGACACTGGGATTGGTCAGGGGGCTCAGGTGTTATGAGCCTGGTGCCTCCATAATAAAATCCCATCAGCTTCTCACTCGATGGTCCTGGTAGTTACCAGTGGTCATTGCCTTGGTGTATACGTTCGTTAGAAGTTGCCAAATACTAGAGTACTTCTGTAAGGAAAGCTTTGCTTTTCAACTTCATTACCCTGAGGACAGGAAAGGCAGGAGGAAAGCTATCTTTTCCTTTATTTGTACATTTTCAGAATAATGAGTTGTTTCACAGCATTCTGCCAAAGGACTAAATTATTTTCATGTTGTGCTTTTTTAAAAAAAGTATTATTATGAACTCATGGATTTGTAACATATTTGATATGTTTTAATCAGTTGTGTTTGTTTTTCCCTGTACTCAAATTGCCCTATGTTTGTTGAGTGTCTTTTTTTTTTAATTCCCCCCCACACTCCGGGCCCCTGACTCCTGTGTCTTCTTTTTCCAAATCAACATTACTGAAGCACCACTGACATACAGTTAACTGCCGTGGATTAGAGCACACAATTCGGTTAGCTTTGACAGAGGTATGCATCCACGGATCCACCACCACAGTCAAGATGGAATATTTCTGTCACCCAAAAGTTCTCTCCCACCCCTTGGCAGTAAATCCCTCCCTGTATGTCATTCCTGCGGCAACCACTGACCCACCTTCTATCACTAAAGAGCAATTTGTATTTTTCTAGACTTTTATACAAATGGAATCGTATAGTAGGTACTCTGTCATATCAGGCTTCTCTCAGCTCGCACATCCATCCCTATCGTTTTATCAGCGGTCCTTTTTACTGCCAAGTGGAATTCTCTTGTATGGGTGTATCAGTTTGCTTATCCATTAACTGCTCATGGAAAGTTGGGGTGGTTTCCAGTTTGGGGCTATTATAAGTGAAGCTGCCATGACTATCCCGAAACAAGTATTTGTGCGGTTCTGTATTTTCATTTCTCTTGGTAAATAGGAGTGTAATTGTTGCGGCGCCTGGGTGGCTTAGTCGGTTAAGCAGCCGACTTTCGCTTAGGTCATGATCTCGCGGTTCGTGGGTTCGAGCCCCGCGTCGGGCTCTGTGCTGACTGCCAGCTCAGAGCCTGGAGCCTGTTTCAGTCTGTGACTCCCTCTCTCTCTGACCCTCCCCTGCTCACGCTGTCTCTCTCTCCTAGAAATAAATAAAACATTAAAAAAAAAAAATTAAAAAAAAAAAAAAAAGGAGTGTAATTGCTACGTGGTATGCTGCGTGAGTGTGGAAGCTTCCAATAAGTTGGCCAGCTATCTCTGACTAGCAGTGTACAGACCTTCTCCTGCTGCCTTGTCAGTCTTCCCGTTTCAGGGATTGCAGTGCATGTACGGTGGGGTCTCCTGGCCAAGGATGTTGAGCATCGTTTCATGGATTTGAATATTGAATATCTCCTTTTGTGAGGGGTCTGTTCAGATCCTTTGCCCACTTTGATGATGATGATGATGATGATGATGATGATGATGAAGGAAAAGGAGAAGTGGTGGTGGTGGTGGTAGTGGTAGTAGTAGTAGTTCTAGTTCTTTGTATATTCTGGGGTGATTTTTCTCTCCTTCCAAGTTTTTCTGTGTTCCAAGAAATTTTTGCCTACTCTAAAGTTGCAGAATGTTTCTCTCACGGACTCTAACAGTTTCACACTTTCAGGGCACCTGGCCAGCTCAGTCGGTGGCATGTGTGATTCTTGATCTCTGGGTCATGAGTTTGAGCCCCACGTCGGGTGCAGAGATTACTTAAAAAATAAATAAAACCTTCACACTTTGCTTCTACTCTTACGTCTGTGATCCCTTTTAAGTTCATTGTTGTGTGTGGTATGAGGTAAGGTTTCATCCTTTATTTTCGTGATGTGGACTGTGGTGTTCTGGCACAGTTTGTAGAAAAGCCATTCCTTTCCGGCTATACTGGTTTTGGACCTCTGACTGGTAATCAGCCGGCCTGTAGGTCCGGCTGATTTCTCTGGGATCTGGGTTCTGCTCCATCCATGGCTGTGTCTGTCCTGTTACCAAGAACACCGTCTCCTGCTTCCGTGGGCTTTGTAGCAGTGTTTGGATCTTGGAAGTGCAAGCCCTCCAGCCTTTTCTTTTTGAAAATTGTTCTGGCTATTCTAGGCTCTTTGTATTCCCATTCCCATTTCAACTTTGCAATCACCTCATCAGCTGCTACAGAAAAAAAAAAAGTCTGCTGGCATTTTGACCAGGATTGTGTCCAATTTATAGGTCAGTTTTGGGGAAATTGACATCTTAACAATATTGAGTCCTCTGGTCCGTGAGCATAGCGTCTCCCTGTTTATTTCGGTCTTCTTTAGTTTCTCTGAGCAGTGGTCTGTAGTTTCCAGTGTTTAGATGTTGCACATAACTGTATTAAATTTCTTCCTCAGTATCTCATGCTTTTGAATACTGTTGTGAAGGGAATTTTCCTTTAAATTTCATTTTTAATTGTTTATTGCTTTTTATAAACGTTTATGTATTTTGGAGAAAGACCAAGTATGTAAATGGGGGAGGGACAGAGAGGGGGACAGAGGGTCTGAAGTGGGCTCCACACTGATAGCAGCAAGCCTGATGTGGGGCTCGAACCCATGAGCTGTGAAATCATGACCTGAGCTGAAGCCAGACGCTCAACCTACTGAGCCCCCCCGGCACCCTCAATTGTTTATTGCTAATGTATAAAAATATTATTAACTTTCTTAACCTTATATCCTGTGACTTTACTGAATTCATGTCTTAGTCCTCATAGAGTACTTAGGAATTTCCACATATATGATCACATTATCTGTGAATAATACAGCTTTACAGCTTCCTTTCCAGTGTGTATGCATCCCTCCCTCCCTCCCTCCCTCCCTCCCTCCCTTCCTTCCTTCCTTCCTTCCTTCCTTCCTTCCTCCCTTCCTTCCTTCCTTCCTTCCTTTTCTATACTGCAATTACTAGCACCTCCATCACAGTGTTGAATAAAGGTAGTGAGAGTGAGCATCCTTGTCTTGTTCTTGACCTTATGGGGAAAGTATTCATCCTTTGCCATTAGGAATGATTTTAGGTAGAGGTTTTGAGTAGATATCCTAAATCAGTTTAAGTGAGTTACCTTCTATTGGTCGTTTTCTGAAGGTTTTTATCATACAGTAATGCTGAATTTTGTCAAGTGATTTTGTCATACCTGTATTTTTGCCTGTCTTCACTTAATATGGTGAATTACATTGATTTTTAAAAGAAATATTACATGAACCTGCATTCCTGGGATAAACCCTACTTGGTCATGATGTATTTTTTAAAAATATGTGGGTAATTCTAGTTGCTACTAATTTGTTAAGGATTTTGAATCTGTGTTCATGAGGATTACTGGCTTATACTATTTTCTTGTGTTGTCTTTGTCTTATTTTGATGTGAGATTAATATTGGACTCAAAAAAAAAATAAGTGGAGAAACCCTCTGCCGTCCTGTACTTTCTGAGTGTCTGTGTAGGAGCACTGTTCTCTCTTCCCTGGTGTTTGAGGGAATTCACCAGTGAAGACACCTGGACCCAGGGCTATCCAAGTATTCTGTTTCTTCTTCACTTTTGTGACTTTTTTCTTTCAAGAAATTTGCTCCTTTCATCTAAGTTGTCAAATGTGCTGGCCTGAAATTGAATTTAGCATTATTTCATTATTTCTTATTTACTTATTAAATTTCATTTGTCTTTCATTTTTCTTTCTCTTTCTTTCTTTATCTCTTTCCCCCTGTCTCCCTCCCTTTTCCTTTTCTTTTTTTCTTTTCTCTTTCTTTTCTTTCTCTTTTTCTCTCTTTCTCTCTTTCTTTCTTCCTCATTGTTTTTCTCTCCTATTGATCTGACTACCAATCTGGTATCATTACTGTGAAGTTTGAAGAACTCACTTTAACATTGCTTGTAGTGCAGGTTCCCTGGTGGTGGACTATCTCAGTTTTTGTTTATCAAAAAAGTCTTTATTTTGCCTTCAGTTTTCCCATGTCAGCCCCTTTTTGAAAATGCCTTTATGGAAGTATAATAGACAGACATTAAACTGCATATTTGAAGTATACACCTTGATAAGTTTTGATATATGTATACATCCATAGAACCATCACCACAGTTAAGTAATGCATCCATCATCTTCAGACATTTTTGTGTTCCTTTGTATTTTTTTCCCTCCATACTTATCTTTTGGCCACCACCGGTCTGTTTCCTGTCATTACAAATTAGTTTCCATTTTCTAGAATTTTTGTGTAAATATAGCCATATGGTATGTACTCTTTTTGTGTGTGGCTTTTCCTCCCATTCAGCATAATTATTTAGAGATTGAGCCATGTTACTGTGTATACAAATATTAGCTTATTCCATCCTACCGATAAGTAGGACTCCGCAGTAAGGACATACCACAGTTTATCTGTTTACTGTTGATGGAGGTTGAGTTGCTTCCAGCTTTTGGTTATTACAAATGAAGTTGCGATGAACATTCATGTACTTGCCTTTTTGTGAACACATGTCATCAGTTCTTTGGGTGTGACGGACTACGTTGTGCCCCCCTTCACATGTTGAAGCCCTAACCCCTAATATGACTGTATAGGGTCTTTAAAGAGATAATTAAGGTTAAATGAGGTCATAAAGATCAGGCCCTAATCCAGTAGGACGGATGTCTTTAAAAGAAAAGGAAGTGACACCAGAGCTTGCTCTGTGCTGCACAGAGTAAAGGCCACATGGGGACCCAGCAAGAAGTCAGAGTCTTTGTTGCAAGGAGAGAGACTTCACTAGAAACCAACCGTGCTGATACCTTGGTCTTAGACTTCCAGCTCCACAAGTGTGAGATAACGGATGTCTGTTCTTGAAGCCACCCACCTGGTGGCACTTTTTTATGGCAGCCTGAGCAGACTAAGACATTGGATAAATATCTAGGCTTAGAATGACTGGATCATGCACTGGCGTATGTTTAACTTTTAAAGAAACTTCCAGTTTTCCAAATGGTTGCCCTATTTTACCATCCCGTGAACACTGTGTGAGGGTCCCATTGCTCTGCTTCGTAGCCGCCACTTGTTATGATCAACCTTTTAACTTTAGCCATTCTGAAGTGAGTGTAGTGGCATCTCACTGTGGTTTTAATTTGCATTTCCTGAATGACTAATGATGTTCAGCATCTTTTCATAAAGTTCTTTGTCGTCTGTATACATAGATTTTTTTGGATGAAATGTCTGTTCAAATTTTTTGCCTATTTTTTGGAAGAGCACATTTAAAAATTTTTGATAGTTTAATTTCTCGGTGTTTTTCTTTTCTGATCATGCTGTTGATATCATATCTAAGCAAACTTTGCCTAATCTAAGGTAACAAAGATTTCCTTCTGTGTTTACTTTCAGAGTTTGTACGGCTTGGGGCTTTATATTAGTCTGTGGTCCATTTCATATTCATTTTTGTACATGGTACAATGGTATGGATGGAAATTCATGGTTTTGCATGTGGATTTTCAGTATTTCTGCAACATTTGTTGAAAACAATGCCCATGCCTTATAACTGTGGAAAAATAGTTGACTAAATATGTATAGGTCTATGTTTGTAATGTCTCTTCTCTTCCATTGCTTTCTTTGTCTATCTTTACACCAATACCCCATTGTTTTCGTATTGTAATCTTGCTCATTATTTTCATTGTAATCTTATGAGCCTTGAAATCAGGTAGTATAAGTCTTCCAATTTTTTTCTTTTTCAAAATTGTTTTGACTGTTCTAGGTTTTCTGCACTTACATTTGAATTTTACAATCACTTTGTCAATTTTCTCCCAAAAAAAGTCCTGCTTGAACTTTGAACAATATTGTATTTGATCTACCGATCAATTTTGGAGGATAATTGAATTCGTAACAGTTTTGAGTCTTCCGATCTATGAGCATAGTATACTTCTCCATTTATTTAAATCTCATTTAATTCTCTCACTAATGTCTTGTAGTTTTCACTCGATAGCTCTTCCACATTGTTATTAGGTTAATCCCTAAGTATGTATATTTTTATGCTGTTGTAAGTAGTATTTTAAAAATTTCAATTTCTGGGGTGCCTGGGTGGCTCAGTTGGTTAAGTGTCTGACTTTGGCTCAGGTCCTGGTCTCACAGTTTGTGAGTTTGAGCCCTGCATTGGCGTCTCTGATGTCAGCACAGAGCCTGCTTTGGATTCTCTGTCCCCCTCTCTCTGCCCCTCCCTTGCTCTCTCTCACTCTCTCTTTCAAAATAAATAAATAAAGTTTCAGTTTCTGATGGTATATTGTTAGCATATAGAAATACACTGATACTTGTGTATTCACCTTGAATTCTGTAACCCTAAGCCATTTATTCTGGTTGCTTCTTTGTAGATATTGTTGTATTTTCTGCAAAGATGATCATGTCATCAGTGAATAAAGGCAGCTTTAATTCTTCTTTTCCAATCAAGATGCCATTTCTTCCTCCCTTGCACCCTGCCTTCTTTCCTTCCTTCCAGCTTACTGTGTTGGCTTAAACCTTGAGACGGATGTGGTGAGGGTGGACATCCTTGCCTTGTTCTCAGTTTTAGAGGGAAAGCATTCATTTTTTTCCCACAGTTACATATGTTAGCTATGTGTTTTTGTAGATGCCCCTGTGAATTTGAGGACATTACCTTTTGTTTCTAGTTTGTTGAGAGTCATTATTATGAATGAATGTTGGATTTTGTCCCTTGCGTTCCTCACATCTATTGAAAGGATATGTTGTTCTTATTTACTCACGTAATATGATGGATTTTCTCCATAGGTTTTTCAGATCTTAAAACAACCTTGTGTTCTTGGGATAAGCTCCCCTTGATCATGGTGTATTATCCACTTTATATAATTTGGGATTCTGTCAGCTAAAGCGTGTTCAGAATTTTCACCTCTGTGTTCAAAGGGATACTCTTCTGTACTTTTCTGGTAATATCTTCGTCTTGTTTGGGTATCAGGGCAGTGCTGGCCTTACAGAATGAATTGGGGACTGTCCTTTCTCCCCAGTTTTCTGGAAGAGTTTGTTTAGCATTGCTTTTATTTCTTCTGTAATATTTGCTGGAATTGACTAGTGAAGTCATCTTAGACTGAACTTTTCTTTTGGGGAAGATCTAAGCCTCAAATAAGATTTATTTAATAAGTAATACGGTTATTACAAGTGTTTTTTTTCTCTGAGTGACCTTTGGTAGTTTGTGGCCTTCAGGAAGATTTTTCTTTGATCAAGGTTATCTAATTTTTTGGCACACATTTTTTCATAATACTTATGTTATTACGTATACTGTGTAGTGATGTTACCTCACTTTTCTCATTCCTGATACTGGTAATTTGTGTTTTTTTCTCAGTTCCCTCTGATCAGCTATCTGGAGGCTTATTAATTTTGTTGACCTTTTCAAAGTACCAGATTTTTGTTTCATTGATTTTTCGGTTTCTTTTTTCCTTTTAAAAAAGTAATGATTTCTTATCTTAATTATTTCCTTCTGCTTAAACTTCGGGCTTAATTTTATCTTATTTTTTAAGTTTCTTAAAGTGGAAGTTGAGACTTTTAGTTTTTTTTCTAACACAGACGTTCAGTGCTAAGGGAATCCCCCCTTACCCAAGACCCCCAGCAGGTGCCTGAAACCATGGGTAGCCCTGAACTCTGTACATAGCACATACTGTACTTACACACCTAAGTTAAAGTTTCATTTATTCATTTATATGTTAGGCACGGGTAATAGATTAATGGACCTAATAATAAAATAGAACACTTGTAACCATGTAACATAACAATATAATGAGTTATGTGAACGTGGTCCTTCTCTCTCAAAATATCTTATTCTACTGTACTTACCCTTCTTTCCTTGTGACGATGTGAGGTGATAAAAATCCCCGCGTAGTGAGATGGAGCAAAGTGAGTGACGTGGGAGCTATGACGCAGGGAGAGGCCACTGTTGACCTTCTGACGAACCGTTGGCTCCAGACCACGGTTACCGACCACAGGTGGCTGAAGCTCTGGAAAGCGAAACCTCGGACGAGGGGAGGGGAAGACTGTGAATTTCACTCTGGGCTCTGCAGCTACATTACACAACTATTGCAGTATTGTGTTTTCACTTTTATTCAGTTAACAATACTTGCTAATTACCTTTTTTATTTCTTCTTGGTCCATGGATTACATAGATGCGCCATTTAGATTCTACATACTTGGGAGTTCTCCAGATATCTCGTATTGATTTTTAATTTAGCTCTGTTGTGGCACAGAACATACATTGTATGTTTGAGTCCTTTTAAGTTTACTGAGACTTGCTTGACGTCCTAGAATGTGGTCTATCTCAGTAAGTGTCCTGTGTGTAATTGAAAAGAATATTTATTCTGCTGCTGTTGGGAATAATGCTCTATACATCTCAACTGGACCGAGTTGGTAAACAGTGTTATTCAAGGCTTCTGTATCCTTTCTGATATTTCTGTCCATTTGTTGCCTTCATTAAGAGCAGCTGGTTGAAATTTGTGACCAGAAGAGTGAATGTAGTGAATGTCTTACTTCCTTTTTAAGTTCTATTTGTTTTCTTTCATTTATTTTGAGGCCCTGTTATTAGGTGAATAACTGTTTAGGATTGTTATATTTTCCTGATGAATTAGTTATTTAATCATAATGAAAAGACTCTCTTTATCCCTGGTAACATTCTTTTTCTGAAATCTACTCTGCTTGTCATTAACCTAGGCATTCCTGGTTTACTTTGATGACTACCGCGGGATGCATCTTTTTCCGTGTGTTTTACTTTAGACCTCTGTGTGTCTTTATATTTAAAATGTGTTTCTTGTAGACAGCCCTATGGTTGGATCTTGATGTTTTAGTTTAATTCCGTATAATAATCTTTTCCTTTGAACCGGTGTATTTATCCTCTTTTAATGCAACCATCGGTATGGTTGAGTTTAAATTTGCCATCTTGCCATTGTTCTTCTTTGTTACATCTATTCTCTTTTCTCATTTTTTTGGTTTTGTTTTAACCTTCCTCTTTTCCCTCGAATTAACTTAGTGTTGATTTCACCTCATGTGTTTTGTGCTTTTTAAATTTTTTTATTTAAAAAAATTATTTTATTTTATATTTTTGAGAGAGAGAGAGCGAGCAAGAATGAGCAGGAGAGGGGCAGAGAGAGAGGGAGAGAGAGAATCTCAAGCAGGCTACACACCGTTAGCACAGAGCCCGATGTGAGGCTTGAACTCATGAACCGTGAGATCACGACCTGAGCTGAAATCAAGAGTCAGACACCTAACTGACTGAGCCGCCCAGGTGCCCCTGTTCTTTTTGCTTTTTTGATCTTTGGATTAGTGTTGTGGTTTATTTTTAGTGGTTGCTTAGAGTGTATAGTAAACGTCTTTGTCTTATCTGCCTGTGGTCACGTCCTGTTGTACCCTTTTTGTACTGAATAAACATTTCACAGTATGCAGATTTCCCGTTTTCCCCTTATTAATCTTTGTGCTGTTGTTGGCATACATTTTATTTCTACATAAATTACAGTCCCCACTACACACTGCTACTATTTTTGTTGGAAACAGCAAAGTATTTTTAAAATATTTTAATAATAGAAAAGTATGTCCTGTTTCCCCCACACATTTAACCGTTTCCATTGCTTTTCAACCTTTTGTGTAGATTCCCGTCAGTATCATTTTCTTCTTGCCTTAAGGACTTACCATTTCTGTTTTCGACGGTCATGCATATTTCGAGGAACTTAGTTGGCGAAAAATGGCGTCTTGTGTTGACCCAGGCCTGTTTCTGGTGCTCTCCCTTCGTTTCCTGAAGTTCCGACTTTTCCTCTGCTGTCACTACTCTTTAGTGTAAAAACTGCCTTCATCCTACCTTCATTCTTGGGGATATTTTTGTGCCTGTAACGCTCTGGGCCAGCGCTCCTCGTCAGCTCTCTCGCTGCGCCCACGGCCTCCACAGGATTGACAGGGAGTCTGCACAGTTTCCGACTGCTGTCTGGTGTTGCTTCATTTTTCTCCCCAGGGGGTTTCAAGGTTTGTCCTTTGAACTTCTCAGCAGCGTGATTGCGATGTTGTGTCAGGGCTTGATTTTCCTTGGTTTTGTCTTCTCTGTGACTTGCGGGGCCTCTTGACTGTAAGTTTATGCCTTCTACCAAACCTGGGCCCTCTCGGTCAACAGTATATGCATTGTTTTTTGCTCTGCCATCTCCTCCCTCCCCTTTCGGAGCCCACATGACAAAAATACTTAGGCTCTGCTAGGTCCCTAAGGGTCTATAATTTTCTTCTTCAGATTGTATCATTTCTGTTGATCTGTCTTCCAGTTCACAGAGTCTTTCTCACTTCATTTTGTTATAGAGTTTCTTCTTTATTTTTTCCCAGTTCTAAATTTTCTATTTAAAATAGTACGTAGTTTCTATTCACTGTTGCGGCCATCTATCCATTCATTTCCAGAGGGTTTGTGTTTATGTCATTGAGGATTATCTTAATAGCTGTTAATTATATCTGATAATTCCAACATCTGGGTCACTTCGGGACTGGTCTCTATCGTTTCTCTTTTGTCGTACTTACTATTTACGTTTTCCTGGTTCTTTATATGTCAAATAGTTTCGGAATATATCCCACATATTTTGAATAGTATAAGATCCTGGAGCCTATTACAGTCCTATGAGAATAGCAGTTTGTCTTAAAAGGCAGCCACACCTGTTAGATTCAGTTTGCAAGTTCTTTCTCTCTTTCACTGGGCAGCGCTTTCATTTTCACTGCAAGGTTCGAACTCTCTGTGATGCTGGGCCACAAAGGGGTTACTTTCAGATTCGGGCAGTGGCTAGATGGTGTTCCACTTCTCAGAGCTTCAGCTGTGCCTCTGTGGCTGGGTTCCGTGGGTGCATGGCTTCAAAGTTGTCCTGGGGTGCATGCCCCTTCACGCAAAGAACGAGAGGACTCTCCGCCCTCTCCTCTTGGGAATCTCTCCCACACTGCCTGGCTTCCTGGGTCCTCCTTCCCTGGTTCTTCTGCCCAGAGAAATGGCTTTGTCTCAGACTACTAGCCTTCTGTCTTGTCACAGCCACTGTAACTAGGATCCCTTTCAAGGCGAAGTACCCGGAGAAAAGAGAGGAAAAAGGTAATGTGGATTTTCCTTAGCATTTTTATAATAAAGGCCCTTTTCCCCAGCTCTTCTACTCAGATGTTTGCCCCTGGGTTTTAGGTGCTTGTACTGCACACCCAGCGCACGGGAGCCCTGCTGTTGGGGCTGGCATTGGGTCAGGGCAGGAGAGCAAATGGAGACATTGGGAAATGTCCCCCATATTCTCTGGCTTACCAGGGCCCATTTGCTTGTTCCTTCGACTAGAATGACAGATTTATATTGGAATTTTTACTGTTTGTGCCCACTGTGTAGTTCCATTTTTTCAAGAAGTCCATTATCAAAGTTAGGAGTTAAGAGACAGCAAACGGCAACCCCCATCCCTATGCCCTACAAACCTAGGATCTTACTTCTTTCCCTCCCCAACCCACTTGTTGTTATTTACTCTTTAAGGCCTTTAGGTAGGTGCTTCTTGAATTTGTTCCAGAGCTTTTCATTGTAATTGGTGGGAGAGAGTAAGAGGTCATAGTGGGCTTACTCCATTTGGGGTTAAAACTAGATTTCATCTTCAGATCTAGTCTTTTTTTCTCACGGGTATACTGTGAATACTTTCAGTTGCTATGTCTTGTAGTTCACTGGCTTTTTGCAGTGTCTCACTTGTTAATACATCTAACATATTTTTCATCTCAAACACTGTGTCTTTCAGGCCTATGTCCTCCACATCTCTACTAACCATATCACTCTTTCCTCTACCTTCTTAAACGTATGCCAGACGGTTACAGTCACCATTGTGGGGCTGATGTCTGTCATCCATGTCACTTCTGCTTAGCTGGGTTTGGAGACCATAATCTGAGTGATGTGCTTGCTCCTTGGTTCTAGGCCCCTTCTGCGGACAGAGCTAGAAAATGTTTTTATTATTAAGAAAAAATACATTAGGGGCACCTGGCTGGCTCGTCGGTAGAGCATGCGACTCTTAATCTTGGGGTTGTGAGTTCAGACCCCATGTTGGGCATACTGGTTACTTAAAATCTTGAAAAACAAAACCAAGAAAAAAAAAAGAGAGAGAAAATATGTATCATTGTGTATACTGACTTTCCTAATTCAAATTTAGGATTACAGAACTTTTTTCTTTAATGTCTTTGGTTTTCTCTATTTTCTCTTTTTTATACTGGAAGTTTTTATTTCTATATACGTTCTCACAGGTTTTCTTTGGCTTATGTGAATGCTAGCTGTGCAGTGACTGAAGACTGTTTAATATTTCTTGTGGTTCTTTCTGTCCACAGTGTGTGTCTAGTGCATGTCTAAATTACTGATTTTTCTGTTCAGAACATATATTCATCTAAGGATGTGCCATTAAATTACTTTGCCTTTAATGTTTCCTAAAATAAATCCTATTTGTGTGGCTAAGAGACCAGCTCAATACATGGTTAGTTTTATCAGCTTAATTTTGCTTTCACATTTTATTTATTTTTTATTTTTTTAAATGTTTTATTTATTTTTGAGAGAGAGATAGAGACAGCATGAGCAGGGGAGGGTCAGAGAGAGAGGAAGACACAGAATCCGAAACAGGCTCCAGGCTCTGAGCTGTCAGCACAGAGCCTGATTCAGGGCTCTAACTGATGAACCATGAGATCATGACCTGAACTGAAGTCATACGCTTAACTGACTGAGTCACCCAGGCGCCCCTGCTTTCACATTTTAGAGACTGCTTTCAAGTAATTTTGTTGCATAATTTTATAAAACACATACATGGCTCTAGAGAAGGAATTGGAAAGCTATAGCTGGTGGGCCTGATCTGGCCTGCCGCCGGTTTTGTATGGTTCTGGAGCTGAGAACTTTTCTACATTCTGAAATGGCTGTAGCACACACGCGTGTGCACATGCATGCAGACACGCACACAGAAGAGCGTGCAGCAGTGACCCTGAAGTACTTACTGTCTGGCCCTTTACAGAAACCCCCGAAGTCCCACCTCTCCTCCCGTCTCCTCCACTCTGTTCTCTTCTGTTGTTTATTCATTTATTTACTTCTGGTTTATCTTTCTGCTGTTTTTAATGGATGGACACACACACACACACACACACACACACACACACACACACACACACACGTTGCCATCACCTCTTCCATTGATTTTTTACACGTTTTCCCCACCACCTGGCTCTTCGTACTGGGCAGTATATCTTGGATGCCGCTCCGTAGCTGGGCAGGTGGACAGGCCTCAGTCTCTGCGGCCCGAGGCATCCTGGAGCGTGGATGTGCTAAGACTTACTCCGCCGATCCTCTCTGGATGTACATTTGGGTTATTTCCAGTGTTTCATTTTTCTAAGTATTGCTGCTTTCAGTGCGGTGTATTCACATCTCTGTGGGGTTTGCCAGCGTACCCCTGGGAGCGTCCCTACAAGTTGGCTTGCTGGGTCATGCGTACTGCTGAGACACAAGGTGTGTGGTATTTTGCTCGGTGTTGCCCCAGGGATTGTACCATTTTGTGCTTCTGTCAGCAGCGCGCACAGTCAGCTCGTGCCCCACAGCCGCCTAACGGGGCGTGTTGTCAAACTGGGACTTTGGTAATTTGATAGGTTAAGAAATGGTATCTCTGTGTGATTTGAATTTGCATGCTCATTAGGAGCAAGATCAAAGGACCAATTACATTTCCTTTTATATGAATACATTTCACTTTTCTTGCCTTTTATTTTTTTCTGTAGATGTGCTGAATCTTTCTCATCTGTTCTGAGAACCTGTGTGTTAGGGATAGTAACCTTTGCCTCTAAGATAAGTCGCAAATATTCCTCCTGATTGTCTTTTTTACTTACTTATTTACTTGTTTTTTATGCCATACAATAGTTTTTAAAATTATTATTATTTGTGTGTAGCCAGCTTAACCCATTTTTTTCTCATTGCTTCTAGCCTCAGAGTCATGACTGGGAAAGATTCCGCAACCCCCAGATTGTAGAAAAACTTAACCCTGTCTTCTCTTCGATGTTCTTCATGTAAATTTCTGATCCTTTTTAAATTTATCAACAGGGCACTTCTGGTGTACACTGTGCCCTGTGATTGGCTACTTGCATGGATTTGGTGGACACCGTGCCCGGTGATTGGCTACTTGCGTGGATTCGGTGGACACCGTGCCCAGTGATTGGCTAGTTGCGTGGATTCGGTGGACACCATACCTGGTGATTGGCTAGTTGCGTGGATTCGGTGGACACCGTGCCCGGTGATTGGCTAGTTGCGTGGATTCGGTGGACACCGTGCCCGGTGATTGGCTAGTTGCGTGGATTCGGTGGACACCGTGCCCAGTGATTGGCTAGTTGCATGGATTTAAGCTGCAGAAACAGGCCCTTTGCTCACCTCTCCAGCAGGCCTTTATGCATAGACTCCTGACACCTTAGCATTTGCAGAGACCCAGATGTTTCTTTTCAAGGAGAAGGGACTTGTCCAAGGAGCCAGAGCTCTGTGCTGGGGCCTCGAGTCCCTGCTGGCCCTGGAGCAGATGGCTTGTGCACCTCTGGGGTGCGTTGGCCTCCGGGCCAGGCCCGCTGCCTTTGCCTGCTCCCAAGCTGTGGGCCCTGTGTCGTCCCCCACTTCCAGTGATAGAGGCCGAAGCAGGGGTCGGGGGCAGCTTTCCCAGGACCGCAGAGGCAGCAGCAGGCCATCAGGCTGGACACCGAGGTGTCTGCCAGGGACCTTGGGCCCTCTCCCTGGGCAGGAAGGCCTCTCTTGGCCTCCACGGGCCGGCGGTGATGTGGCATTGAGCACAGCGCTCTGCTTCTGCCCCCCCAGCCACCACCACCACCATGGTCTCAGAGTCCCAAGGGAGTCAGGTCTCCTTTGTCTCCAAGTCCAGGGCCAGAGGCGGACCCTGCGAATCAGTGGTGGCAGCTTCACATATGCTGGCTCTGCCCCAAGTGCTGGGTATTGCTGGGAGCCAGAGACCTCAAAGTGCCTACTTTGCACACTTTCCCTTTGTGCATGAATCCACTTGTGTATCCACTCATTCACTTAGCTGGCCATTAATTCACACACGTAGGTAATGCCTGCAGCGTGCAGACCCAGCACTGCCCAAGGGCCACCCCGGAATGCGCCAGATGCACCGTCCTGTGGAGCAGGCAGGTGGCTGAGGGAGCATGGGGTCCCGCAGGACCAGAGCAGTGTCTCCCCTTGCTTGTCCTCAGGATTGGGTGCAGAGGAGTGGTGGGTGGGGTCAGGCAGCCAGTGCACCATGGTCCTCCGTGTCTCTGACTCCAGCACCCCGGTCCTCCATGTCTCTGACTCCAGTGCACCCTGGTCCTGTGTGTCTCTGACTCTAGCACTCCAGTCCTTCGTGTCTCTGGGCTCCAGTACCCGGTCCTCCATGTCTCTGGGCTCCAGTGCACCCCGATCCCCTGTGTCTCTGACTCCAGCACCCCAGTCCTCTGTGTCTGACTCCAGCACCCTAGTCCTGAATGTCTCTGGGCTCCAGTGCACCCGGTCCTCCATGTCTCTGACTCCAGCACCGGTCCTGCGTGTCTCTGGGCTCCAGCACCCGGTCCTGCGTGTCTCTGGGCTCCAGCACCCCGGTCCTGCATGTCTCTGGGCCAGCACCCCAGTCCTGCGTGTCTGACTCCAGCACCCCGGTCCTCTGTGTCTCTGGGCTCCAGCACCCCAGTCCTGCGTGTCTCTGACTCCAGCACCCTGGTCCTCCATGTCTCTGACTCCAGTGCACCCCACTCCTCTGTGTCTCTGGGCTCCAGCACCCCGGTCCTGTGTGTCTCTGGGCTCCAGCACCCCAGTCCTGCGTGTCTCTGACTCTAGCACCCTGGTCTTCCATGTCTCTGACTCCAGTGCACCCCACTCCTCTGTGACTCTGGGCTGCAGTGAGCCCCAGCCCCCTATCTCCCTGAGCTCCAGCCGCACACTCAGAGGCAGAGGTTAGCTCCTGTCTGTCCAGTCCTCCTGTGGTGATGGCCAAAAGGCCAGGCCAGGAGAGGGTCACTAGCTGGGCCAGGACCTGAGCCTAGCCTGTGCCCCAGCCCCACGCACTTGGGAAGTGGCAGGGACGCGAGGAGGGGAAATCTGTGCTTTGGATGAACCACAGTCAGCCCAGAGTTTCCCGGGTCTGTCTGGTGGACCAGGCAGTCGTGGGATTTCAGGGGGGTCCGGTGATTTTCATCATCCCTGAATGTGCCGTGGTGCGGCTCCCGTCTGCCACTTGCCCCAGGGCCAGAAGCCTTCAGTCCAGGATCTGCTGGCCTGACAGAGGCCCCCGGTCCCCAGAAAAGTCTGAGCGAGGCTCCCTTCTGGACCCTGCCGGGCAGGCCCCTGGGGGGACGTGGCAGCTGTCAGTGTATGGTGGCCGTAAGACCCCCCAGCCAGACACACAGATGGATGCTCTGCTCTTTGCCAGGGCAGGAGCGGCTATGAAGGCAAGCAAATCACACTTGGCAGCCATCACTTCAAAGGCCAGCCTTCTACTCGCAGCAGCGTGACTGGCAGGGATGGCCCGGAACACGGCTTGTTTCCCGGCCATTCGGTTTTATGGCGCCCTAATGAATGGGGCCATTTCCATCCATTCTCAGGAAACGAACAGGATGGTGGTTTTCATTCTCCTGGAAAGTTCGCCTGGGAGGCAGGTGTATCGGTGGGCACCCAGGTCCTCGTGTCGCAGACAGGCTGAGAGCCCCCTGCACCTTGCTCCTTCCCGGCCTTCAGGCCACCCTCTGGGCTGTCATCACGAGGTATTTATGTGGAACCCGGGCCAGTGGCTGCCACTTCAGGGGCGCTCAGCAGGCGTCAAGGAGGGCCCTCTTCTTCCTCCATCCTTGCCCGGGTCAGCGTGTTCCCCAGGCCCGTGTGGGGTCACCGTGCTGTGGCTGGAGGGGGGCTGCAGTGGGAAGGCCAGGACCGCCCACAGCAGCTCAGGGTCCTGCCCGGGGGCTGGGAACCGCCAGCATCTGTGAGTGCGCTGGGGGCCACTCCCATGGGCCCCCTCATGCCTCTGCCACCAGGGACGACGGGCTGCCCAGTGCATGGGCCACTTCCAGGGACAGGAGTCGGCCCAGACTACTCTACTCTTGGCATTTGCTGCCCTCCCCCCCACCCCTGGATTCCCTGCTCCTCCCCTGAATGGTGGGGATGCAGAGGGCTTTGGGAAAAGGGGAAGGAAGGTGTTGAGGACCCATGTGGCCTTGGCAAAGAGAGGCCTGGGGTGGCTGGTGGGGTGGGTGTTGAAGTGAGGGATGACTGTCACCCAAGCTGGGGTGGGAGGAGCAGGGAAGAGGTGGCTCCAGAGCTGGGATTATGGGGCACCGCTCCCTCCCCTTCCCGCTCCCCCCCAGCAAAGCCGATTCCAAACATGGCCTTGGGGTGGTGCTGTTGTGAGTCGGGATGAGCGGATACTGGAGACCACGAGGGTGGGCGCGCAGGCCCCCCCAGACCCCAGGCTCGCACTGGCAGGCGGCCCCTCTGGCCCGGGGCACGGGAACTCCCTCCCTCCGTGTCCACACTCTGGGAGGCTCAGGGCTGGGGGCAGCCACGTGCCAGCTTTCTGCCGTGGGTTTGGAGGCCTGCAGGGCTGCCCTCTCCACCACTCTTGGGGCCTCAAGGGGCTCACCCTGCAGTCACCTTCCCCGGGAGCTGCTTCTGAAGAGGCTCAGAGAAGAACAGCCCTTTGTCCTTCCCCTCCCCCAGGAAGCTGTCCCCAAATTTATGGAGGTAGGAAGTGACCAATAGGAGATTGGATTGTGAGCCCAAGGGGAGCAGCAGGGACAGGGAGAAGCCCACCACCCTGACAGTGGGGCTTGGAGCAAATCCCTGTACCTCTGAGCCTCAGTGTTCCTCATCTGGAGAATGGATCTCGGAACTGCCTGAACTGACTTTATAGAATGCTGCACGTAACGTGAATTTGAAAGAGGATGATAAAACTTTGAAGGCTGCAAACTCCACTTTAAAAAAAAATGTCAAGACTTATTTCACAGCCAGCAGGCGCAGGGACCACAGAACCCTGTTTATGCTGTGGCCACATGGTGGCGCCCGGGGAGCTGGTAAACAGGCCCGCCGGGCCCTGCAGGAAGGCCTGAGGCCGCGTTGTACTGGCCGCTTGCTGAATGTTGCAATCTGAATATTGCAATTTAAAGTTGTGAGGTCTGTGTGTTTGTTAAGTGGAGATACCTGTTAGTCTTGATACTGGGACCCGCCCCCAACCCAGACCAGTTGCTCTGGAATGGAAGGGACTGCTAAAATGCTGTGGAGGAAACAGAACTGCTGATCCTCGATCACGTTGTTTACTGACAGGAGGCTGTGAAATGTTGGCCATGATGCTAGGAAGTAAGAAGTGTCTTTAAAGCTAATCTGCGTACTGAGGTTCTGCCTTTACGGTCTCCAAGAACTCCGGCTTTTCCGCAATATAGTTACCACTCCAGAGAGAGCAGTCTGGGGCTTTGTGGGCTATGAATTACCTGCCGTCTTTAGAAGCAAGACCCTCAGGGGCTCCCGGGTGGGTCAGTCAGTTAGGCCCCCAACTTCGGCTGAGGTCATGATCTTGTGATTCTTGAGTTCGAGCCCCACGTCGGGCTCTGTGCTGACAGCTCAGAGCCTGGAGCCTGCTTCTGTGTCTCCCTCTCTCTCTCTGCCCCTCCCCGGCTCGTGCTCTGTCTTTCTCTCTCTCGGAAGTAAATAAAACATTAAAAAAAGAAGAAGAAGAGGCAAGACACTGTCACAACATGTGGCCTGGTATCAACAGCCATCATTGATGTCTTTTAGGTGCCCTTGGGCAGCAGGCCCTTCCCTAAGCTCACTTTCGTCAGGCACCAGCTGCCCTGTAGGGGACCAGTGTGATCAGAGAGATCACCACGCATCCCTGGGTGGCTAGTGGATGGTGGCCATGCGCCACTAGATGTGGGGAGGGCCCGTGACAGGGAGGACTGACTGTGGGCAGGGGCCACAAGGCGCGGCTGTGGGAGGTATCTCCTAGCAGCCCAGCACGGCCCTCGCCAAACCTGTCTGCCGTCTGGGCTTTGGGTGGCCCTCCCCATGGGTGCCTGCCCACCAGCCTGACCGGCGCCTGCTCTTGCAGGTGGTGAGGAGCTACAAAGCGACCATCCAGCAGACCTTGGACATCCTCTTCCTCCAGGAAGGCTCTGAGTTTCTGAGCAGCACGGATGCTTCAAGCCGGGACTCTGCTGACCGCACCATTATTGCCTGGGATTTCCGGAGCTCTGCCAAAATCTCCAACCAGATTTTCCATGTGAGAAACCCCATGTGGCATCGCTTTTCAGTTTGTGTCTGCTGCAGGACGTATCCAGGTAGCCCCAGGCGGCCAGGGGTTGCAGGTCACTTCCCGCAGGAGATGGTCCTGTGGGCAGGATATTTAGAGACCATCCCAGTACCTGGAACGCCTGGGCGGGGGTTGGGGGGGGGCGGGGAGATGAGCGCAAGTCCCAATCTGCCCGGAAAGCCTCCCAGAGGCTCCAGATCCGGCACCTCCATACCTCTCCTGTGCATCCGTTGCTTGGCATGGCACCCACAGGGGAAGGGCGTGGAGGGGCCACCTGTCCAGATCGATGGAGGACAGCCACACGACCCAAGCAGTCCTGCCTTCCCTCCGCCACCCCAGCCAGCCTACGGGTTTCCGCCCGGCCTTGGCTCAGTGCTTTCGGCAGGAGCTGTGACTTGGAATTTCAAGCTGGGACCTGAGGTTAGATCTGGTGTTGAAGTCCTGGATTCCTGGATTCACCATTCACAAGCTGAGGACCCTGGTCCCATTATTTAGCCTTTTTGATTCTTGTTTTCTTCTTAGGAAATTGAAGATGAGAATATATTTATCTCCAAGTGGTTTTGAGAATCGAAGGAGATAACGCTTATAAAGGGTCTAGCACAGTGCCAGGCACAAGAGGTGCTCCATAAATGCATTGCCTGCCATCACCACCACCATTAGCATCGTCATCATCACCACCATCGTCACTAGCCTCACCATCACCACCGCCATCCCCACTGTCACCACCACCACCGTCCCCACTGTCACCACCACCACCGTCCCCACTGTCACCATCACCACCGTCACCACCTCCATCACCACTGTCACCATCACCATCACCTCCATCCCCACTGTCACCATCCCCATCCCCACTGTCACCATCCCCACTGTCACCATCACCAGTCACCACCACCACCAGTCACCATCACCAGTCACCATTATCACCACTGTCACCACCACCACCACTGTTACCACCACCGTCACTGTCACCATCACCACTATCACCACCACTGTCACCATCACCACTGTCACCATCACCACTGTTACCATCACCACCGTCACTAGTGTCACCATCCCCACTGTCACCACCACCGTCATCACCACTGTCCCCATCACCAGTGTCACCATCATCACCATCACCAGTGTCACCACCATCCCCGCTGTCAGCACCACCACTGTCACCACCATCATTGTTAGCATCGTCAGCATCACCACCATTATTATTAACATTGCCATTGCCACCATCACCATCACCATTGTGACCACCACCACCACCACCACCACCATCATCACCTTTTAAGATTTCAAGTAAGCCATAGCTAATCTCCTCGGTGCTCCCCCCACCGAAGTTAAGAATATATATCAGGTGCGCAGCTGCACCTTCTCCCCCTCCCTGCATGTGCTGTTCTCGGAGGGTCCTAAGGGGCCCCGAGCACACCAGCCTCTACGCCTTCGCTGCAGGTTCTAGCACAGCCCGCTGGGAAGCACAGGCCCCAGGAGGGGCTGCACAGGCCCGTCGGCCACCCCGGCCTTCTGCGTCCAGCAGCCCGTGCGGAGCAGGCACACAGGGGAGGTGCACGGGGGCCGCGTGGCCGGCCACGGGCCCTCCTCCAAACCACACCACTCGCTCTGAGCGGGGAGCAGGCGCTCTGCTCGTAGGACATGCCCGGACACTCGTTCCCGGCCAGCGCAGCCTCCACGCCCCTGATGCAGCTGAATTCCAGCCGCCCCGCTTGGCTCTCCAAGTTTGGGCTCTTGCAGACAGCGTGGCTTCAGGACAACACTTAGATGCACTTGAGAAGGGAGTTTTTAGGGGTGTTTCCCTGTGATGCAGCCCGCTCGGCGGTGACCGCTCCTTGCCTTGTGGTTTGAGCACTCTGTTCCCGCCGTTATCTTCTCCCCTGGCCATGGCACCCACAGCCAGTGGGCGCACGGGCCGCGGGGTGGGGGTGGGCAGGCTGGGGCTGCCCTGGGAGCCTGCAGACTTGATGCCTGTCGCCGTGTGGCCAGGCACCACAGACTTGGTGGCTTAGAAACGAGCGCATTCTCTGTTCTGGAGGCCAGATGTCTGTGACGCGTCTCCCTGGGCGGAAATCACGGTTGTCGGGGCGCGCCGCTCCTGGGGGCTCCGGGGCGAGTCCGCCCCTTCCTCCTCACGCTGGCAGCCTCAGGTCCCTGCCACCTTCTCCGTGAGGGTGCTCTCCTGCTGCCTTCCTCTTAAAGGACGCATGTGAGTGCGCTTTAGGGCGCTAACCGGGGATGCTGTCCTGCCTCAAGATGCTTAACTTAATTCTATCTGCAGAGACACCCTGTCCGTGTTCCTGCCACAGAAGGGGACACAGGCCCCAGGCACCCACTACATGGGTGGTAGCGTGGGGGCCATTTTCCCGTCCACCCCTAGGGCCATGTACCAAGGGATGCCAGGAAGGGCGGGAAAACAGATCACCCCCCAGAGCCTCCAGAAGGAACGCCGCTCGGCTGACAGCCTCGATTTCAGCCCAGTGAGACCTGTGTCAGACATGTGTGTAGTTTTAAGCCGCTACATTTGTGGCATTTAGTTAAGCAGCCGCAGGAACCTGGTGCAGACCTGTAAGCGTGGGCCTCGGGGTGCAAGGCTCCAGGACTGTGGTGCTGGGGGATGTGTCTGGGGGGCAGAAGGCCAGCGGGGAGCTTTTCCCAGCCTCCTCTTGGCCTGTTTCTCAGGAGAGGTACACGTGCCCCAGCCTGGCCTTGCACCCGCGGGAGCCGGTGTTCCTTGCACAGACCAACGGCAACTACCTGGCCCTTTTCTCTGCTGTGCGGCCATACCGGATGAGCAGACGGCGGCGCTACGAGGGGCACGAGGTACCCTGCCCACCCCCCTGGGCCCTCCCCCCCCCGTCCCCGTGGAGCTCCGGCCCCAGAGCCTCCCCCCAGACAGCAGCAGCCATGGACGGGGCGGGGAGGGGGTGGTGGGCAGACTGCACAGACCCTCTCCTGGGAGGATTCTGTTTTCTGTTTCCCGGGTGGCCACATGCCACGTGGCCGGTGGTCACCAAAGGCCCTGGGCCACATCGGACCCTGCCTCTAGCCCCTGGGGCCGGGAAAGAAAGGTTTTCCCTCACTTGTTGGCTCGCAGGGGCGTGTCATGGGGGTGAGGGAGGGCAGACAGGACAGAACAGGGGTGGGGGCCGGTCTCCATCTGTCCCCTTTCCCCACTGAGGCCCGCCCCACGGGGGCAGAAGGGGCTGAGGACTCGGTGGCTGTCGGCGAGGCCAGGCACCATCAACTGTGCCACGGCTTCGGGAGACAAGACCCACCCTAGGACCAGCCTTCTGCACGGAGCCCGGCCTTGGCTCTGGGGGTGTCGGGGCCCCTGCCCTGAGCCTCAGGCCTCCCCTCTGTGGAATGGGCACAAGGGCCCCGCCTCACGGGCGGCCTGGAGGAGCAGCTGTGGCGTGGCCTGCTCACTCTGTGTGTCGGCCTCTGCAGGTGGAAGGCTATGCGGTGGGCTGCGAGTGCTCCCCGGACGGCGACCTGCTGGTGACGGGCAGCGCCGACGGCCGCGTCCTGCTCTACAGCTTCCGCACTGCCAGCCGGGCACGCACACTGCCGGGGCACGCACAGGCCTGCGTCGGTGCCACCTTCCACCCTGTGCTGCCCTCTGTCCTCGCCACCTGCTCCTGGGAGGGCGACATTAAGATCTGGCACTGAGCTTCCTGGTGCAGAGCCTTCCAGATACCGGCCAGGCCTCAAGCGCCCATTTGCTCCAGGGGCGGGGGGTGGGGGTATGTGTGTGAGTAACTGCTGAGGTTGCCTCTGTGACCCGAGCTGGGTAGAAGGGGCCTCTACCACCCTCTGAGCCTGTTTCCTTATCTGTAAAGTGGGGACAGAGATGTGTCTGCCTCGGGGCTGTGAGGACTCCGTTAGGTGAAAGCGCCTGGCCACTTGCTGCCGATGCTCAATAAACACGAGTGTCCTGCTGTTTCTCAGGGTGTTTCAGTGACAAGTATGTGCTGGCAGCTTCGTCACACCCTCGCAGTCCCGGGCCTTCTGGAGTTGACACAGGACCAGGGGGAGCTTGAGATGGGGCAGCCCTCTCTGCTGACCCTGACGATGGGTGCCTGGGGGCCCACGGGGGCCCCCGGGTCTCAGGCCTGCCCTCAGGAGCTCCGCACTGCAGCACAACAGTCCCCGCCAGTGCCATGGGGCCCAGGCTCCCTCCTGTCCCCACCAGGATGGCCCACAGAGTCCCCGCCTAGAGGGAAGGAGGGCTGTTCCTGAGGACCCCTGCCAAGCCGGGCGGTGGGGGGCGGGGGGGAGAAGAGGGTGGGTCCACCAGACCCTACCAGGGGGGCGGAGGGGCCTCTCCAAGAGCCAAGAGCCCAAGGATCCCCTGAGCGGCAGGTATCACGTCAGGGAGGGGTGTCCCTGTAGCCTTGGAGGGCTTCCTGGCAGAAGCAGACGGTGAGCTGGTGAGGTGGGCATCCCCAGCAGAGGACTCGGTGAGGAGGTACAGAGGCCCTGAGGACGGGGCCCCGGGAGGGGGGCCAGCGGAGTAGGAACCACGGGTGCCCAGCTTTGCCTCTCCAGAGCCCGGCTTCCAGGCCCGCTCTGCCGTCGGCACAGCTGAGACCTTGGGAGTCATCTCTCCTCTCTGAGTCGGAACCCCCAGCCTGCAGGCTTGCTGTATGGCTCCAAGGAGCCCACATCTGTGCTGGGTGCCGACACCCCGGGGGTTCCCTTCCCTGGAAGGGCGTCTGGAGCTTGCGGAGGACTGGTGCGTAAATATGTCTATTTCAGGTGTCTCATGCTCAGGGGGTCCACGAATTGGGTGTTCCGGACAGAGGAAAGGGCAGTGCAAAGGCCCTGAGGTAGGGCTGATCCTGAGGTCTGACTCCTTTTCTAGCCTTCCTCCCTGCCCCCACTGGCCCACCCCGCATTCAGTGTAGACTCTCCCCACCCCCACCCTTGGGCAGGTAGTGGGTGCTGAGCGGATGCAGCACCTGCTGTAACTGGACTGGGGCTGGGGGGACGCTGGGGCTGAGAGTGGGGGCAGGAGCTGAGGAGCTCACGATCTTCTGGTGAAAGACGTGAGTGCCCAGACTCATGCAGGACACAGGGGCCCAGTGACTGTCTGCTGCCACGCAGGGTGTGAGCGGAGCTCAGGTTGGGAGCGCCTTCTCTTTTTAGGCTCAGGAATGTCTGGTCTGGTGAAAAGAAAGACAGTCACAGCCCACGCTCAGCAGGCCCGTCCCCTGCAGAAGTGGAAACCCCCACTGGCCTGAGCAGAGCAGTGGGGAGCAGGGGCACGTCCGCTGAGATCCTTGCGCAGGTGACGGACGCGCCTCCCTCACCCCTCGCGTGGCTGCCCGGCGAGCCTCTCACCCACCCTCCTTCTCACCCCCCACCTCTACATGAGTTCCCTGCTCCGTGTGGGCAGCCTGCCCTCCGTCACTTTCTCCGTGAAATGAAGCCTCCCCATATCACCCTCATCCCTGATGGGCTAACGGCTCCACTGTGCTCCCACGGCATGGTGCCTCAGGGCCTTTGCTCCCGCTGCCCCCTCTGCTGCGTCACTCCTTCCCCAGTGTCCCCCAGCTCCTTGCCTTTCTCCTGCTGTGGGCCTTCAGGGCGCCTTCCTGACCTCTGTGTCTAACGTGTTCCAGTCGTTCTCAGTCCTTTCCCCCGAGTGCTTGGCTCTGTCTGGTGACGTCCCCCCTTCCCCACAACACGGGGCTCCCTGCCTGCTCCCCACGGCACACCTGGGCCCGGCCCACAGCAAGTGTGGCCTGTTGGCAGGACACGGGCTTTGGGGTCAGACGAGTATAGACTTAAACCCTGCCATCGCCTTTCATCGTGTGGCTGCGGACGAGAGCTGAGCCGCCCGGTGCCTCAGTTTCTCCTTCTACGAAAGGAGAATTGGTAGTACCCAGCTTGTGAGGATTAATGAGGCGGGGTCTGGATGGCTGTAGGCAGGGCCTGTATGCAGTAGGCGCTCAGGCAACGGCAGCCGGGAGTGTTAGTATCGGAAATCATGTTAATATCAGTGTCCGCCCACCACTGGGTGCAGGACTGGAGCCAGTTTTGACCAGAAGCTGCAGTGTGGCCCCATTCCCAGGGCTCATCACGGCAGCCCAGGGGCCGCCAGGACCCTCCCAGCCCGCTGGGCCTCGGCCGGGCCAGGCTCCCTCTCCTTGTAGGAGCCCCGGCAGGAGGCCGCCTCCTGCCTCTCTTCCCGCTTGACAAGAGCCAGGGAAGGAAAGGGCTCTGATTGGCTGGTTTCTGTCACGCGCCCACGCGGGACCAGGGCCCCTTGGCCAGGCCTAGCTCTCCCCATGGGGCTGGAGGGGAGGGTGGTGGGCCCACAAGTGTGTTCCCGAGGGTGCGTTTCCCCAGATCCAGCCTGAACAGGCCCTCCGCATGCGCCTGTCAGGGGAACCAGTGATGGGTGAATGAACCTGGACACGGGCCGAGAGGCGGGGCTGTACTCGTCTGCGGTGCAGGGGGTCTGGGGGGCTCCGGGGGGGCTGGCTTTCCCAGAGCGCCTCTCCTCCGCCGGTGCCCCCCCCAGTGCCCACTGTCCAGCCCCTGATCCCAGAGCCCAGATGTCCTCTTTCCAGCACAGCCTGAAGCAGGCGCTCTGCTCCTTCCTTGTGGGGAGTAGCTTCTGGGGGAGGGACTCAGCACAGGGTTTTCTGCTTGCTTTCCCCACTGTGGTATGGTAGTAATGCCACTTTCAATGTTTGTGTGTTTGTTTTGAGAAAGAGAGAGAGCAGGGGAGGGGCCGAGAGAGGAGACAGAGAATCCCAAGCAGGCTCCGCGATGTCAGCTCAGAGCCCGACATGGGGCTCGAACCCATGAATCGTGAGATCATGATCCGAGCCCAAACCAAGAGGGGGACACTTAACCGACTGAGCCACCCGGGCGCCTCTACCACTTTTTTAATGTGAGTGTTGTTTACAGACCATATTAAATCAGGCTTCGGTGTGCATGCCGGCTGTGGCCACAGGGTGACCCCTCTGTCAGCAGCTGCGCGGCCCCCCTCGCGTGCTGAGTGCACAGCCTCGCCGTCTGCGGCCCTGTGGGGTTTAGGACCAGGAGACAGACTCGGGCCCCAAGCCCATCACTCATTCGCTTGCCTCAGGCGCTCTGCCTCTCTGAGCCTCAGTGTCGTCATCTGTAAAGTGGGTCTCTAGGAACAAGCAGGGGAGAAGATGCCGGGTGAAGGCCTGTAGACTGCTACCCTCTCAACTTCCCTTGGGGCAACCACCACCCGCGTCTCTGTCCGGGAATTCGGTTTCTCTGACCCTCCTGGAGCAGGGGCACGTCCAGGCCCCCCACGAGGGTATTTCTTGGGGCTCCCCTCTGGGGACTTGACCCCTCACCTCCACACCCTGGAGGTGCCAGCCGCTCTCGTGTCGGCTTTCACCGGGAAGAATGGCAGGCGTGCTCCGTGCCTTTATCTGTTTCCTTTTCCTAATGCTTTCTTCCAAAGAGCGTCCTTAAAGGCTCACTCTGACCCTGTGCAAGGTGCCGGGGAGTTCATCTTCTGCAACTTTAGAATAAGGGAGCTAAATTTAGCAGCCATGGAGCAGGGATGAAAACCAAGTGTGGGCTGTCCCCTCCCCCCGCCTTTCCGGGCTGAGTGCCTACCTTCACCCTCACCTACAGATCTGAGCTGCAGATCTGAAGCCTTCGTGGGAGAAGAACGCTGTCTTCTTGCGGTGCTAGTGCGTGGCCGCAACGTTCCAGGTGGAGCGGACGCTCGGAGACCCCCCCCCAGGTGGCCCGACCCTGCTATCCAGCCGAGGACACTGCTGCTCAGAGGACTGAGGCCGAAGGCCGTGCCCTTTCCCTGTCATGGAGCCCACCCCCAGCCCAGCCTGCGTCTCCCTGTGCCCTGGGACAGCTGGCTGCCGCGAGGACCCCTGGGAACCCTGTCAACGTCCCTGGCTCCAGAAGAGGAAAGCGGCACGTGGCCAGCGAGCGGCAGAGCCCAGTCCTGCGCCGCCCTGCGCTGCGTGGGGCGTGTGCCGGGATTGGCAGGGAGGTGTGGGTGTGCAGTGGGGGCCTCCCTGAGGATGGGGTGGGACTCTCCGTGCAGGGGTGCAGGGGGAGGGGGACCAATGGAGGAGGGAGCCCCACACTGTGGCCTGGCTGGCTGCCCGGGAACATGGGGCTAAGGAAGTAAAGGGCGAGGCCCCACCAGGGCCCGGAAGTTCGCATCTAGCAGCACATCCATCCCGGGACAGGACATCCAGAGGGAAACTGGTGGCCCCCAGGCCGGACCCTCAAGGAGACGCACTGAGCCGTTGCTGGAACTCCGCAGCCATCACAAGTCTGTCTTTCTGCAGGCGGCTCCCTTTGCCCGAAATGCCTGATGGGCTCCTGTTCGTCCTGCGGCACCCAGCACGAGCCTTCCCCTGGCTGCCTGCTCTCTCCCTCCCGCAGCAGTATGGCCCTTTGCCTCTCTGGATGGCCCTCGAGCCCAGTGTCAGGCCATCTGCCTCCCCCCAGCCGCTGACCCCTCGTGGGCAGAGCGAGGTCCCTGTGACTACACTACTGGCCCCATTACTAGGAAAAGGGGGGAAGCATCAAGTCCCCACCCGGGGTTCTGAGAGAGGCAACGGCCAGAGCCAGTGCCAAGGCCCGGTGTCGTGATGAGCTGGTTTTGAGCCAGGGGATCCGGAGGGAAGCCCAAGTTTTCCCAGCTGAGCCCCCAGAAGTGATTTGGGGCTGCTTTGCATGGCATCCCTGCTGGCCCCAGCTCAAGGTGGCGGCAGCCTACCCTGCCGCTCAGTCCCGTGATGGAGTTCGAGACCCCCACCCCCGCTCTGTGGCCAGGCCAGCCTGTGCTTGCAGGCCCCCTGGCTCTGAGGCCAAGGAAGTCCTCACCCAGCCCTGAGCAGGGCCCTCTGGGAACTAGACCCCTCGGAGCCCTGGGTGGGGCTGGCGTCGGGGCCATGGCACAAGAGCTGTGTAAGACCTGGAGGTCCCCATGGGGGGCGCAGGCTCTGCAGCGGTGGTGTGGGGGCTAAAGCGCCGAATCCAGGTGGGCCCTGGGCCCAGGGATCCCCAGCCCGCTGCCCAGGCCCGAGCGCTTCTGAGTCCATAGACCCTGAGGAGCTGGAGCCAGGCAGGGCCCTTACCACTCAGAGGTGGGAATGCCGCCGAGGCCAGAAGGAGGCATGGCGCGTGGGGCTGACCAGGCTCGGGGTCCCCTAGGAACACCTCTGCATGGCTGGGGGGGCCCGGGGGCCACGTGTTTCTCCGTGCACCCTTCCTGCTGCTCCCCAGCTCCTTCAGGGTCGCTTCCTATCTGTGCACAAGGAACCCGTGCCCCAGGGGGGAGCTGACTCCTGAGTCTCTCATGGTCTCCCCAGCTCGAGGAGACTGCTTCCGGGGGCACGTGTCCTGGGGAGGGCAGTGGGCGGGCCCTGGGCTCTCCTGCAGAGGCAGGTCAAGTGCAGGGATGCTGGGAGCCACTGCTGACGACCCCCCTCCTTGGGGTCACCTGGCGAGAGGCAGACCCACCCCCGTTTACACGGAGCTGGGTGGGCCCCAGAACTTCAGAGCCTGTACCCAGACCTGGGAGTGTCCAGGGGAAGGTCCCCCGCCCTTGGAAATGGCAGACATAAAGCCCCGTGAGGAGCAGCCTCCACCCTTGGCCTCACAGAAACCCACGGGAAGATTCTCAAGGACATCGATGAGCGTGCGTCTGAGGTCACCAGGCTTGTGAGGAAATGAGGCAGCAAGGGCAGGAAATCAGGAGAGAACACACGATGGAAGTGCCAGCCCCAGTCTGAACCAGCTATGCCCACATGTTCAAGGAAATAAAAGGCAAGCTGGAAAATAATCTCCAGGGAATAGGAAACTGTTGACGGAGCAGTGTAGATTTGTAAAACAACCATATAGAACATCCAGGAACAGAAAAAAGAGCGAAGACTCCGAACTCAGTGGCTGTGTTTGGAGGGAAGACGAACAAAGCAGAGACGAGTCAGTGAAACGGAAGACAAACCCTGCGGGCCGAGCTCGTGGGCCCCAGATGCAGAACCCGCAGGAGGGAGGGCGGCACGCATCCGTGTGCGGCGAGAGGGGCTGCCAGGGGCCCCAGGAGGAGTGAGGAAACAACAAAAAAAAGTTGAGAATTTTCCAGAACTGATGAAATACACCAACCCACGGATACAAGACTCCCTGGGAATCCCCAAGAAGGATAAACCCACAAGCAGACACACCCCGGGGACTGCAGAGAACCACAGCAGGAGGGCAGAGGACCGTCAAAGAACAGCTCCCGGGGGCTGACGGGCGTCCCCACAGCCACGGGGGGCAGAGGACGGGGCAAGGCATCTCCATCTCTATGTGCTGGGAGAAGAGAACCCCACTCCCTCCCTCCCCAGTGGGAACACCCTTCAAAATGGGTCAAAACAGGGGCGCCTGGGTGGCTCAGTCAGTTAAGTGACCGACTTCGGCTCAGGTCACCATCTCTCAGTTCGTGGGTTCCAGCCCCGCGTCGGGCTCTGTGCTGACAGCTCAGAGCCTGGGGTGGGGCCTGCTTCGGATTCTGTGTCTCCCTCTCTCTCTGGCCCTCCCTCACTTGTGCTGTCTCTCTCGGTCTCTCAAAAATAAATGTGAAAAAAAAATTTTTTTTAATGGGGCAAAACAGACATTTCAGAGAGAGAAGAGGCACCAAAGGAAGTCCTAGGGGTCTCCAGGCAGAAGCCAAGTCTGGGAGGCAAGAAAGGACAAAGGGGCAGAACCAGGGTGGGGAGTAGATGCCCTAGAAACGGCCATAAGGGCGCCCAGCGGGCTCGAGACCGGGAGCGCCCAGCCACTGCACAGGACGCTGGGGTGGACGGGGACACCGGGGGAGGGTCACCCAGGGTCGCGCATCCCTGCGGTCAGAAGGCAGCGGGGAGAATAAACCACCTGAAGCCACATTCTTTCCACTGACGTCTTTTATTAATGAAGGAGAGTACAGTACTAACCGAGACAGGCATGCATCGCAGACGACGGGAGAGCAAGCCACAGAAACTGGGAGTCCGAGGGCCTCATTACGCCTGAGGTAGAGCGAGGTGGTGCCGGGGAGCGGGACGCGGGGGGACGAGCACCGGCCCCACTCGGGACTACGGTGGGAGAGAGGGGGCGGGGTGGCGGTCACACGGCGAGAACAGTTTAGAAACATCGCGCATCCCCCCACCCGTTCCGCCTCCCCTCTTCGTGGACAGAGCTCCGGGCCCCCTGGCCCCTGGCTTGCTGGGTTGCCTCGGCCGGTCACCGACCCTCCCTCCCAGGGGCGGGCCCGCTGTCCTCCCCTGAAAAATAAAGGAGCGTTGTGTTGAAAACGCCAAGGCTGCCGTCCAGGGAGCTGGAGGCCAAGTGCGTTAAGAAAGACCCTTTTTCTCTATAAAAATAGTTTCACTTTATAAAAGGGGGGGATGCTCATCTCAGGTGGGGAAGGATGTTGGTGTGTGAAAATCGTTCCACCGCGGTGGGGCTGGGGTGGACGGGATGGTGTGGGGGGCTGCGCTCAGGCTCAACGGGGTTGGGTGGAAGGAAGAGAGGGTCCTGGTTGGCGGGGGCTGGGGAGGGCAGGTGTCTAGGGGAGAGGCGAGCTGTGCCCTCGGGGCCCAGGGACGGGGTGGGGGGCATGGCCCCCGCGGCCGCGGCCTGCAGGCAGGCGCTCAGTTGAGCAAGGTTCCGTAGAGCTGGGCCTTCGTGAGGCTGTCTTTGCGGCTGAGCCCCGAGCCACCAGTCCGCGGGAAGGCCGGCTGGGGGCTGAGCCGGGCGGCGGGGTGCATCTCCGGGGAGGCCTCCATGGAGCTGGGCTCCAAGGAGTCCCTGGAGCTGTGGGGGCTGCGCTCGGGCTCCGGGCTGCCGCCCGCTCCGCACAGCTGCACCCCGAGCCTCTCCGCATCCCCCGGGCTGGGCGCGTAGCCGGGTAGCGGGTCGGCCCCGCGGCCGGGGCTCAGGCTCAGGTCGCCGCCGCCACCGCCGCCGCCTGCCCGGAGGAAGCGGGTCTCGGCCAGGTGGCCCTGGGAGAGGTCGTCCCCCTCCGAGAAGCTGTCGGCCTTGTAGGTGGCGTAGAGGGGGCTGGCGCGGCCCTCGGCCTTCTTGCCCGGGCTGCCCCCGCCGCTCCCGTAGTAGCGTTCGGAGAAGCTGCAGGGCGAGGCGCGGCCGGCGGCGGGGGCCGGGTAGGAGTAGGCGCCAATGTCCTCCACGCTCAGCGGCCGCCACTGGCCCCGCACGTCCTCCCCAGGGAGCCGGGCCGTTCCCGGCTTGGCCCGCAGGCTCCACAGGTTTGGGGGCATCAGGGCCTGCTGGGGGCCCGGCGAGGCCGGGAAGCGGAAGGACTCGGCGGGGTACGGCGACATGGTCCGCGCAAACCCCGGGGCCACCTCGGCCTCCAGGGGTGCCGCCACGCCGGCCGCGGCCTTGGCGAAGCGCGGGCTGCCCTCGTAGGTGGCAGCCGGCGGCTTGCGGTCGAAGAGCTCGTCGCGGCTGTTCAGGTAGATGGCCTGCTGCGAGGCGGTCAGCGTGCTGGCCTGGGCGTGCTCCTTCTCCTCCGACGTGGCGCTGAAGCTGGAGTAGGAGCTGGACGTGGGCAGCGAGCCCGCGTAGCCCGGGAAGGCCTCGTGCCGGAAGCCCGCGGGGAAGGCGGCCGCCTCGGCCTCCTCCTCCTCCTCGGCCGCGCTGTCGGTGGAGTTCTGGGCCCGCAGGAAGCCCACGTCGCTCACGGGCGCGTCCACGCTGGGCCGCCGGGTGCGCCGCCGCTCCTCCGGGCAGTAGAGGGCTGTGTCGCTGCAGTAGATGTCCCCCTTGTAGGGGGGCCGCGGGCCTGGCTTCTCCCCGCCGTCGCGGAAGGCCAGGTCGCGGGCCGAGGCATCGGACAGGCGGGAGGACAGGCTGGCGGGGTCGGGCTTCTCCAGCACCTTGGCGATGACGCAGGTGGGCACGCTGTCAGCGTAGGCCGGGTGGCAGAGCGGGGCGGGCAGGCCGCAGCCGTGCTCCTCCAGGTGCAGGCTCACACGCTCCTGGAAGTCGGAGGGCAGCTGGAGCGGGTCAGGTGTGAGAAGGGAGAGCGGGGGCGGAGGGGAGAGTCAGCCCGGCACCTGCAGCCGCGACCGTGAGCAGCGGGCGCACAGACCAAGAGGGACCCGCCCGGGGCTTCTCAGATGGCCCCGGCTAGAGCCGCTTCTCCCAAGGACCCCCGTCACCTCCCCTCCCCAGCGTGCACGAACTGGGCCCTGGCAAGCCTGGAGGGGGCACCCAGGGTCTGAAGGGGGCCCTTCTCGGGGCTGCAGTGCCCCCCCATCTCCTTCCACTGGGGGACTTGCTCTCCCAGCCCCAAGGTCTGTTGGGGGCACCCTGCCGGGTCTTGAGGCCTCGGACAGACTCAGAAACAGATGCAACACAGATTGAGGGCCGGGGCCAGATGCCCAGCGGCTTCTGCACAAGCACCTGGTGCTGCTTAAGATGTCCTGCTACTGTTTGATCTATTTTGTGAGTGTCTCAGGCATGGCCCAGGCCCGGCGAGGAGGGGTGCAGACCGAGGCCTGGGCGAGGGCAGTGTGTGGAGGTGCGGGCAGCCTGGCGGGAGCGAGGGGCCCGGGGCCAGCTTGGCTTGCGCCCCAGGGAGCCCCGTGGCCTGGGCCGAGCCACTGCCGCGCGAAGCCAGCTTTCTCCTGTCTGCAGTGGGCACGGGGCTTCTGTGAGGCTCACACAGGGCCCCTCTGCCCCCACCACACTCAGCAGACGGGGTCTTGGAGCAGGGCCAGTGAGCAGCCGCCAGAGGAAAGCAAGGGGAATGGGAAGGCTGTCCGACTGGGAGAGGAGGTGTGTGCAGGGGGGTCAGGGAGGGGGCAGTCCTTCCACCATCTTCAGAAAGGCCTGGATACTAGCAAGAGCGAGGAGGGACGGGGAGGCCAGGCTCACCTTCGTCAAGGGTGAGAAGCGGCCTTGGGGCGGGCCCTGTAGGAAAGGAGCCCCGAGTGGCCCTGGGGGCGAGGGTGGCCTGGCGGGGGCGGGGCTCACGTTACCTCTGACACCTTGTGGACCCTGCCGTACGTCTGGCTGCACTGTAGCAGCTGGGCCGCTAGATTGCAGTCCTTCCTATAGAGCGCCTACAAGACAAGAGAAGGCGTTTGGTGCAGGCTCGCCCCTTGCCGAGGCCCCTGCCAACGGTGGCCGCCCGGAGACCGGGGAGGGGGTGGGGAGGGGGTGGCTGCGCCGCTGTCAGGACAGGAGCCCTCTCTGGGCCGCCCGCCCTCGCCTGCAGCACGGGGGCCTCGGTCCTGACCTGGAACTGCGGGGGCAGGGAGGGGGCCCTGCGGGGCAGGATGGAACCTCCCACGAGGTGGGGAGCGGCGGTGGAGGGAGGGCCCTGAGAGTTCAGGGGCCTCCGTGCTCCCCCAACCGGGTAGAGTGCGGGCACGGAATGGTAAGGAGTATGCCCACGGCCCCTGTGTGTCACATTTGCTCCCCGCCCCCCCCATCCTGAAAGTGTGGCCTGCTTCCAGGGGTGACTGCAGGGGTGGGTGAGGGTCAGGGCGGGCAGGGGCAGAGGGCCTGTGCGCCCCAGGGTCCGGCTCAGCCTCCGGAGCTGAAAACAGATGCAAACAGTAGGACTCGAAGGGATTTGGTTTCGTCTTTGGTAAATCTCTGTTGCATGTGCCTGTGTTGGGTCTTTCACTCCTGCCCCCACCTGGGGACCCTCCGCAGGGAGGGCTCTGACAGGGAGGGACCTGGGGTCCCCCCAGTAGGCCCTCTCGGACCCGCCAGCTCCCACAGTCCCTGCTCAGCCAGCACCAGGTGCCCTGCGGCTCAGACAAGCTGCCAGAGGCATGGGCTGCCAGCCCCCACCCGGATCCTGGAGGTTGCCCCACCCCCACCATCCGGGCAGAGGCTCATGTCCCCAGTGCAGACCGCAAAGCGGAGAGAACCTGGGTCCCCAGGCTCCTCACTGCCTCCTCGAGCCCCTCTGGGAAGGGCACAGTCAGCTGAGAGCTGAGAACCGACCCCTCCGTGAGGTCCCTGGGCTCAGAGGGCTGTGGGCGCTGCCCGGGCCGGCCCAGATCTCTCCCGCATCACCCACAGACTCCGAGGGCGGCCCTGCGCTCATCTGCCTGCACTCCCGGGCCATCCCGCCCCACCTGTGGCTTTAAGCGGCAGGTACATGCTGATCTCTGTCATCAATCCCAGACCCTGCCATCTGGCTGCCGGCCAGGGCCTCCTCCGGCCCCGGATCAAGAACCTTCAAGGGCTCCCTACTTCATTTCAAATAAAACCCAGACTCCTAGAGGAAAGAGCCTCCAGTGTGGCCTCCCGTTCCCTTTCCGACCTCAGACCCTGGGCCCCTCCCTGCCCCCGGGAGCCCCCTCTGCCGTTCCTGCAGTTATCCGGACCCACCTCTGCCACTCTGGTTCCTTCTGCCAGAAAGAATGCTCTTCCCCTAGGTGCCCGTGGCCGGCTCTGTGGCCTTTTTTAGGTCTTGATGGACCAGACTCTTCGAGAAGCACCCTAACGACTCCCCAGCCCTGTGGCCTGCGTTACCTCCCCTGCGGCACTCGGCACTTCGCACACCCCGCGCGGTTGGCAGATCTGTCTCCCCCACTCAGGGGTAAACCCCATGTGGGCAGGGAGGGTTTTATTTTTTTCTGCCCGTGTCATTCACACCATATTCTTGGAGCCTGGGAAGGCCTGGCAAGAGGCAGCCGCTCATCAGTGAACGTGTGCGCCGCTGTCAGGCGTCCCGGGAGCGTGTCTGGGCCCATCGCCTGGTGCCCGTGAAATCAGGGCGGCCACACGGCTCTGATTCCCCCCGGGTTGGCCGGGGCCGGAGTCCTAAGTGAGCATGCCCCAAACCGGGCTCAGGCAGCACCACCCCGAACAGGATAACACGGCCCCGTGGTCACTACTGCCGGCCCCGTTTCCTTCCAGCAGAGGGTCCTCCCGGATGCCCCGGACAGTGTGTGTCTGGTGAGGCGGCCCGCCCTTCCCCCACCGCCCAGGTCCCCCACCTCCCCCGTGCCAGCCCTTCAAGCCTGGAGGCCACAGCGCGGGGGCCTGGGCCCCTGGGGTCACAGTGGCCCGACACTCACATTGTCCTCCGACAGCTTATCGATGGTCACCTTGGCCTCCAGCAGGTGGCTGTTGAGGGCAACGATCTCGTGGCTCAGCGCACGCTTCTCTTCCTCATAGTGCTGGCCCTGGGGCGAGCGGCGGGGTGCCGGAAGGAGCCGCTCAGCGGTCGGCTGAGGCCAGAGCCTCAAGCCCACCGGCCTCCCGGTGCCCTCTTGCAGTCAAACAGTGTGAGGTGTTTGCAAGCCCAAAGAAGGTGGGGGTAAGAACACAGACCACCAGGTTCAAATCCACCTGTGCTCCACCAGCAGCAAGCTAGACGGCCTCGGGCGAGAGTCCCTGCCTCCCCGAGCCTCCTGCCCATCTCACGAAGGGGACAGGAAGGCCCTGCTTCCTGGGAGTCTGCGGTGAGGACGGCTCGCGCTCCGCACAAAGCCTGGCCCCTGTCCCGCCCTCCCCTCCCGGAACCCGTCCAGTATCAGCCTCCGGCTGAGGCTCGGAAAGGCAAGGGCCCTCGTCCAGGGCCCGTAGGAGAGCCGGCCCTGCCTCCGGGCCTGCCCGCGCCTGACCCCCCCGTTTGTGACTTTCAGAAACAAAACGAGCTTGGAACCAGACAAGAAACAGAGGCAGCTCTTATCCGAGGGAGGGGAGACGCCCAAACTCGCCTGGCCCTCTGTGACACCAGCCCCACCAGACCCAGAGGCTTCGGCCACCGTCCCTACTCCTCCTAACTGGGGCGCTGGGGCCGGGCACCGTCTCCTTTATTCCTCACAGTACGATGGGGGGGTCCCCATGAGGGCACAGTCGGGCTCAAACATCCTTCTGGCTCTCACAGGCCTCTCCCCCCGGGTCTGGTCTCTGGGCCGAGCCCTAAAGCAGGGTCACCGTCCCCGGTGCATGTCCTCTGTCCCCCAGCCCCACTTCACACCTCCAGGTAGGTACGGGGCAGCGGGGGACCCTGTGACTTGCTAGTCCTGAGAGCACTGGCCCCCCATTCACTGCAGAGAGGCGTGGGGTGGGTCCAGCCCTGGCGGGGTGGGGAGGGAAGGGGAAGGGGAGGAAACAAGCTACGGACCCAGCTTCGGACCCAGCTCCCCAGCTCCGTGAAGGCAAGGGCTGGGGCGGTGGCCTCACCATGCGGTACAGCTTGTCTTCCAGCTCCTGGTTGATTCGCTGCAGCGCCAGGTAATTGCTCTGGATCCTGGAACAGGAGGCAGTGCAGTCACCGCTGTGGCATATGCCCCGCCGGCAGGTGACCACACGCCCGCTGAGCAGGCCGGCCCCCCAGCCCCCCCACCTGCCCCACCCTGGTCTACTGGCTCCTCTCCACGCAGCAGAAAGCATCTGATTAGAGCTAGCTTGTAGAGGCCTTTCCGGGGCCAGGGTCGAGGACCCCCTGCAGGCGAGAAGGGAAGGCCTGTACTCACAAGTGACTTTGTCCGGTCCTTGCTGGGAGCCAGTTTACTCACATTTAAACACGATTCTTGCAAGCCTGGCTAAGGGATTTACATTCAACAGCAGGTTAGCGGGGAAGAGACACGCCTGGCCACTCCACGGGCCCCGGACTGAGCGCCAGAGACGCGCCTTGGCTAAAACACGCCCCCCTCCTCCCCCCCGGAGGCGGCGCAGGCGCAGGAGGAGGCAGGCGCCGCTGCTGGGTGGGAATCCGGTGCTCTGGGCCACTCAAGGGAACGGTCCCAAAACACTGGCTCGTGTCCTTTCCCTAGCAGAGACCCAGGGGACGGCGGCTGGGGCCCTGGTGGGCCCGGAGGGGTCTGGAGAGGGCTGCGTGTGACAGGCTGCTACCCCACCAAGAATATGAGAAGGAAGGGGCGGAGGGGCGCCTGGGAAGGGCCTGTCCTGGCAGTAGCTAGACCCGGGTCAAGTCCTGACTCGGTGGCTCTGGGCCTCCGGTTCCACCTCCGTGAATGGGGTCAACACCTCAGAAAGGGGCGGGGCTCCTCTGACTGCGGCCCCCGGACCCCCCCGATCCCCCCCCCCGTACCTGCGCAGCTTCTCCGTGACCTTCTCCAGCTCCTCCTGCGCGCGCCGCAGCTCGATCTCCAGGTAGTGGCGCGTGGAGTCGAACTCGGTCTCGAGCTTCTCGAGCTTGTGCGTGGTGTAGGACAGCCGCTTGCGCAGCTCGCCCTTCTGCTCCTGCAGCGCGCTGCAACGACACGCGGCCGCGGGCCACACGCGAGTGCGCACGCGCCAGGCCCTCCCGGGCGGCCAGCCCGTCGGCCCTGCCAGCAGTGCGCACGCGCCAGGCGGGCGGCCAGCCCATCGGCCGCGAGTGCGCACGCGCCAGGCCTCCCGGGCGGCCAGCCTCGGCCACACGCGAGTGCGCACGCGCCAGGCCCTCCCCGGGCGGCCAGCCCCTCGGGGGCCCCTCTGCCACAAGCGAAGTCCCGGGAGGTCGCCCTGGAGGAGGGATGCCCACCCCTGCACCTGGCGAGTGTTTGGGGCGGCGAACGGATCCCGGTTTGAGGAGGGCTCACCGGCCCCCAGGGCTCTCCGGCTCAGAGCCCACCTCTGGATGGCACAGCTCGCAGGGTCGCCCATTCTGCCCCTCCACTGACCCAGGTGGGGAAGCCCTGAGGTCCAGTGGCGGAAGTGCCACACCGCACACCAGGCCTTCCTACCCCAAACTGGCCTGGGAGAGGATGGGCTGTGAGCCCAGGTCTCCACCAGTGGCCAGCCAGCTGTGCCCAGCGGTGGACATTCTGCAAAGCCCTGGCCTGCGCAAGTCCCCTTCCTCCAGGAAGCCTTCCAGAGCCTCAGCCCCAGTCCTTGAGGCTCTATTTTCTGCACAGACTTCGTGGGCTCCCCTAGTTCGCCAGGCCGCCAAGCCCCCAGCCCCAGGAAAGGGAGACGCGGGATAATCGCCCATGGACCGCACGCGTCAATTCTACATTTGGGCAAAAGGCGGGGGAGTGGCTGTGAGCTCCACCAGGACAGGGGCCACACCCCGCTGTGGGCAGCCACCCAGCACCAGCGCCTGTAGGTGCTCCTGAACACACTCTGGTCTGGGGCACGCTTCCCTTTACAGGCTGGGCACCCGGAAGGGGGCAGCTGGCGCAAAGTCCTCGTCTTTAATCGTGGGGTCAACAGGGCAGCCTCCCTGCGGGCGAGGGGCTGCTGCAGGTGGGTGCGGGCACCGGGTGCGTTCTGCTGGCACTTCGCCTGAGCAGGGCTAAGACCCCAGAGCTGCTCGGTGCTCTGGCCGCGCACTTCCTTTCCCCTGTCACCCCCTTGGACTTCAATACCAAGGAAGCCCGGAGCGGAGCAGCCATGGGTGAAGTCTGGGGGCGTCCCGGGCGGGCGGGGCCTCTGCCTCCCACGGACTTGATGCTGGTCCTCCGGCCCCACGGGACCCCAGGCTGCCGCTGTCCTTCCATTCGGGCCTCAGCTGCCCCCCTGGAAAGAGGGGACTGCCCCCCTCTTTCCCTGTGGACACAAAGCCCTGCTCCGAAAATTCTGCCATAGAGGTGCCCGGGTCCGAGGCTTGCCCTGACAGGGGCACACCGCATGGGACAATCTGGGGCCAACGCCCTTTTGAATGACAACTTCCGGTGGGTCTGCTGTGGGGCCGGGAAGAGGGGACCGCACTGCCGCTCCAGATCGCTGCACTGGGACCGGAGGGGGTCCCCGGTGTCACCCTGCAAACCAGGGGCGGGAGCTCTGACCCTGCCCGGGTGTTCCTGCAGCCTCGGGCGGACCTCCGACACCCAGACCCAAGTGAGGGGACCTGGGGGCGGGCAGTTCCTCCGGCAGCCTCGGGCCCTGTGTCGCAGCCGCTCATGTTTCCACGGGCGCACGCCCAGCAAATCCCGATGAAACATTCCTGGGTTCCCGCCCAGGTCTACAGTGTTTTAAATAAATAAGAATAAAGAGCTGCTTATGTTTTGAGAACCTCAGAGGAGGGTGGGGCCAGGCCTTCATAAGGGTCAGTCTCCAGGGAGGATGCGGAGTGTCAGTCAGAAGGAGCCCTGAGCACAGCGCCCGCGGCTGCCCGCGCAAGTCTAGCCACCTCCTCCAGGCAGCATGCCTGACTGCACCACCCCGAGCACCCTGCAGCTACAGATCCCAGACCGTGCTCGGCCCCTGCCCCAGCCTCTCTCCCCAGTGGGGTGGAGGGCTTCCGGGGGACCCTCCCATGGCAGCCAGGCCCCCTGCAGGCACGGTGTTGGGGAGGGGTGGGGCAGTAGCCCCTGAAATCAGCTGCCCTGGGCGAGGCTGGGGTGGGGGGAGCTGCCGATCTACCCACAGCCCTCTGTCACAGGGTTTGGGTGGGGTCCACACCCTCGGGAAGAGCTGAGAGCACTGTCTGTCCACGCCTGACCCCTTCCCTGCAGCAGGGGGCAGGACAAACCCCACGGAGCCCATAGTCTGGAGAGAGGCACACGGTGAACACGAACAGGCTCCTCAGCAAGGCACGTGGGCGACAGGACTGTGACGTGGGCCCCTGCCGAGGGCCCCCCTCCAGCAGGCAACCCTCCTGAGCTGGCCCGCCCGCCCCGCTTCACCCTGGCACCCGCCAGCCTTGCAGATCTGCTGGGGCGGCTCTGGCCCCCTGGCCCCCACATACCCCTACCCACCCCACAGCCTTCCCCAGGCCAAGCCCCGGTCCCCCAGTGTCCCCAGCCCCTGATTCTCACCCCTCCTTGCCCCACCCCAGACACACTTGTGACCCTGACGTCACAGCAGACACGGGGGCGGGCCACGGGAGCCCACTGCACCTGTCCCCGCACCCCTGCCGCTCCGCCTGTCGAGTCTGCACACAACTTGGCTTTGCCCAGGCTGACGGTCAGGCCGCCGGTCAGCACTCCGCCCCTCCCTGCACACCACAGGCCGAACCCCTTGCCCCCAGGCCACGCAGGGAGCTCCCTTGCCCCTTGCTTCCGTCTCCAGCCCAGGCCTCTCTCTGCTCCATCGCCCCACGTCCAGCCGTCCACTGGCCTCTCCGCCCTGTGGCCCCCTCACACGCAGGGCGTTCGATGCTGACCCGCCCCCCCCCGCCCTCTGCACTCCCCACCCCGGAGAAAGGCATAGCCACCCTCAGTCCCCCAGTCAGACTCCAAGAGGCCACAGGGACCCCCTCCTCGCCCCTCGCCCCTCACTGCTGGTCACCAAGTCCCGGTGATGAGCTACTCGGAAGCTTTGGGCATGTCCCCTCCTCAGCCTGGTCCAAGAAGGTGCTGGGCGGGGCGTGCTGGGGTCTGGGCACCATCGCTGCCAATGCCTCCCCCTCCCCTCGGGGCACTGACCCGAGCCCTGCCTGGCCCCCGCCTCAGTCTCCACGTCTGTGATGCAGGCATGTGTGCGCCCACACAAGGGGCACCAGGGCTGTCACGGTGGTCCTCGCGCTACCCCGGGCCATCGGAAGCAGCAGGAGACGGTGCCAGGGGTGAGTACCGTGTGTGGGGGGGCTTCCAGGCTACTGGAAAGCTGGGGGCCCCAGGGGAACTTGGGGGGCTGCTGGGGGCCCCGGGGGAATCTGGGATTGCTGGGGGCCCTGGGAAAACCTGGGGGAGGGTTGCTGGGGGCCTCGGAGGGGAACTTGGGGGGTTGCTGGGGGCCCCAGGAAAACCTGGGTGGTTTCTGGGGGAGCCGGGGGAAACTGGGGGCGTTGCCGGGGGCCCCGGGGGAATCTGAGGGGTTGCTGGGGGCCCAGGTTCAGTGGCCTCTGCTTCCCCCTGAGCAGAAAGCTGGTTTAGGAGGCCCTGGCGTCTAGAAGCAGCCCCTCAGCAGGTGCACAGGGAGGGTATGGAAGCCCTTTGTGACCAGACCGGCCAGTGCTGTGCCCCTGGGTAAGGGCCACTCTCCGTAGGCTGCGAGCTCAGAAAACCCTCCTCAGACAGGAGCCTGGTGAGGTCGCCCCGCTCTGACCGGCATGTCCATGAACTGAATCAGGGCACGCACCTGACCGGACAGGGTGTGGCGGGTGAGTGGGGTTCCTGCCCCCCTCCTCCTGGCCCACGGGAGGTCCGGAAGTGCCTTCTGGCCTCGCAGGGAGGAGTGATGAGCTCGGTGCAGTCCCCACCCGCCTTCCACTGGGAGCCCCTCCTGGACACTCGGGGGAGGCCTGAGCCCAAGGACGGAGCGCTCGGCTGGGGCCGGGGGCGTCGGGTGCGGGGACTCGGGGCGTCGCCTCTGAGACGGGTGGCCCGGGACAGTGTGGTGAGGACGTGCTGGTTCCCCTTCTGCCTGGGGCGCGCGGACGCAGACACGGGAGGGATGTCTGGGGACAGACGCAGAGACACCGAGGAGCCGGGGAGACAACAGGTGTGTTACCTGTCCCAGAGCGAGGCCGAGGGCCTGGCCAGCCGGCCCTGCAGGATGCGGGGCTGCCCGAGGCACGAAGGCACCCAGGGGCTGCGCAGCCTGTGGGCGAAGAGGACAGAGCCACTCAGCGTGGGGGCGGGGCCACGCCAGGCCCCCTGTGGGCACAGACACGGAGCTGTGGGCCCGCCCCCCACCCCACTGGGCAGGAAAACTCCTCAGTATCAGCAAGGTGTCAGGGAGGGGCTGCGGGGACGGGCGGGCGTGGGGGCTGCCGGCCCCTCCCCCGCCTGAGCTCGGCGGTGGCCCCGTGTCCTACCAGTGGTGGGGTCCCCACCCGCAAGCCTGCCTCAGGGTCTCGGCTTCAGAGAGTCACGGGGTGGGGCAGGCAGGGTGCCTGCGGCTCTGGGCTCCCGCCGGGCGGGACCCATTGGCTGGAGATCCCCGGAGACAAGGACAGAGGAGGGACAGTGTGATGCGCTCCTGTGTACAGACGGAGGAGGGGCATCTCGGGGGCTGAGGGACCTGGCAGAAGTTGGGGGTCCAGAGCAGGGCCCCCCTCACCTTCCCTGGGACCCCTTCTCACCCCACTCTGCCTCTGTCTGGACCCAGCAGCAGGTGGGCCGGAGGGGATCAGAATCTGCCGGGCGGCTGGGAGAGGGGCCCTGGTCCGCCTGGCCTGCTAGGGGCCACCCGGCTGGGGGCCACGCGATATTCACCAGAGCCTCCCTCCCCCCACCTGTCATGCTCTGGTGGCCTTGACGGCCCCAGAGCCAAAGCAGAGATCTGAGAAAAGGAAGCAGCCCCAGAATCAGGCTTCCAAACAAAATGTTTAGAGACGCGGGCGTTAAGCGAAAGAGCAGCATAATCCCATTTAAAAATATCTGTATACCAACAGCCTCGGAAAGTAAGGTAGGAAATGAAATGTTAACGTTGTTACAGGTGGGTGGTGGGATTCTGGGTAATTCGGAATTTTTCTCCTATTAGTTTCCTAGATTTATAGTGAGGATGGAAAAGCAGAGAAAGATTTACGAAGGATAAAATTTTGCAAAGATTTTAAGCGCGGACTCGATGGGCTGAGGTGGAAGGAGGGGAAGCTCGCAGCCCCGGGCTGTGTGCTGTGCATGGGTCACCACCTTCATAAGCCCCTGTTTCCTCATCTGTCGGATGGGCTGCCCTTGGCCCTGGGGCCCCAGCCCGCTGCAGAGGAGGGGCGGTGGGCGGGGCACGGACTTGGTCTCAGGGTGGACTCGACTTTGAAATTGCAGCCCCGGCCTCTGCTCTTGGCCAATGACCCTGTGCTACTGAGCGAACAGAGCGGGGGCAGCGGGGGCAGCGCCCTAGGGAGCACCCGGAACCTGCTGGTCTGCCCTGGGTGCCTCTACTGAGCCCAGCAAATCCACGGGGGGCTCCTTGCAGGGGAGTTTTCAGAGGAGTAGAGGGAGGCTGGAGCCTGGGGGAAACCAAGGCCCAGAGAGCAGGGGGCGTGGCCATGACCTGACCCAGACTCTGCCTCTGGTCACACCCAAGGCAGTTTTTGCTGACAAGCCACCCTCGTTCTGACACAAGTGCCCATTCGCGGCCTGTGGCCGACGAGTGCCCCCTTCCTAGAGTTGAGAAAATGGGAGTCCAGAGAGGCTGAGCAACTCTCCCAAGATGGCACAGCCAGCATGGCAGAGCCTCGGCCCGGGGGAGGGCCAGACACGGCGTCGCGCCTAGCCGGCACACGAGGCCACCTTCCCGCCCTTGCTGGCAGTAGGGCCCGGGGCCCGCTGCGCGGACAGATGGACGGAGCTGGCCCGGCGGCCCTCACGGATGCCGTGTCCCCACGGGGGGAACAGCCGCTCCCTGTCCCCGTGTGTCTCTCAAGATGAGATGGGCCTGGGGGGCAACCTGGGCCCTGGGGGTGCTGGCCGGGGCAGGACGTTAGCAGGTGGCTGACTGGCCCGGGCACCTGGTGGTCTGGGCGGGGCACGGCCGTCACCCCCATCATACAGATGCCGGTGGCTGCGGCCACAGGTCCAGAGTGGAGGGAGGGGACAAAGGGGGCCAGGGCCACGCCCGGCCCCACGGGAGCCCCTCACACCAGGCCCCCTCCTCCTCCCCATTCGTCGGACTCCCCCCGAGGTGGCCACGCTCACAGCCACAGCCCGGCAGCTGCCCGCTGAACGCCCTCGCTTCCCTCCCTGAGTCCCCAGGTCTGTTCTCTCTTGTGGGGCTTTCTCTGTGCAGACGCCGCCTCTTCTGGGAAGCCTTTCTTCGTTCCTTCGCGAAGAAGGTTCCGTCTCTCTCCTCACCTGCCGCTCAGGCTGAGATTGCCTCCAGATGCCCTCCGCTGTCACTCAGGGCCACCTGGGACCCCGGCCTGGGCTGTCTGCCCTCTCTGTTCCCCTTGATGTCCATGGCACCGAGCGCCGAGCCAGGCATGGGGGGGGGGGAGGGAGAGGCGGGGGAGGGGCACAGGGGCTCCGGGAGCTCCGGGTGCTGGGGGAAAGCCCTCCCCTGCTCAGCGGTGCTGACAAGGTCAGGTGCGCCCTGGTGGGCCCGCGGCACCCCCCTCCGTGGGCTGAGGTCCATGGTGGTGAAGTGGGGCTGGGCGGAGGCTGACGGAGGGCGCTGTGGCTGCATGAGTCACAGCCTTGCCGGCTCCCAGATGCCGCGAGCCTTTGGGTCCCTGTGTCCCCGCAGCGCCCCTCCCCGCCCCCCCAGGACAGCCTGTCTTCTGGGCTCGGAGTGTTCAGGCCCCACCCGACAGTCACGCTCCGGCAGCGCCAGGCCGCTCACATGCTGCAGGAGCTTCTCGTCTTGGTGACTTTGTCCCCGGATCCCCTCTGCCAGGATCGCACTGACTCCCTCCTGCTCCGGTTTAACTCCTCCACACCCGGGGCCCGGCGGTGGGGACCCCGACGCCCTGGCCACCCCAGCTGGCCCCGGCATGGATCAGTCACCACCCAGCACCCATCCCAGGTGTTACAGGGGACGAGTCGGCCCCCTGCGTGTCTCTGAGCAAGGGTGCCTGGGGCTCTCGCTCCCCGCCTGCCCCCTGTGCGCCCACCTCCCCCCTGCAGCCAGATGGCTCAGCAGGAAACCTGGCTGCACCCCGCACCGCCTCTGGTCAAAATTCCCCATGACTGCACCCCAAGTCCCTGCCCCCCGGGACGCACCCCTGCCTGGTCCCTCACTCCTCTGGCCAAGCATCAGCCAGAGCCCCTTCCTTCCTGCCTCAGGGCCTTCGTCCTTGCTGGTCCTTCGGGCAGGGACATTCTCTCTTTCCAAGCCCGCCCCTCCTCTCCCCTGAACCCTGGGACAGCCTGCCCTCCCTGCTCTGTCTGGTTCCGGTACCAGCCGGCCGGCCTGTGGGACCAGCGTCCCTTGCTCCCCTACCGGCTTTAGCGCCCAGCCCAGCCCTTTCCCACAGAGGCCTTGTGCCCATGTGTGAAACTCGGGGTGTCCCGCACGGACCCCGGGGCGTGTCCCTGAAGGAGGCTTTGTGCCATGTGCCTTCCACAGGAGAAGCTGGAGATGGTGCCCCTGGGACCCGAGTCCCCTCTCCCACCTCTGGGACCCTCGTGTGCCCCAGCCTGTGCCCGCGCTCAACGGCCACCACTTTTCTGCCTGTCACAGAAGAGCCTTTCCTCTGTTCCCCTTGATCTCAATGGTCGCCTTGCCAATTCCACCCTCCCTGTCCCAGGGGGACCCCATCCTGGCTGGGGTGACCGGCACCCCCAGAGCCTCGAGGGCCCGCCCTGCCCCAGGTGCACGCACAAACCTGTCCATCTCGTCCCAGACCCCCCCTCAGACTGTAAGGGAGGTGTGCACCGCGCCCCTTTTACAGACGGGGAAACAGATTCATGAGAGGCACGGGCTACCTCTGCGGTCACACAGCCCTGCTGGGCAGGCCAACTGCTCTCGCCCCAAGCTTGAGATGACAGACTTTAATGCAAACTGCAGAACTCTGTATTTCTCATTGAATCACCTCCCCTCCGGCGTGACCACGACTGGGCACAGCCGTCCCCCCGTGAGGGCCTGTGAGGGCCGGCCGTGGCCAGCCTGACGGAGGCGGGAGCTGGAGCCCAAGAGGTGAGGCGACCTGAGCAGGTCAAGGGCAGGTGGGTGGGCCTGGAGCCCCACGGGGCAGGCCATCTGGCCTCCTCTTGGGTCCTTGACCTCTGCCCGGAGGAAGAGAGTTCTTCTCTGCAGCAAGGTCAGCAGCAGCACCACGGGCACGGAGACGGGGACCCTAGGCCAGGCTGTCACCACGGCCACCAAGCTGTTGTGCAAAAGTCCTGGGGAAGGTCACGTGTTCAGGTGCCTGGGGGCGCCGAAGCATGCGTTCTGGGAGGGGACTGTCACTGCACTGAGCTGGGGGCCCCCGGCCAGGCGGGGTCACTGACTCAAGCTAGGAGGGGTAGGGACTCCTGGAGCTCAACACCCGCCCGGTCCGCCCGGTCCTACTGTCTGCTGGGTCCTTGACCAAGGTCATCTAGTGGAACCATCCTCCCTGCTTCCCCGTGGCCCTGGGGACGTGGCCGTGCCACTGCTCTCTCCGCCCGGAGTCGGAGACGAGGTGGCTGCAGCCCTGTCCTGCCCCCTCCCTCTGCCAGGGCAGAGCCACGTGCTGGGAGCGGGCAGCCCTGTGGCCTAGTGAACCCCTGCCGGCTGGGCAGACCCAGGGGTGCCCAGGGCTGGGGCCCGCCGGGTGACCCGCCGGGCAAGGGCACAGAGCAGCTGCAGGGTCACCCCTGAGCCTTTGTGTCTGCTGCCCTTCCTGCTCAGCACATCCCTTCCCTGCTCTTTGGTTCAGTCTATTCACCTCCTCCAGGAAGCCCTCCTGGACACTGGGTCAGAAGCCCTCTTCGCTATCCTGTTCTCAGCCTTCCATGCAGGGGGTGTTGTTGGGGGCCAGGGGCTGAGTCTGCCCCTCCTCCTCAGGGCTCCAGAGCCTGGTGCAGGGCCTGGTGCGAGGCAGGGCCTGATGGCCACATGCTGCAGATGTCCATGGCCTCCAGGCACAGCCTGGGTTTCGGGACAGCACAGTGGCCCTGAGCTCCCACCGGGAGAAAGCCCGAGGACTCTGGTCCCCAGAGAGGAAGAGATAAACAGCAGGGCTCTGAGGAGGCCTGGTTACCAGCCCTCAGTCCCCCCTCAGTCCCCACTCACTGCACATCATGGCCACTGCTGTCCACACTGGTCCTCATCATCCCACACTGGGTGGCAAACAAAGAGCCTGGCCCTGAGTGCCACCTGACCTGAATGTCACGGGGAGCCAAACCCAGGCGCCCCGATGCCCAGCGTGGGGCTCTGTGGACCCCTTCCAGCCCAGGGCCTACGGAGATGCTGTGGACAGAGGTCTGTGGGCCTCTGGAGGTGAGGCTAGCTGGGACAGGGGACGGTCAGCGGTGGGGGATGCGCCTGGCACGCCGAAGTGCAGAACAAACCCTAGCTGTGACAATGGCCGGGGGGTGAGGGGGGTACACCGTGGGAGGGAGGCCCCGGCCCAGCTCCCACACCCACTGGGTCGCCCCACTTGTCTTCACCCATGCCGGCCCCTTTCAGCCATCCCACTTCCGACACCCAGTTCACCACCGGGACGCCCTCCCTCCCTCCCCTACCCGCTTCTTGTAGCCCTCACCCACTTTGTCCCCGCGCCACCCTCCACGTCCGTCCCTGTCTCTCCCTTCACTGCACGGGGGCCAAACCCCAACCTGGTCAGGGCCCCTCCCCACGGGCAGCAGGAAGTCACACAGCGGAGTGACCGGCCTCACTTTCTGCTCATCCCGCAGAATGACCTGGGGTCTTGTCACCGTCCCTGTTCGCCCCCCGCCTGGGAAGTGGCTTCACACCCTCCTCTCTGCTCAGCCGCCCCACACCTCCTCCCCCAGCCCCACTCACAGCCCATGACCTCGCCTCTTCCTCCGCGGAGGAAATAGAGCCGCCCCAAGGGGGACTTCCCCAGATGTCACCACCAGGTGTGCCCACCTACCGGCGTCTGCCCGGGCACACGGCGCCGCCCGCCTGTTACTACAGACAACCCGCCAGGCAGCCCTCCACCCACTCCGGGCGCGGCTCCCAAACCACCAACTTCCCCCTCGTTTCCGGATCGTTCTCTCCTGCGTGCCAGGGAGTTACGTTTCCTACTCGGAGAACAGCCCCCACTGAGCCTCCTGGTACTCGCCCCTTCTCTACTCGAGGGAACGCCGTCTGCCCTCACTCTCCGCCTGCGGGACCAACGCCCACCCGTCCCTTTCAGTCCTCACGGGACCCGAGTGCTGGGCAGCCAGAGGCACGGCGGACCCCCCGGCCTCCCGCGAGCACCGCCCTCTCAAAGGTCCGGAGGTGAGAACAGCCGGGCGGGGTGGGGGTGCATGTGCATCCTGGAGGTGGGCGGGCCTGCACCCAGGCCTGGGGGGCCGGGACAGACGAGGTGGCGCCGGCGAGAAGCGGGCAAAGGCCAAGTGCAGTAAGTGCGGGCCGAGTGTCCGGTCCTTTTCCGCGGGGCACCGGAGCCGGACACACTTCAGACAGGACGACTGGCAGCAGGCTGGGTCTGGGCCATCCGTCTGGTGGGGAGCCCGGAGGAGGCTGTGCAGGGGCGGGGGGGGCGGTACAAGCCACACAGTGGGCCCCAGGAAGCCTCCGGAACCCCTGGCTATGTAGGCACTCCTCGGGCACCCCTGCCCGCCCCCCGCTTTCCCACCCCCTGCTGGCCACTGCTGGTCGCCCACTCTTCTGTCGCCTCCCCATCTAGGCTGGGAGACCCAGAAGACAGGGCTATGCACGCCGTGGCCCTAGACGCCCCCCTGCCCCAAGGCCACACCCACCCTCCACGCAAAGCCTGCATTCAGGGGGCTCCCTGGAACGACCAGGGGGTCAGCCCGTGGCCGACGAAGGGCTCCCGGATTAGCCTCCCAGCACCCGCCACCCCGCCGGGAGCCCAGGTGGGAAGGCGCCGCCATTCAGCCCTGACGGTCAGGTCCGTCACTGCCCACCAGGGAGCCCACGCCCACCCCACCGGCCGCCTCTCCCCTGCAGACACAGGCCGCCATAACCGGCCTGTTTTCTGGGCTTCGTGAAGGTGGTCAGGGCTGCAGGAGGCTTCTCGGGGGCCCTGGACAGGGGCTCTGGGCGGCCGGCCCCAGCCCGGCGCCCTTCCACACCCCCTAAGTCTGCCAGGCCGCCCCCGCCCCACCCTCCCCTCCCCATCTGCCCCCGCACCTCTCCACACCCACGTGAGACGTGCCAAGGGCCAGACGCAGCCCGGAAGCGAAGGACCAGGGCCAGGTGGGGCATCTGAGCCACGGCACCAGGTGGCCGCCGTCTGGCCTGCAGTTTCCTCACATGGAATCGGGGCCCCAGGGGCACTGTGGCCGCGGGGACCTCCTCCCGGCAACTTCTCCTGAGATCATCCCTGCAGTCACGCAGTCCCCCAGGGGCACCTGCTGCGTGCCACCGGCGTTTCCTCACTGAGCCCTCGCCACCCTGGGTGTGTGTGGGGGGGGTGCCCAGTGGAGAAAGGAGTCGGGGCCCGGGGACAAGGGCCTCTTTCAAGGGCGCCCGGCTGGTGACGGCTGGTAAGCACGGGGCAGGGTCAGACCCGTCCCAGGAAGGCCTCCGCGCCGGGGCGGCCCCTCCAAGCCTCAGCGCAGCCCCGGCCTTCACCCTGTCCCCCGGGACACGCTGGACACGGACGCACCACACCGGCCACACTGTTGGCCACGAGGGTCGTGGGAAGAGGGGCCGAGTCCCCGGAGGGCTTGGCCCCACGTCCTGCCGCGGCCACATGCCCCGACTCCGGAGCGGCGACTCCATCAAGACTGACGCCCCACTGCTGCCCCGACGCAGCTCCCTGACTCCCCTGGGCCTTGGGGGCCGCGGAGGGACGGGACGGGGGAGGTGAGGGAGAGGCCGCGGAGGGACGGCGAGAGGGGGCGAGGGGAGAGGCCACGGAGCGGGCGCCACCATGCCCGCTGCGCGCAGAGGCCCGGAGAGGGCAAGCATCCAGGCTAAAACGCGAGCCAGCCCCCAGGCTGGTGAGGTGCCCCCCGGAACAGCACACACAGTCCGGGGCGCAGCACAGCCGGCCCCCCCCGCCCGACTCTGGGATTCCCTCATGATCCCGACTCAACCTAGGGCGGCCGGCCACCTCCCCCGCTCACTCGGCCGGGCCCTCTTCTCCACCGTGGGAACAATGTCACCGGCATGATGGTTGGCGAAACAGGACAGTGAGGGGCCCGACCGTCCCTGTCTGAAAGAGGGGCAGGCCGTTAACCCAGAGCACTAACCATGTGCCAGGATCCACGGTAACGATTTAATCCTCAAAACAACCTTCCAATGTAGGTGCTATTATTATTATGTCCACTTTACAGGTGCAGAAACTGAGAATCAGAGAGGTTCAGAAACCTGTGTAAGGCCACACAGCCAGTAAGTGAAAGACCTGGGATTCAAACCCCAGGCGAGTCCACCTTCTTAATCACATACTTCATCAGGGAGGCTTTCCAGAGGAGTAGGAACTCAGATGTGCTGTGAGGACAGGAGACTTTGAAGGGCAGGGCAGAAGGAGAGAGAGCAATCTGTGTGGAGGGTCTCTTTGTAGTACCCTGAATCCCAAAGAGAGACAGCAAAGCAAGGTAGTCATTCACATCATAGTAAGAATTAGCCTGTAAGTCTTCTCCACTAGGGTCAGGTTTAGAAGTAGGGCAGAGAGCCTTGGCAGACCCCACTTAGGGAGGGACTGGACCTGCTGCGTGGGGTGCAGGAGACCAGAGCTGGAGAGCAGGGGTTCTGGAGGGAAGGGACAAGAAAACCCAACAGTAATCCTGACGGCATCAAGTGGGTTCCAGCCGGTGGCCGATCTCCAGAAAACCTCTTCATGAGCCGGTGGCCTCGAGCACAACGCCAGTCACTCCCCCAGCCCTCAGTAGCACCTACTGCATGCCCACCGTGCCCAGAGAGCAGGGATGCCCCCCGAAGCAGGTGTGCCACAGGGGCGCCCCATGTTCCCGCCTGGGAACCCCAGAACTGCTCGTCCCCCAAGCTGGCCCCATGTCAGGGACAGCGGCTCCGTCCTTTGTCAGGCCCGACAGGCAGCAGCTGTCCCCCACGCCCTCCTCCCCTCACCCCCCGCCACCGGCCCATCGGGGGACCCCGGCCTGGTGTCCCAGCTCTGCCCCCTCACCCCACACAAACCCGACCACGCCGTGGCTCCGCTCGCAAGCCCTCGGCAGCCCCCACGCACCCCGAGTGTCCGTCTGTGCCCCTCACCTCCCCGGCCCCCTCGTCACTGGCCGGGCCTCTGGCCGCAGGGCGCCGCCCTCCTCTGCGCCTTCCACCGGCCGTCCCTCTGCCCGGAGCTCTTCCTCCCAAACGCGCCGTGGCCCCCACCTACGCAGGCCTTCGCCCAGGTGTCGCCTTCCCGGAAGCCCCTCCCAGGCTGTGCCGCCGCCCCCACCGCACTCACTGCCTTCTGCTTTGGGGGTGTTTTTGGACCCCCTGCACAGGCCGCTGTGAGATTTACTGAGACAAGTTTTCTGTCTCTTCTAACTAGCGGGCTTTTTTGGTCACTGCTGTCTCCCCACTGCCTACAAAAGCCTCTAGCAAACAGTAGGTGCTCAATAAGCGTGTGTTAAGCATGCGATCGATGAACAAATTAAATCAACAGTGACAACTCAGGGCCAAGGTGGAGATTCCCAGGTGAGAGAAAGGGTCCCCGACGGGGAAGTGGAGGGAGGCGGGACAGGCCAGCGCCGAGTGCCCAGCTGTGCCAAGGGGGCCTGGGTGCCACACAGGAGTTTGGGTCTTCTGGGACCTGTGGGAGCCTGGAGCCGTCAGAGGTGCGCCCGCAGCTCAGGGCTTCAAGGAGGGCGCAGGGGTGGCCCAGAGAAGGCGACGCGGACGGGAGAGGGGAAGCCACGGGTGTGGCGGCGTCCACGGGGCGGCGGGGGGGCTGCACCATTTGGTCCAAACACGGACAGGACTCCTCCCACTGGGCACAGTCTGGATGCTGGGGGAGGCTGTCCCTTTCTGCCTCCGGCCTCAGTTTCCCCAGAGCCCCCTCCAGCTCTGTGGTCCCTCTCGGCTGTGCGGGCGGGAGGCCGAGAATGGCGGGAAGGTCAGAGGTCAGCCCCCGTGCGAGGAAGAGCGCCCCAGCTCTGCGGCGCCCCCACGTGCCACCCTCACACCTGCCCCCAGGCTTTAGCCCGTGCTGGTCCCCCGGCCAGGAGCCCCGACTCTGTGCACCTGCTCATTTCAGACAAGCGGCCGCCTCTCTGAGCAAGGGTCCCCCCCAAATCCCCGACGGCCTCTTCCACCGGAGCCTGAGCGGCGCAGTCAGTTAAGCATCTGATTCCTGATCTCGGCTCAGGTCATGATCTCACGGTTCGCGAGCTCGAGCCCCTGCATCAGGCTCTGCGATGGCACGGAGCCCGCGTGGGATTCTGCCGCTCCTTCTCTCTGCCCCTCCCCCGCTTGTGTGCGCATGCTCCCCCCTCAAAATAAATAAATAACCATAAAGTAAATTTTTAAAGTTTTTAAAATTAAAAAAATGAATGAATAAAAACATGGCTCCCTGGGGCGCCTGGGGGGCTCAGTCGGTTGGGCAGCTGACTTCGGCTCAGGTCATGATCTCGCGGTTCGTGGGTTCGAGCCCCGTGTCGGGCTCTGTGCTGGCGGCTCGGAGCCTGGAGCCTGTTTCAGGGCCTGTGTCCCCCTCTCTCTGACCCTCCCCTGCTTGCATCTGTCTCCCTGTCTCTCAAAAATAAATAAACACTAAAAAGACACTTAAAAACATGACTCCCTGAGGGCTGGAGCAGGGCGAGGACCCAAGTGCTCCCCAGCGATCTTCCTGGGGTGCAGAGGGGGTGGCCCCTTTCTAGGGCACCGTGAGGGGTGGGGAATGGCTCCCTCCTCACTGCCTGCCACAGTACGGTCCCTGTCAGAAGCATTTACTGAGTAATTACTACATGCTAGTTCTCAGCACCGGGGGTCAGCAGGGGACTGCTGTTCTGGGCAGGGGTTGGGGGCAGACAGATAAACAAGATAAAGAAATAAAGCAAATTGCTAGTCAGGTGGCAGTCAGGGTGGCAGGGAAAATCAGAGCAGAGAAAGGGCAGGGTGGGGGGGTTAAAATTATACATGGAATGAGTCAAAAGGTGAGGAAAGCCCTCCCCCCCCACCCCAATGACATTTCTAAAAGATGTGAAAGGAGAGGAGATAGGAGTCATGTGTATATCTGGGGAAGAACATTCTGGGTAGAGAGGAAGAGCCTGTGCAAAGGCCCTGGGGCAGGAGCCTGTCCGATGTGTTCGAGGAACAGCAAGGAGGCCAGGAGGAGCAAGGGGAGCCAGCGAGGGGGTTGTCGGGAGAGGAGGTCAGTGTGGTCTGACGTCTCTGACACGCCCCGTGTGTGTCTCTATGCCCAGGAGGCCAGGCTGGTGCTTTCCCAGGGCACCCCCAGGGCCGGGCCCGGTGTCTGGCGCGGGCAAAACCGCAAGCCCAAGTGACACGAGTGACCAGGAGTGGAGGCCCGCACACGCGCGCGTCCCTGCGCAAAAAGCTTCCATCAGAAAGTAAAACCCGAAAGCATTCGACAGGAGTAGAAGTAAGAACTCGCGTTCAGAGGGCGGGTTACGCGGCCGGAAGTGCCCGGGCGGCGCGAGGTCACGATGTGCACGCGCGTGACCGGCGAGGCCCCGGACACCCGCACGCCCCGGGACACACCCCGACGGAAGACGCGCGGCACTGACCTCGGGGGAAACCCCAGCGCGCAGCGATGGGGGGGGTGCCCGGTGCCAAGACGCAGGGCCTCGCAGGGGGCGGGCAGTGACCAGGGCGCCCCAGGGCGCCCCCTCCCGGGGCACGTGCGCTCCCGCAGGTCCGCCCGGGACGTGCCCCCGCCCCGCCCCCGCCCCCGGACCGCAGTGTCCGCGCGCCTCGCCCCACGGCGGTCTCGGCCGCGTGACCGCAGTGACGTCACAGGACAGCCCCCCTCCCCCCCGCAGACCGACGCTGGGGTGAAGCGAGGCCTGAAAACGCACAGGCTGAGCCCCCGTGTCCCCAGGCTCTGGAGGGCGGAACAAAGCTGTGTCCGTTGGGGATGCTTTCAGGTGGCCAAACCAGGGAGGAAACAGAGCCGGGGTCCTGGAGACTTGGGGGGCGGGGGAGGGGCTGGCAGCGCCCCTGGAGGGCTGGCGGCGGTCGCGTCCTTGACCCTGGCGGCGGTCGTCCGGACCCGGAACCCCGGCTCCGCTCCCTCTCCCCGCGCGCGCGCGCGCCACGGGCCACAACTTGGAACCGGTCTGCTCGCGGCGGGGAGGGGCCGCGCGGCGGGGGGAGCTCCGTTTCCGGGGAGCCTTCCCGTCCCAGGTGCCCCGGGCGGCTGACCCACTTTCCCTCCGCGACAGAGGGGCGCGAGCCCACGCAGGGGAGAGGGCTTGCCCAGAGGCCTGCAGCAACCAAGGGGGCCGCGGCAGGGGTGAAGGCAGAGGGACCGTGTGCCCAGGAAAGCAGAGGCGCGGATTAATTCGGGGATTAGCAGCGGCGCTGTGCACACGGCCGGCCGGCCTCGCGAAGAGCCACAAATGTTTGAGTGTCCCCGGAAGAGTCGCTCAAGCGGTCGGAGGCAGGGAGGCTAAGCGAGCGAGGCCAGGGACACGCAGGAGGCCAGATGGGGGGTGGTCAGGCCTGGGGGGCCCTGGGGGGGCAGGCCCTGCCGGTGCCGGGGCTGGAAAAAATCGGGACGGGGGTCAGACCCAGGCTCTGCTGAAGGGGGCTCCCGTCTGGAGGGCGCTCCGTCAGCCTGCGTTCCCCACCCCCACCCGCTTCCCAGGCCCCTGCGGCCTCTGCGCCTCTCGGAAGACCTGCCGGGTTATCCTCCTGGCAAATCCCTAGTCATCCTTTGAGATTTGGCTCAGATGTCCCTGCTTCCAGGAAGCCCTCCCTGATATCCCAAGTCAGTGACCCTGGCCTGGGACCCCTGGGAAGACCTGTTGATGGGCCTCTGTCCTTGCCCGCGCGGAGGGCTGCCCCGGGCTCACTCGGTCTCAGCACCCATCGCGGGACGTGGTACCCAGAAAGGGAGCGACTCCGCTGGGGAGTGAGGGGCAAGGGCCGCATACAAGCCACAGAGGACAGGTGACGGGGAGAAAAGTCTGCCACCTTGGACGAGAAGGCGGGTGGAAGGGCATTCTAGGCAGAGGGAACAGCACGGGCAAAGGCAGGCGGGTGCGACAGCTGGTTTGGGCCCCAGAGGGGAGACTTCGGCGTGGTGGGTGGTGAGCAGAGGGGCCGGGGCAAGGGGGGCCCGGCTGTGCACCTGCCCCCAAAGTGGGCCGCTGAGGGTCAGAGGGTCACTGTCCTCTGGCTCACCGGCCACATATATCTTGGGCCCTCCCGCAAGCCAGGCTCGGTTCCAGGCATCCGGGGTGGGGGTGGGGGGTGGTTGGACGGAGCAAAGCGCCTGCCGTCTAGCAGCTCCGTTCAGGTCCCCAGGCCCAGCTTGCACTGCGCAGAAACTGCACCTTAGGGGCAGGGGGGGGCGCACAGTGTCCCCTGGACGCCTTCAGTTGGACCACAGATGCATCTTCTCCTGCCTGGGGTTCCCGCCACAGTGGGGACGTAACGCCCCACGGGGAGCCTCCACCTGGCCTGTGGGTCGGGCCTCAGGGGGGGGCACATCGTTCTCCCAAGAGTCCTACAAGGTGATTAGGACGTCCGCTTCACAGATGGGAAAACTGAGGCCGGAGACGTGGATCTGTGGGCCCCCAAGCCCCATGACCTACCCCTGCTGACCAGCTTCCCTACATCCCTCTGGGCCCCTCGGTCCTGGATGCCCGGCACCGACTGCAGGGCAGAACCGGACAGGGACAGCCCCTGCACCTGCTGGGAAGGAAGGGTCTGGAAGGGCCCTTGACGCAGCTCTGAGAGCACTAATGGAGTGAGAAGAAGAGGAGGGTAGAACCGTCCCCAGTTCTGGGATGCTGTGTTGGGTCCTGGCCCCACGGGAACCAGCTCCCAAATTCTGCCTCTGCTGAAAGCCCGGGTGGCCCAGAGCCGCCCAGGAGCCCAGGCCCTGGCGACTGCCACTGGGCCTTTGGGACTCAGCCCCGGGAAGCCCTCGGCCCCTCTGCCCAAGCCAGGCCTGATGCCCTCAGCATCTCAGGCAGCACTGACCAGGTGGCTCACCTGCCCACCTGTGTCCCCAGCCAGGCTGGGCCACGTCTCTGCCCCCTCTGCCGGGCGCACAGGGGTGGGTGCTCACGAGCCTTGGCTGGGCACGGAGAGCGAGAGGGAGAGAACCACAGAAGGGACCCTCCCTCCCCGGAGCTGGTCTTGGGGTGCCCCAGGAAGGCTGCCTTTCTCTCAAGCCCCAGCTGGGTTAAGGAGGAACCCATCCCGGCTGGGGATACCGGTGAGATGACAGCCAGTGTGGGCCCTTGGGCCTCCCCAGCCCAACCTGGACCTTGACTGTGACAAGACGGGCCTGGCTGACCTTCAGATTTTGGGTCTGTGCACCTATAACCTGAGAGGTTGGGCCCCGCCTCCCAGCCCAGGACAAGCCGGTCCTTGCCCTGTGGGTCTGGGAAGAGACGGCTGCACTCCAGCACTTTGGCCAGGCGATGGCCCCGCTGGGAGCCTCCAGTCCCCGGGCACCTGGGCATTCCCGCCCGCGGCACCAGGGGTCAGTGCGGAAGGCCCCCGGGGCTCTCTGCTCTGGTCCCAGGGGCCTGTTCTGGAACAAGCCTTAGGTCCCCGACCCTCAGGGAACGGGTGTCCCGGCCACATGGAGCGTCCCCGTGGAAGCCGATCCCGGCCTTGGGAGGAGGGGGAGCTGACGGAGGGGAGGGGGGGACATCGAGAGGCCCTCTGCACCCTGGAGATGGGGCCCAGACCTGGCGGCCAGAGCTGGGCCTGCTGCCCGCACGGCGCCTCGGCTCAGACTCCGGAAGGAAAACACAGGAGGGGTGTTCCCAAAGTGGGGGTCAGGGTGGCCAAGGGAAGTCGCGGAGGAAGTCGTGAATATTCAAATCGGCCGATGCCCGCGGCCTGCCCGCCGCGGAGGGAGCCCGCGGGAGTCCACGGAGGCTCAAAGTTTGGCACCTCGAGGGAGGCCGCGGGGGACTCTCCCCAGACTCGCGGGATTCCCCCAAAATGGCTCCAAGACGCGCCCGCCTCGCCCGGCCGGCCGCGAGGACTCCATCCCCGCCCCCGCCCCCGCCCCCACGAGGCGGAAACTTAAAAGCTCAGAACCCGGCAACTGTCAGAGGGGGTGGGGGGACCAGCCGGCGCGGGGACCCGGCGCGACCCGCACGAGCGGAAACCCGGAGGGTCCCGTGGGGTGGGGTAGGGTGGGGAGGGGAGGGGAGGGGACGGTCCGGAGTCCAGGGCGGGGCACGGGTGGGGGGGGTTTGGGGCGGCCGCGCAGGCCCTCGCGGCGCGCCCCCTGCCCCCCCAGCTGCGGCGGGCCGGGCCCGGAGGAGGACCCCCCGCGCGGGGCTCCCCATTGTCTCGCCGCGCGCACTCACGCACCGCACCCCGGCGCCCCGGCCCCTCCGAGGCGGCCCGGGCGGCGCCCTCCCCCTGCGCCCCCCACCCCGGGCGCCCCCGCCCCGCCCGGGCCCCGCGGCTCGGAGGGCGCCGCACTCACTCACCTGAGTTTCTCCATGTCTGCGGCAGAGGCCTGCGAGAAACCAAACGAGAGGGTCAGCAGGCGGGAGGCGTGCGCTGGGCGGCCGCGCCGGGCGGAGCCGGGCACCGGGCACCGGGGCGGGCGCGGCGGCGGGGCGCCCCGCGCGGCTCGGTCGGCGGCAAGCCCGGCCCGCGCGCCCCCTGCTCCGGCCCCCGGTCCCCGGGACTCAGGGGGTGCGTGTCGGGCCGCGGCCGAGTAACAGGTGAGCCCGCCCGGGCCGCCGCGCGCCCCGGCACCGAGTTACGCCCCCCGGGGAGAGGGGAAGGAGAAGGGGCCGGCCCGGGGACTCGGGGTGGCACGGCCCGCGGCGATGCCGCTCTCGCCCGAAGAAGGGGGGCCCCGGCCCGGCCCCGTTAACTCTCCCGCGGCCGCGGCCCCCGCGGCTTACCGTCCCCCCCACCCCACCCCACCCCCGCCCCACCCGTTAACCCTTCCAGCCCCGCGCTCCCTCCCGGAGGAAGCCGAGCCCGCAATCGCAGAAATCTCCGAGTCGGAGAATGTTCGAATCCGGGAACTGGGAGCCCTACGGGGTTGCAGAACCCGACACTCACACGATCCGAGGGGGATGGCACTTGGGACCTCAGACCCCTCAATCAGAGACCCCGCTGCCCTCAGATCCTGGGGTTCCGGGCCTGGCTCGCCCCTCCCGGGCCCGGGGGATTAACCCCCGCGCGCCCGGCTCGCCGGCGGGGCTCCCTGCCGGGCTTGCGCAGACCCGCCCGCGCGCGGCTTGGAGACCCTCCCTGCCTACCCCGCGCCGCCGGGCAGCCCCTCTGCGCGCCGGGCGCGGAGACCCACCCGCTGCCGTTAACCCTGCGGGCGCCGGCGAGCGACGGGGACCGCGAGCGGCCCGGGCGGGATCGCACTTCCTGCGCGGAGCGGGGGGCGCGGGGCGGGCTCTCCGTCGCCCGGAGAGGCCGCTCCCGGGGGCTTTCCCCCGTCTTTCTGTGCCGCGACCGGCACGAAGGGGGGACGGGGGGCTGAGCCCAGGGACCGCGCGACACACCTGGGAAGACTGATGACTGCCCATCCCGGCCCCTCGCTCCGGGCGCCGCCGCCGCGTCCGCCGGGAGCGCGCTCCGCTCCGGTCCGGGCCCCACGCCGCCTCCCCCACCGCCCCGCCGGGCGAGGGCGCAGCCCGGCCGACTGCGCCGAGCGAGGAGGCCCGGCCCGGGGGCCTCGGCCAGGCTCGGCCGCCAGCTCCCCGGGCGCTCCGGCAGGCCCTCCCGGGACTCCGCCGGCCTGTTTCCTCACCTGCGAGCCGGGGTTGGGGGCAGGGGGAGGCGGACGAGGCGCTCTGCTGCCCTTCGGCACCGGCAGGCTGCGGAGGGGCTGGGCGGGGGGAGGAATTTTAGAAGAAAGGATCCGCAAGGGGCCCCGGATTGGCCGCCAGACACAATCCTCACTCGAAAAGTTGTCGGAGACCACGAGCCCAGACCCCCTCGCAATGACCCTCCTCCCCTAAGACGAAGAACTGGCCGATGGGCCAACGGCTCCCCCGAAGCCCCCCATCGACCCCAGGCCCACCTTTCCCAGGTCCCCATCACCGCGCTCCGCACACTAGATCCCGGCATACAGCAGGCGCTCAATAAACACGGACCCTGCATGCCTAGATCCTACACCAGTCTTTTCCTGCCTCCTCCCTCCGGCTGCGAGTTCCAGGCAGGCGCCCTGTCCCTTCACCAAGGCACCCCCCCAGCACCCAGCAGGCCTGGCCTCCACAGGGCCACGCGCAGGGGTGGGAGGAGCCGGGCTTTCTCAGGGTCAGCCCCAACCGCGTTCATACCCATCCCCAAAAGTCCGGACGTTCCTTCGTCCACAACCACAACGCTCTTCCCCACATTCATTAGCTCTGGGCCAAGTTCTTGCGGTGGGAGGGGGCAGCCAATGAGGTGAGCCCTGCGCTCTGGGGGCTGATGGCTGAGGAACAGGGAGCCCTCCTCTCAGCAGAACCGAAGGATAATCAAGGGGCCACCGCCCCCAGGCCCGCCCGCGCCTCCCCCCTTCATGGCGCTGCCCATTTGCTCCTCAGGGTCAGGGGAGGCAGTCACTCCCATTTTACAGACAGGGACAAGCAAAGCCCAGAAATGAACCCAGCCAGGCCTGGAACCCGGCCTTCACAGAGGGCTCTCCCCCGCCCCCCCAAAGGCTAGGGACACTCCTCATATGCCTCTAGTTGCCTCAATCACTCACAGTCAATGACCTGCCAGGGAGTCTGTCTTAAATTAATAAGAATGTATTAAAATTTAATTTTAAAAATCTAGCATTAATTATTTATATTGAATGTTTCAGCTCTTCTAAAAGGTCTTGTCTGGGAATTTCCCAAGAAGGGACACTTAGGAGAGGCTGCTGAGTGGCCCCGGTGGTGGGGCAGGGGGGGCAGGCTGGCAGGGAAAGAGAGGAGGGGGCCTAGCCTGGGCAGCCCCTTCCTTCACTCTGCTATTCCAGACCCTAAAGCCTGCCTCTGACCCTTCCACGATGTTTCAAATTCTCCCCAGCCCCAGAGCTTGCGCCCTCACCCTTAAAGGTTGCCTCCTCCAGGCAGTCCTCCAGGGAGACCCGGAGGAGTTGTTTGGTTGAGACCTTGATACCGGATTGTGCTCCCTGGGGCGCGGCCTTTCCCAGCTGTGTCCCAGGGCCAGCCTGGGGTTGGGAGCCGGCACTGAGCTTCGGATGCACATGTGATCAGTGGTCACCGCTGTGTGGGGTTGGGGACTGGGGTGAGCAGCAAGGCTGGCCTGTGGGGAGGGGCTCTGCCTTGGCAACGGTCTTGGTGTTGAGGCCGAAGTCCATGTCCAGGTCTTGACTCCGCAGTTCATAACCACAAGACCTGGGGATTTTCCTGAGATGCCCCTTCTATGGATCAGAAAAGCAAGGCCGGAGCACAAAATGGCTTGTTCAGAGTCGCCCAAAGTAAGCGGAGGCCTGCCTGGGGGGCTGGGGGGAGGAGGCGGGCAGGGATGCTTGGGGACCAGGAGCATGGGGGACTGTGGGACGTCCAGGTCCCCAGTGCGAAACGATGGGGCAGGAAATATCCTCAGGGCCCGTTTGGCCCCCCCAGGGATCTGCAGGCGAGTGGGGTCCCCCGGCTCTTCTCCGGGTGCTCCCCCAGGCGTGGCCCCACGCCTCTTCCTGCAGCAGGCTGTGACCTTGCCATTGCCTGTCCTAAACTCTCCCCTCGTCCCCCTTGGTGGTCCAGTCCGGCGGCCGCCTTCGTTTCCCCAGAACATCGCCTGAGCCCTGTCCGTGGGCCGCCTGTCCTTGCCTCAGCCCACCTGCTCTGCGCCCTTGCCCCGGGCGTAGAGCCCGCCCCCAGCCTGGAACGCCCCTCCTCCCCATCCCGGGCGTACTCCGAGCCCCCTGCACAAGGCTGAGCTTCCGGAGGGGCACCCGGGTCAGAAACGGGCCCCTCCACCCTATTCCGGAAGTCAGTCCCATTTACTCCTCAGAGTGGCCGCCCGCGCGAGGTGGGCTCACAAACCCCATTTTATTTATTTATTTTTTATTTTTTCAAATGTATGCATTTATACTTGAGAGATAGAGACCATGTGAACGGGGTAGGGGCAGACAGAGAGGGAGAGAATCCGAAGCAGGCTCCAGGCTCTCAGCCATCAGTGCTGAGCCTGATGCGGGGCTCGAACTCACAAACCGCGAGATCATGACCTGAGCCAGAGTCAGACACTTGTAACTGAGCGACCCAGGCGCCCACAAACCCCGTTTTAAATGCAAGAGCAGACGGTCCAGGAGACGAGGCCTTCGGCTTGCCTGTGGTTCCTTCCATGGCCACCGCCCTCCCAGTGGCACGGCGCACGGTGACTGGCACACAGTAGGCACTCTCTGGAGGCGAGGGAGAGAGGCAAGTCTGCCTGACCTTCTGACCTCAGCCCCGGAGCCGTCTCTTGCTTGGCACACGCAGACCGCACTGCCCAGCAAGCTCGCCCAGCCAGCTCCTGCCTCAGGGCCTTTGCATTTCTTTCCTCCACCTGGAAGGCTCCGCCCCAGATCTTGCATGGCCAGTGCCTTCCTTCTCTGACCACCCATCTGAGATAGGCCTTCACCCACCAGAGACCCTCTCCTCACGCGGGTCTCTGCACGCCTCCTCCCGCCTGCCCGGCCCCACCACCGACGTGCCTACCGCAGAGCCCCTGGGTTTCAGCCACTGTGTCTCTAACCCCAGGGGGGTGGCGCAGAGGGGCCTCTAATGTCAAGCCCAAACCAGTGTGTTTGCTCTCAATCCCCAGCCACCCCCTGAGCTCCTTCCTGCTCTCCTCCCCCACCCCGCCCCCCATCATTCATCACCACCTCCAAGCGGGCGGCACCGGAGCCCCAGGGCACAGCTGCACAGAGCCCGGCCCCGGGCGCCCCTCCGAGGGTGTGGGTCCTCCTGCCCACCCCTCCCCCACCAGCCGTGGGGGGCTCCTGCACTGGACCGTCCCCCTCCAAATCCTTCTGTTTCCGAAACTGCAGAGAGAAGCCAAGGGAGTCCCTGTCTGGGGACAGGCTTGGTGCCGAGGCCCAGGCCTGGGACACAGGGAGCCTGGGTTCTGGGGCCCCGGCTTTGCCTCTGACTCAGCCTGTGACCCTGGGCCAGCCCCCCCCACGCCCGTTGCCTGGGGCTGGGAGGTGGCCCCTCAGACCCTGACCCTAGTGACCCAACCCCGGGGCTTCCTTAAATGCACTCGGGGCTCCGGCTTCCTCTGTCTCCCCTTCCTCCTGCTCCCTGACTTCACCTCCAGGGGGGCGCACAAGCTGAAGACTGTGGAGGCCAGAGCAGAGGCTCGGTGCGGGGGGTATGCCCCCCAGGCGTGGCCAAGACAGGGCTCCCCGTTGAGGACTTGGGCCTCCCATGCCGCTGTGTGACCTCTGCCGAGTCCCTCAACCTCTCTGAGCTCCATCCCTCATCAAGGGGGGATGGACAAATTTCAAAGGACATTGGGAGCGACAAGGTGACCAGGTAGAAGGGACTGTCTTGGGGACAGGGCTTCTCTGGAGAGTCTTTTAGTTTAATCATTTGGGGTGGACGGTCTTCTAAGATGCTCCACATCCCTTCTTTATTCAACATTCACCACGTGCCCTGTTCTAGAGGATTCAGCAGAGAACAAACCAGAGGCAGGTCTGTACCCTCCGGGGGCTGACACTCTGGTACTGGCGCCCGAGGCGGATCCCTCGCGAGGTCGGCGCAGCGCCCCTGCTGGCCCAGGGTCTGACCGGACGCGCCCGCCGGGAAGGGAAGGCTGAAGGCTGACGGAGGTCAAGGTGAAGTGTGAGCCCAGCCTGGGGAGTCTGGGAGCATCTGGCCAGCAGTGGGGGCAGGGCCGGGGGCCCGCGGGCCGTGGTCAGCGCTTGGACTTCCATCCCGAGCGGGTGCGGAGCCCCGCGGGGCCGACGGCGGACTGCCGGTGACGCCGCTGTGAGGAGGGGGTACAGAAGAGCGGGTGCGGGGCTCGGAGTCCAGCCGGGAGGCGCCGGCGCAAACCCAGGCCTGCGGGGGTGGGGGCGGAGGCAGAGGGGTGCCCGGAGGGGCCGAGCGGGTGGAAGGGGGTGGGGAGAAGATGGGGGGCGGGGCTCAGGTCCCGCGGTGGCCGCGCGGGGGGCGGGAGTGGCCGGCGTAGAGGCGGCCCCGGAGGGGCGAGTGGGGGAGGAGCGGTGCTCTCCAAGGTCAGGGCGCAGGGAGGGGCAGAGCCAGCCTGGGACGCTGAGGAGGGGGCGAGGGAGGCCGGGTGAGCGCGGGGGTTTCCGGGAGCCGCGGGGGCGGGGGCGGGGGCGGCGCCCACAGACCGTGTCCCTCGGCATCCCCCTCAGGGCTGGCCTGTGCTGGGCACACAGCGGGTCATCCGCGCTCTCCTGTCCTCGCCTGACGGCGCGGAGAGGGGCGAGCGCGTCCCAGAGGTCACCCAGCAAGTTGGGGAGCTGAACTCAGGCCCCGGCTTGGCGCTGCTGTCCCCAGATGGGGCTGCGAGGGTCCCCGTCCCCGGGATCCCGGAGGACCTGGCCCTGGGCGGGGCGACCCGTCCCACTCCCACCTTGCCCGCGCTCGGCTGGGCTCCGTGTCGCCTCAGGCAGGGCCTCTGGTTCTGAGCCCTGCGCGGCTGCAAGCTGGCCCCCAGAGCTAAATCTGGCTTACCAGCATGTTGTATTTGGCCTGCAAGAGGTTTTAAAAATTTTTTTAAAAACATTTGAGCCAACATTTAAAAATTGGGAGAGTTTACATTTTAAATTCCATATTTTTGGCTTCTGCTGAAAATTTGCAAGATCTGGCAACTCCGGCCCACATTCCCACGTGGCAACAGTTGGGGAGCTGGGAAGAAGTTACCCCCCACCCAAGAGGCGCCTCGGGGTGGGGGACCTCTGGGGAGAGGCGCCCCTCCACACCTAACTCACCCGCAGGCTTAACTTGGGGAGACTGAGGTCTGGAGGCTGGAATGACTTCTCTGCATCACTCAGTGGGAGAGTCCCCGAGCCAGGCTCTGGGGACTCCCAGGCCTGGTAGCAGGGGCCTGGTCACCACCCCACCTGGGCTACCTCAGAGCCCCCAGGCTGCCTCTCCTTCCCCGACCCTGACCCTGACCCTGGCCCTCCCACTCTCCGTCTTCTGACCACAGGAAATGGCTGGTCTAAGTCATTCGCACTGTCGTTTGGGCCGCGGACAGTGAGGATAAGAGGTCTCAGAGACCTTCCGCAGTGGCTTCTTTGCTAGACGATGAAGGGGGGGACCGGGGCCACCCACGGCCACAGAGGCAGACAGGGCAGAGGCAGGGCCCTCCCCTGGCCCATAGCGCCCTCCCTGAAGGTGTTAATGGTGAAGCTCCAGGCATTGGCCTCACAAAAGAGATTTCAAAGCGCAGGCCTGGCCAGGCTGGGAGGCCAGCAGGCGGCACAGTGCGACGAACCACCACCAGGGCCTTCAGCACCCTCGTCACGCCGGTGACTGAACTCCCACCATGTGCCGGGCACCCGCAGCCGTGACCTCTGCTCCTCCCGCCCGCCCGCGCCGGTGAGGACACCGGGGATGCTGCGTTCCCCGGGCCCGATCCTGGTCTAGGAAGCAGGCCTGACCCCACCCGTCTCTGACCCGCCTATTCTGAGTCTTTGATGTGAGGCTGGAGCTGAGGGGTCCCGGCTTCTGGTGCTCACCGCGGGGTATGGCCCTGGGCGTGGGAGGTTGTGTGGGGCTGATGCCCCCCGCCCCCTCCCTTGGGAGGGAACCCCGCAGGGCCTCGGGACGGAGCCCTGCCTCCTGGCACCCACTGCTGGGCCCCGACAGGTCCCCGTAGCCCTGGGCCGCCGGGCGCTCCTGGGAGGCGTGTATGAGGAGCCTTGAGACAGAACCTCCAGAGGCCGGGATGTCCTGGGGCTCCCCCGGGGCCCAGTGTCCCCGGGGTGAGGGCTACGCCGCGTGCAGGGCTCAGAGTGGCACGGGCCAAGGGTCCCAGATTGCCAGGCCCTTTGGGGGGAGCCGGGTCACTGTGCTTATCAGGTGCCTGTTGACGCCTCCCCTGTGACAAGGGAGAAGTCATGAGCATTCCTGCCTTTTCATGGCTGGGGAGACCAAGGTCCAGAGCGGTGGCTGACCTGTCCAGGGCGCCACCGGCAGCCAGCAGGCCCCGAGGCAAGGGCTGGGGGGCCTCGAGTGCCCGGGACTCCCTAGCAGTCACGCTGCTCTGGGCTCTCCCCGGGAGGAAAAGGCAGGTCGCTGGGGGCCAGAAACACCATGGAGCGGGGGCGGAGGGGGAGGCCAAGGCTGCCTGGGCCCAACCCTGGCTTCTCCGCATCACCTCTCTGAGACTCGCTTTCCTCCTCTGGACATGGGGAGCAACCTCCTGGGGGTGCACTGAGGCTTGGGATCACGAGTTAGAACACCCAGAATTTTGTTTTCCAAGGAACCTCTCCCTGTAGAGAAACCATCGCAGGACGGGCCTGGCTGTGAGCTCGGCCGACGGGGCCCTGCGGCCCCCACTTGGGTCCCGTGCCTGGAGGAGTCAGGATGGACCGTGTCTGCAAGAGCCCATAAAAACCCTGTCCCGGCCCCAGGGGACACATGGTTTGGGGGACATAGGTCAGCACCAAGGTGGACGTGCAAGTGCACAAGTTGGTCCCCGGGGCAGGTAAGCGGGCCTCCCATCTCCCTGTGAGTGAGTGCGGGGTGCTGCTGGGGTGTGAGAAAGACACTATGTTTAGACGTGAAGACCTCGGTCCTAGCCCAGACTCCCCAGGGGACCTATAAAATGGGGAATTAGTAGGGCGCCTGGGGGGCTCAGTCGGTTAAGCGTCCGACTCTGGCTCAGATCATGATCTCACGGTTTGGGAGTTTGAGCCCCGTGTGGGGCTCTGTGCTGACAGCTCCGAGCCTGGAGCCTGCTTTCGAGTCTGTCTCCTTCTCTCTGCCCCTCCCCTGCTTGGTTCTGTCTCTCTCTCTCTTTTTCTCAAAAATAAATAAAAACATTTAAAAAATTTTTTAATGGGGAACGTGCAAAAGACACAGACCCGTCTATCTTTCCGACAGGATGGTGACATGTTACTTCGCACGGAGGTGTCTGAGGTTCAGATCCTCGAGGGGATAATCATGAAATCCCGCGGTAAAACACAGAGGGCTCTGCCGATGGGGGCTGACGTTACGACCATCATCATTATTGTTGACTCACGCGCACTGTTCCAAACTATTCTGCCGGCCCCAAAGCCAGAAATTTCACCTTAGAGATTCATTCTTTGGGTTCTTAAGCTCTCGGCCATTACAGCCATTATGAGAGCGGGGTGATGGGGGAACTGGAAGGGGGGGCCCTGCCGGGACCCCCCGGGGAGATGGCACGTGCAGGGAGGGGAGGAGGAAGGGGAGCACGCACACCTCTGCCCGGCTGCCTGCTGGAGGGTGGGCTGAGGCTGAGACTCACCCGGCTTGGAGGCCTCCGGGGGAAGGCAGCTTGGCCTCCATGCTTGCCACTGCCCACTCGAGCCCCACTGGTCTCTGCGGCCAGGCCCGGCCCCGCTCGGCTTGCAGCCTCAGGGGCCACCTCTGAGGCTAGGGGAGGACTCAGGGCCAGGGTCTTCTCCAGGGCCACAGCTCCCGTGAGGGGCTCCTGGGCTGGGCCTGGGCCTCCCTCCTTCTGGGAGGGCTCTGGGCTGTGTCCTCTGGGCCCCCGGAAGGCGTCCAGGGTCGCAGGGTCCAGCACTCGGATGGTGACCTCATCCAGGAACCTGGAGAAGGGCAGCCTGGCCTCCCGTCGGCGGCCCAGCCGGGCAAGGGGGCCCCCGGCAGCCCCGCCGCCGGCGCCTGGGGGCTCTGGGGTGGGCCGCCGGCTGGGCGACGCCTGCGTGTCTTCCCGGCCTCGCCGGGCCGCCCGGCCAGGGCAGCATGTCTGACCCTCGGGGTTTCGGCCCAGAGTGGGGCTCGGTTTGCGGCTTCGAAGGTCCTCTCTGCAGGCTTCCTTCCTGGGGGCTTTGGCCCCGGGCTCGGAGACGGACCTGTGGCCATCTGGCCTGGGGGTGCTGGGGTCAGGGCCCTGTGCCTGGGAGCCAGCCCCCGAGAGCATCCTCCGTCCTCAGTCCAAGGTCAGGCCTCTCCAAGTACCTCGCCGACCCCCACCTCTCTCCTCCCACGGGGCTGGGATCCCCACGCCCTCTTTGGGAGGGGGTCACGGTCCCCACCTCTCATTGGCCGCTGAATGCCCGCCTGCCCATCGATCCAGGGAGCACGTGGCGGGGGGAGGGGGCTCCCACCCCCTAAATTGATTCTCACTAAGTGGGAGCTGGGCTTCAGGGCTTAGTGAGTGCTACAGAGAAGGTCATGTCCTGAGCTCTGTTCTGGCCTGGGGAGGGAGGCAGCCTGCACTGGCTGAGCACCTGCTGTGTGTGGGGAGGGGGCTGGGCCGGGCCTCACACTCCACTCACAACATCTCTTCGTCTCCTCTGCCAGGTGTGGTGCCGGGTGCATCAATGTGAAGAGGCAGGCAGTACGGAGAGGCCGTAACAACGGCCATGAGAGTGAGCACAGGGCCCGGAGGAGGGGGAATTGGAACGTCATTGATCCAGCAAACTGGGAGGGTATGGTGGACATGCTGCTTGCCACTGTTCTCCTGTTCGTCCTTAGTAAGGAACTCATTTTATTCTGGGAGGCAAGATACTCAGCTAAAAGACTGCATTTCTCAGACTCCCTTGCAGCCAGGGGTAGCCAAGGAGATAGAAACTGAAGTTATGGGGTGAGGATCAGACAGCTTGCGGGCGCTTCTTTTGCCCCCATTCCCCACCCTCCTGCTTCTTAACTAGAACATGGAAGTGATGGTAGGAGCTGTGGCAGCCAGATTGCACCACGAGGCAAACTTGTGGCGGAACCCATACTCAGAGGATGGAGGAGCAGAAAGCAGAAGGGACCCGGGTTCTTGATGACCACTGAGTCATCGCACCAGCCCCGGACCACCTGCCCTGGTGCTCTAACTTGAGAGAAATAACCCCTGTCTTACTTAAGCTGTGGTTATTTCCAGCCTCCATTACTAGCAGCTGCGTACAATCTCTCAACAGCACAGAGGAGAAGGTGAGGAACAGTGGTCAATAATGTAATGAGGGAAGAGTCTTTGGCACATGGGGACCCAGGATGGGGTTAAATGGGGAGCAGAACGGGGGAGATTAACCCAGAAAGGCCAGAGCCAGGCCTGGGCACTTCTCCTTTGTGTGGAGGGGGATATGCTTGTTTTCGGCATCTCAGGAAGCCAGGAGGCAGGACTGCTTCCCAGGATGCACCTGCACGAGTCAGAGGAAGGCTCGCGGAGGCAGGGGGGGTGGTGGCAGCCCCAGGCCTTTGGCTGGCCGGCTGGTGGCCACTGTCACCATCTGGGCTTCTGGTGCTGCTTAGAGCATGGCCTTGACTCTCCTTGGCGGCCTCCTCGTGGTTATGAACCTGGGGCCCCTGCCCACTTTGATGTCTCATGTCAAGTGCTAGGGACCCCTTCTTTTCTGGACTCAGCCGGACACCTCTCCGAATGTCCGCAGTGCCCGTGACGGACTGTGTGGAAAGCTCCACGACTGCAGATCCACAGAAGCTGCCTAGACCCTTCCTCCCTCTCCCCTCCCTCCCCGACCAACCAACAGGCCCTGGCAATTCAGCTTCTCGAACCTCACTACATCCCTCTATCCCCACCATCACCTTGCCGGTCCCAGGTGCCACCACGTCTCACCCAGACACCTGCAATCACCCCTCTCTGGGGCGCCCGACCCAGTGCTGGTCCAGCCTGGTCCATCCCACACCACACCAGTATGAGCGTTAAAACACAGACCAGAGAGGTGACCAGACAATGTTACATGCACAGACACCCTGCAGCTCTGACAGCCCAGGGTCTTTCCTTGAGTCACCAAGGTGTCTTCTCTACCCCGAACACTGCCCCCCGCCACCCACCTGAACTTTCATCAAGTTCTTGAATGTGGTAAGCTCTATCTGGCCTCAGGGCCTTTGCACATGCTGTTCCTGCCATCAGACTCACTCCCCCTCCCCCTCTCTTCCCCTCTGTCTCATCACCTAATTCTCATCTAAATTTCAGGGCCCCAGCCAATAGCCTGTCCCCTTGCAGCCCTAGATCAGATCAGGTCCCCTTGCATCAGCTTCCTGTAGTCCCTACTCTTCTCATAACACAGCCTCCGACCACAAGGGGTAGGTGTGCAATTGTTTATTCTCTGTGTCCCCTTAGAATGCAAGCTCTGCTCTATCCTCACTCTCTGCACAAGCCTAGGCACATAGTAGGTGCTCAGCAAGTAGTTCCAGAGTGGACCTCCTCTGGGCTGAGCACTGGGGGAGCAGGGATCTCAGGCTCTTAGGAAAGTCACAGCATTCCCCCCAATCCCTGCAGTCCCCTGACAGCCCCCCCTTGACACGTGGATACCCCGCAGCAGCAGCCAGCCCCTGTCCCATCACCATCTCCATCATCATGTCCATCATCATCTCCATCTCCATCATCTCCATCTCCATCACATCACCAGCACCGTCTCCATCCCCACCACCATCACCATGTCCATCACCATCACCACCACCATCTCCATCCCCACCACCATCACCATGTCCATCACCATGTCCATTACCATCACCATCTCCATCACCATCTCCATCATCATCTCCATCATCATCTCCATCACCATGTCCATCACCATCACCACCACCATCACCATGTCCATTACCATCACCATCTCCATCACCATCCCACCACCATCTCCATCATCATCTCCATCATCATCTCCATCACCATGTCCATCACCATCACCACCACCGCCTCCATCATCATCTCCATCACCATGTCCATCACCATCACCACCACCGTCTCCATCCCCACCACCATCACCATGTCCATCACCATCACCACCACCGCCTCCATCCCCACCACCATCACCATGTCCATCACCATCACCATCTCCATCTCCATCACCACCACCATCTCCATCATCATCTCCATCTCCATCATCATCTCCATCACCATCTCCACCATCATCTCCATCACCATGTCCATCACCATCAGCACCACCGTCTCCATCTCCACCACCATCACCATGTCCATCACCATGTCCATTACCATCACCATCTCCATCTCCATCTCCATCTCCATCACCATCTCTGTCATCAGTGGGAGGTGGCCGATGCAAGGTCAAATCCCTCTCCAACACCCCGAACAGGACTCTGAGCAGGTCATGTCCCCTAACTGTCACATGCAGATGGATGCCCAGTTCAGGGGCCGTGGTGGGAACCGGTGTGAGAACACAGGTGCTGGGTGCCTCCAGCACGGAGCCTGGCGTCCAGTAGGATCTCAGGACTCATGAGCACAGGGCTCCAATGTGTCCATCCCCCACGCGTGTGTGGTCACAGGAGTGTTCCAGGGGCTCTGGCCAGTTGGTCCTCTGAGCTCTTCCCAGAGTTGTCGACTGACTGCATCAGACAAGTTCCCGTTGTCATAACAACCCACTGGCTCTCTGCCGCCTGGGCTGGAGGCCCCAGAGGATGCTGCCGGCTGCTGAGACTTGCAGCCCGGGCCTGCTCACCTCCCAGCAGCCCGCACTGCTTCTCCTGAAAGGGCTTCACAGCTCCTGGTACGGCAGCCCCTGCCTCTTGACTCATCTGTTCCAGCCACGGCCGGAGCCTCTGCTATGTGCCAAGCTCCGTGCCGGGCACGCACCTGCACCCTGGCTCCCTCCCAACCCGGCCCTGTGAGGTGAGATGGCTGTGAACTCTCCTGCTAACAGAAGCAGAGCCGCAGCCGGGCAAAGCGACTTGTCCAAAGTCCCATGGCTTAAACACACCAGACCCGGGAGGGGAACCCCCACAGGTCAGGTACTCACCCTGTCTCCTCTCCAGCACCCCCTCAGCCCCTCCCTGACCCCACAGGTGTGAAGCTGGCCCCCGTGAGCTTGGAGAGAGCAGAGGCGCAGCTCTCCCCATTGCCTGCTGGGCTGGAGCGGGAAGACCTGGTCCTAAAGCAGGTTCCTGTTGTCATAACAACGGGATGCAGGACGGGCAGGGCATGCTGGATGTCCATGAACGGCTCCAAATATTACCTCACGTGCTCTCACAGCAATCCCCCAAGCCAGGACTCGCTACCCCATTCCATGGAGGAGGACCTGGGCTCAGGGGGGGGTCACTGGTCAACAGCCATGGCTTGCCATAGGCCAGGTACTGCCGTCGCCTTCCTGGGGCGTCCCTCATGCCAGAGCGGAAGTTTCTATTACCATTGCTCCCCTAGGGATGAGAGCCTGGGGGTCTGAGAGTTCTCACACTTGTGTCTTCAACCAGCCCAGCCACAGGCCTTAGCTGGCTTGGGTCCCCAGCATCCACACACACGGTCTGTGCCGTCAGCGTGTGCACCCGGATTCTGTCCCAGCCTTCCTTCCTCGGGAGGGCTGTGCACTTGAGCCACGCAAACCTCCCAGGAAGCCTCCCCGGGCAAGGACTTCCCTGCAGGACTCCCTGCCGGCCACTCGTCTTTACAAGAGGCTACACCGCTATCCTATCGCACATCACGTAATTGGAGACGCCTAATGGCCCCCTGCCCTCTCTCGAGCTCTGCAGCCACCCCACCTCCCCGCTCTGCCATCACGGAACCGGGGCACTGGAGGGTCATGTGAACAAGACACCAGCATCTAGGGAATCCAGATGCTCCTCCCATCCAACCAACTAGGCTTCCACCCATCCATCCCTACAGCCATTCATCCGTTCACACGTGCCCGTTGGTGCACTGATCCACCCTTCTCTGCCTGTATCCACACATTCATTAGCATACACTCCTGTCACTATCCACCCGCTCTTCCTGTGTTCTTCCATTCATTCCGGTATCTGTCATCTTACTGACGTTCAACTACCCATCCATCTATCCTGGCCTGCAGGCACTGACCCATCCATTTAGTGGCCATGCATTTCCCCCTGCCTGTATCTGTCTATCCTGACAGGTGCTCTTGTATCCATCCATCCTCTCTCCATCTGTCCCTCTGTTGACATCTGTCCATTGTAGACCCTTCCATCCATTCACCTGTCTTGCCATATGCACCAGAAAGCCGCCTTCCTACCTGCAGGTCCTTTTATGTGTCCGCTCATCAATGTCTCGTTCTGCTCGTCCAGCCCTGTACCCTTGTCAGTTCTTCTACTCGTTCACCCACCCGTCCCCGTCTATCCTGACACTTACGTACGTCCGTCTCGGGTCCACTCATCTACCCCTCTACCTTCTCCCTGTACGCCTCTCGCCACTGTCTGTCTGCACAGCGCGGCCCACCCATGACTGCTTCTCCACCGGTGCAGAGATGGGTGCACGGGGAGAGTATGCTAGGTGAATGAATACAGAACTCCTTCATTCATTCACTCACTCACTCACTCATTCATTCCTATAATATTGAATCAACAGAGACAGCTCTGGTCAGCTCCTCCCACCAGCTACCATGCGGGGGGGTGGGGGTGGGGAGGCTGCTTTGGGGCAGAAATCATTCCCTTGCCTGTGACAGGAGTTGTGCTCGGACACTGAGGCCCCGACAGGTGCAGGGCCTTGCGGCGGTAAATCAGGGGCCGAGGGGGAACCGGAACTCAAGCCTCGAGATTCGTGTCCAGACCTCTCCACAAGGCTGGTGACCGGCCCGGGGGCAGGAGGGGAACTAGGAAGGGACGCTAGGGGGCCATTCTAGACCCAACAGAGCGGGCTTCAGAGTCACCCACCGGTGCATTTGTCCCTGGGAACCTTTTCCTGCTTTGAGGGAGGAGCCACCCCACCCCGCCCGGTGGCCATGCCCCTGACCTCCAAACTTCAACTGGACTGAGCCTCTTCTGATCCTGGTGCTCTCCCAGTTTACCCCCGGGCCCTGGCCCCTCATGCACCTTGACACTCCACTACCCTCACCTGTTGGGCTCTGACTCGGCCCTCGGCCCTCACCTCCCCGGATTTGAGGAATTATCTGTGGCGGTGTCTACAGTGGCGGGGGCCCTCCTCCAGAGTGGGTACGATGCCCGAAAATGCTGATGCTGGGCCTGGCACACAGTGGGTGGGCCATGAACAGTGACTGCTGTGGGCCAGACACCCTGCCTGAGTCCCTGCAAGTGAATGGGAAATCATCTAACCAACTGCTTCTGACTCACTTCCCTCCCCGACCTGGAAATGTCTCACATCCCGCCTCAGCCCCTGGAACGTCCATTGCGGGCGGGCAGCCCTCACCCTCCTGGCTCGGCATCCCAGGTGTGAACATCCCAGGTGTGAACGGCCCCAGGTTCTGAGCAGAAGCCGAGCAGGGAGCCGGCCGGGCTATAAATAGGAGAGCGAAGCTGGGGAGGGTCCTCCCGAGCCGGCGGCCGCGCCCAGCACCCATGCGCCGAGCAGCCGGGTGGAAGCCGCATCTGCCACCGTGCTTGCCTTGCGGTGCCGCCCTGATTACAGTGAGAGTCGGGGAAATTAAGGGTTTTCGGGGACGCTGCCAGGGCCCTGGTGCTGCCTCCCCGCCTTGCGCGTCACGGATGCCAGGCAGAGCCGCCTCCATCGGCCCGGCCCCAGCCAGCCAGCGGGCCTGCCTGGGCAGCGCCCCGCGTCCGAGGGGCTTTCTCCCGCAGCCTTCACCGACCCAGGGCACAGACAAGGGTCTCTGCAGTGACCGGCGGGTGGTGGAACTGGGGCCCAGCAAGGGAAGCGACCTGCCCTCTGCGCGCTTGGTTTCGGAGGGCACTGGCACCTCCCAGGGAGCCAGGCCCAGGGAGGCCCTGACCCCTGCTGTGCAGGGGGCGGGGGGCATGGGGGCGCCCCGGGCCCTGCACGTTTCAGATGCTCTCACTGGGCCACCCGCACTCACTCCTGGGGGCCTGCTCGGTCCCAGCCGCCCGCTCGGGAGACTCCACGAGGTCGCCCACGCTGTTTCTGCCCCCGAGGCCCCACACTGGGGACGGGGTGGGGCACAGACGAGGAAGGAAACACCTCTACACCCGGCAGGAAGCGGAAGCGCTAGGGCAGAAACTGGCAGCCAGCGCGCGGGGGCTCAGCGAGGGTGGGAGCGCCGGCAGAGCGGCCCCGGCCTCAGTTTCCTCGCCGGTAACTGAGGGCAATGGTAGCACCTGCCCCGCAGTCCTGAGCGGGACTAAGGGCGCCCGGGGCTGGCGCGCGCCCACGCGCCGCAGCCGCTCCGAGAACCAGCCCGGGGTCCAGCCTCCTTCCGGCTCCCAGGCCTCCGGGGCGGCCTCCCCGAGCCGGGTCTGGCCCTGCCCCCTGACGCAGGGCGGGACGAGGCCTGCCTGCACCCGGCTACCTGTCCCCTGTCCCCGCCCCAGCCGGGACGCGCGGGTCTGGGGGGCGATCGCCCGCACACCCGACCCAGGCGCTCGGGCCGGCGTGGGGGGGGTTGGGGAGGGGCAGAGCCGCGCGCGGAGGCCGAGTCCCCGCCCCGCCCCGAGACCGCCCGGCTCCCGGGAGTGCCGGGCGCGCCCCCACCCCCCACCTACCCCGATCCCGGCCAGCGAAGCCCCAGGCGCCCCGCTCCCGGAGGGGCGCCGCGGGCAGCCGCTCCCCGCCCCCACCCCTCCGCCCCGGCCGGGCGGGGTGCCGTGCAGAGCCCGCCCCGGTGGGAGGCGCCCGCCCCGCCCCCGCCGGTGCTCGCGCCGCGCCCTCCCTGCTCGCACTCACCGCCCGGCGGAGCCGCCCGGCCGGCGCCGCCCGAGCGGCTCCGGGGCAGCCGCGCCGCTGCCGCCGCCGCCGCCGCCGCCGCGCTCGGGGCCCGCCGCCCTCCACCGAGGCCGAGCGCGCCGGGAGCCGCGGCGCGGCCGGGGCTCCCCACCCCCGGCTTCCCGCAGGGCGCCCGCCCCGCCCCCCAGCCCGGCTCCCCGCCAGTCCCGGCCCCGCGCGCGCAGCCGCGGCCGATTCAGCGGCTCCCCCTCCCACCTCACCCCAGCCGCAACGGGCCGGGGCGCACTCGGGGGGCGCGGGGCCCGACGCGGGGCGCGGGGGTGCCGCGGGGGCGCGGGAGCCGGGGCAGGAATGGCGGCGGGGCAGGGAATGAATGAACGCGTGCGGGCGAGCATGAATGGTGGAGCGCATGAATGAATGAGTGCCGTGCGTGCGCGCGGGAGGAACGAATGAATGAGGAACGAATGCAAGAGGGGGACGCCGAGGGAAGGCGTGAATGGGCCCTTAAGGCTGGGAAACCCGAGGTGCTGACCTGTCTGATCCATTCATCCATTCATTCCCTCAATCCCCCCCAGCACTTATTGGACACCTACTGTATACCAGCCCTGCTCTAGGGCCTGGGATTACCTGAAGGAAGGGAGCCAAATTCCTGAGCTCCTGGAGTTCACACTTTACAAACGGAGAACCGGCTGCGGGCGGCGGCGGCTGCGGAGGCTGCGGGGGGGGGGGGGGTTGGGGGCGGGAAAGGGCGCGAAAGACGTGACCCGTGACCGGCCCAGCTCGGCCACACCCCCCAGCCTCCCCGCCTCGGTGGCTCCCTCGGGTCGCCACAGTCACCTGTCTCGGAATCCCGGCACCTAGGCCCGGGTAGCCGAGGGATGGAGGAGGGGCTGCCTTACTTCTGAGCTCTCTGAGCAGAGAAGCAGCCTCTGAAAGGTCAGCGTGGCTCCGGGAACCTCCAGGCGGAGCACAGCCCTCCCCGCCCCCAGCAGCGCCCCAGACTGGCCCAGTCCCGCCCCGGGACATCGCAGTGTGGGATGAAGCGCTCCCTCCTCCCCGAGACACTGAGCAAGGTGATTCTCATGGCCCAAGCCAGCCTGGCGCTTCCTCAAGAAGCCCCTCGCTCTGAGGCCGTCAGAGCTCCCTGGGGATACCTGGCCAGCCCAGCGGTGCCCAGCGTATGCACCCCGGAAAATGCACCAGGGAGGGCAGAAAGGATGCTGTGTGCTGGAAAGGGTCACAAAGCACATGCACTTCTGTCCTCACTCAGGACCTAGGGGCTCATCGCTTACACACGTTGGTACCGTTCCCAAGCCCGTGGCAGATGAAAAGATGCTGCCAAAGAGTATTTGATTGTGGCAAAAGATACAGAACATAATATTTACCTTTGTAACCGTCTTTACGTGTACAGTGCAGTGGCATTTACACAATCTGTCGTGCAATCATCACCACCATCCATCTCATATTTTATATGGCGTGGGCTTTGCATTCTCGGCCGCTCGGTTAATGAGGGGAGCAGGTTGCTACATTCCGGCACAGGACGGAGAATGGGGGCTGGGAGCAAGGGAAGCCAGAAAGGCCATCCGCGTCCAGGCGGACGAGGAGGCAGTTTGGTGCGGGCTCTCCGGATCCCTGTGTCAGCCTCTCTGTGGGACTGGCCTCTTTGTTTGGGGCCTTGGTTTCCCCATCATGAGTCGGGGCAGGTTCTGGGGTCTCCCCTCCTTGCCCTTCTCCTGTTCTGACGCCACTGAGGCCACGCGCCGGGGTGGAGCCCAGCCTGCTGATGCCCCCACCTGCCGCCCCTGATGTCCCTGCCCTCCCAGGGCCTCAGGGGGACAACCAACAGGAATGGCGGATGTGGACGGAGTGTACGTGCTGGCTCCGCCCACATCTTCTGCCCAGACTCTGGTCCTGTTCACATGGTGCCAGAATGTTCGCCGTCCGCCCTGGCTCTGCCGCTGCCAAGGCTGCAGATGGCTGGGGAGGCGGAGGAGGGCAGGGAGGGGAGGGGGCGGCCCATGCCTCAGCTCAGGCAGCTTGCACACTTGAGCTCGGGCCTGCCTGGGAAGGCCCCAGGAGGGCCCCACCCCCACACTGCGCCGCCTCTGCCTCCGTCTGCACCCTGCAGGCCTCTCCTCCCTCCTGCCGCCCCCCTCCGTTCACCACGACGGCCAGGAGAGAAGAAAGCTGCCACTGGCTGGGGGGTGGGGGCTCAGTTAATCCCCATAATGACCCTGTAGGGAAGGTGGCACTAGCCTGCTTTGGCAGATGGGGAAACTGAGGCCCAGAGAGGCAAAGTCTCTTGCCTAAGGCCACGTTAACACATAGAGATGGAGCTGGGGTTTGAATACCCTGGTCAGTCTGGTCCGGCGGTCACCCCCATTTGTGTCTCGCCTCCCATCAGACCCGCCTCCAGGTGTCCCTGAGAAGACCCAGGGGTGCAACTTGAGGGTCCTTGCAGGATGGGCTGGTCTGTGGAGGCCCCTGTGGCTATACAGCCAGAGCCCAGAGCACCAGCAGCATCCAGGCAGCCTTCCTGGAAGAGGTGAGATTTCTGCTGTGAATGCCCCGGGGCTCGTAGGTCCCTTGGCCACAGGGCTTCCTGCCCTCATGTGGGTCTCTGTTGGCCACCCTCCCCACCCCCACCTCTCAATTCCATTCCCTGGTTTTATTTTGTCCACGGCTCCAGTACTCTCCAGCGTCATCTGACTTCTGTATTTGTTTGCGTGTGTACGCTGATCTCCCCAGCTGGAGGGTGCGCGCCTACTCGGAGGGGGGAGGGGCGTGAACAAATGATGGAAGGAGGGAGGGCTGGAGGAGGCTGGCAAGATGCCAGGCTTCTGGTCGGGTGGCCAAGTGGACAGGGAAGGCGGCAGGCGGGGGTCACTGAGCGTGAGCTTCCCGCGGACACACTGCGCACGGGCATCTGTGTCTGGCTCCTCCCCGCCCCTTGGGTTCCTGGCTGGTTGTGCAGACGGGGTCCCGGCCTTCCTGTCCCTGCTCGGCCTCCCGCAGGCTGGGGTTGGGGCAGGTTCTCGGCACATGAGCTCCGGGAACCCACACCCCGGCAGGTGCCCTGACTCCCCCCACGCTGCCCTGCAGGACCGGGGCCGGACTTCTCCCAAGCGAGCCCCGCCCACCCTGCCTTCCCCATGCCTCTCCGGGTTCTCCTGGGAGCACTTTCATAAGAGTCCAAGATTCAGGGGCGCCCGGGGGGCTCAGCTGCTTAAGCACCCGACTTCGGCTCAGGTCATGATCTCACTGCTCATGGGTTCGAGCCCCGCACCGGGCTCTGCGCTGACAGCTCGGAGCCTGGAGCTGCTTCGGATTCTGTGTCTCCCTCTCTCTCTGCCCCTCCCCCGCTCACACTCTATCTCTTTCTCAAAAATGTTTAAATGTTGAAAAAATTAAAAAAGAAAACAATCCGGGATTCAATGTCTGCTTCTGAGAGACAACCTAAGGCAGAAATGAAGGGACAGACACGGTCTCCATTTCTCTAACAGAGAAATAGGAGTGAAGGCCACACGCCAGGGGCTCCGCACACAGCCCGGCCCCCTTCCCCGAGGCGTGGCCTGCCTCAGGGCTCTGCACGCCACCCACGGTGCTCCGCTTGGGTTGGCTCCGGGCCTCGACTTCCTGCTGTGGCCCCTGTGGCCTCTCCGTGGGCATCCCCGTGTGGGGCCAGGCGGCGGCATAGGCTGGGCCGTGGACTTGGGCTCCAACATCGTAAAAGTGTTTGTCAAATATGTATCGAAACGGAACATGGAGGATACTTCCCTAGCGCGTCCTAGGCAAGCCAGGTCATGAAGAGGAGGTGCTCCTGGGCACCAGGGGGCAAGGGACCGTCTCGTCCCACCTGGGACACATCGCCAGTGTCCTGCTCCCCCTTCTTGGCGGCTCGTAGCCCGTAGGGAAGGGCAGCATCCGGATTCCTGCTGGGGCGGGGGGCGCACGGGGCCTGGGCAAGGGAGGCTACGTGCTGTCTGTCCTGGGGCCTGGGCGCGCTGAAGGACACGGGGCAGGGGGTGGCACCGACGTGGCCTCACCGAGGCGAAATTGCCACCGAGTAAACGACTCTGGTGCCGACAGACTCACCTGCTGAGTGAACAGGTGTTGAATCAGGCCACATCTGGGGGCCCAGGCTTCTTTGGCGGCCCGTCTGCCGGGGCCTGGTGCAGCTGGCCTTGGCTGCCAGGCTGGGGGAGCTCCTGTGTTCCTGCCAAGTTCAGGGCCTTCCTCCGGCTGCCCCAGCTGCAGCCCGGCCCTGCACAGTGTCAATGTCCCTGCTCCCGCCCCCCACCGTATCTGGGCCTTTGCACGTGCCGTCCCCTCACCCTGAGATGCCATTCCACGGGGTGTCCACCTGCGAGAGTCCTCATCACAACTCTCAAAAGTTGTCTCCTCTTGGAAGCCTTCCCAGACTGCCCCAGGCCGGCCGCCCCCCGCCCCCCCGGGCTGGTCTCCTGCCCCACCCCCTCAACGCATCACACTGAAGGGTCGTGCTGGACAAGAGTCCTTCCTTCCTCTTGAGAAGTCTCCGTGGTTGGACAGCCACCCAGGTCATTATGAGCTGCAGTGAATTTGTCCTTGGTTTTCTCCACAAAACCGAGGTAACCCCCAGCCCCCGCCCCGAGGCAGGGCCGTGTTGGGATGTTAGGAAGACACGGCAGCAGCACCCTGTGGCCTCCTCCTGACCGTTTCTCCCGATCGCAGGTCAGTGCTCCAGGCGGAGCTGGGGACCGCATCCTTGAAGGGTGTCCGCTGTGCCTGCCCCTCGGGCAGCCTGCCTGTCTCACGCACGGGGGACAGTGCATTGAAGGCCCCCCCAGGGGGCCCTTGCACAAGCTGTTCCCCAGCATCTCGTGCCTTCCAACAGGCCCCGTAGTCTTCACGGAGGTGTCCCCTCCTCTAGGGAGCCCTCCCTGATCCCAACCTGCTCCATTTTCTTGTGCTTCCTGAAACTTTGCCCTGACCATGGTAGGGGTCACCGCCCAGGCCTTTCCTTCTCTGCCACATCATGGGCGCTGCAGGGAGGGCTGGCCCTGGTTTCAGGTGTCTCTCCCAAACCTTCCGTGGCCTGTCACCCAGAGCTGAGGCAGCCAAAGTCGGGGACAGATGTTAGCTGAGCGAACGAATGATGAATGAAGGCCCAAACAAGCAGCACGGAGTGGCATAGGACTGCACCTGTGTGACGCAGAGCCTTGACCCTCTGGCTGAGCACACCCCAGGGCACAGCCGTGGACACGGGCCCTCGGGCCAACTCCTCCACTGGTGATGCTGAGGGACTCCGTGCTGCTTTCCTCCCTCAGCACGGAGAGCCCCGGCCAGACCCCACCTGGCCCCTCACCTCCCACCTGCACACGCGGTGCAAGTCTAGGAGGGGCTCCTGCAGAGAGGCTGAGCGCCGGGCACGAGGCCAGAAGCAGTGCCTGAGGTCAGGGCCGACCACAAGCCAGGCTGCCTGGAGGCTGAGCGCCAGCCCCTGGTGTGCTCCCCGGGCACCACCCTGCGTGGTCCGGGCTGACGGTGGAGGCCGAAGCAGGGATGGGTCGGTATGCTGGGCCCAGCGTGGGAACGGAGGGTGCCTGGAGCTGGGTGGTCCCCCACCCGGAGAGGCTCCTGCCTCCCTCCCTCCCCCGACTCTGCTTCCTGCTTTCGGTCTGTTCTGGGCCCTGGACAGGACCCGCAGCACGTTTCTCAGTGTGCCCCTGTATTCCTCAAGAGCCTGCAATGGCTCCTGACTCCCTGATACCACCTACCTGGCACTCAAGGCCTTCCGCGGGCTTCCCTGAGTCTCTGATGTGTCTTATACTCTTGACAGCTGTGGAGGCCTCCTGCCCCTTCATGTCCCTTCCAGACTGCCCCCCACCCCTGTGTGCCCCCAGGCATGGCCGCCCAGCTTCTTTTCCTCTTATCTCTCCTCAGAACAGGGGGCCAAACTCCAGTGAAGGAGAGGCTCACGTGAATGGGCTCTGGGCCCTGGAATGGAGGGCGCGCCCAGGGAGGGGGGGTCTGCGTGCCTCTGCCCAGATGCAGCCCTCAGGACACACGGGTTTCCTCAACACCTCTTTCAATGACTCTGAACCCTCTTCTCCCAACCAGACAGCGGCCCCACCTGGGACCCCCCCTGCGGACACTGCCGGTCAGCGTATAGGTGGCCTGTGGTTCCCTGAGATGTGCAAACAGCCAAGGGTCAGGCCTCTGGCCTGGGGAGGCAGGAGACCCTGTTCTGGCCCTGGCTGCCCCCAGTGTCCCTCCTTGGGCTCTGTTTCCTTATCTGTAGAATGGGAACCTGCCTTCTCACATGACTGTTTAGAAACTATTCACCATGAGCCGAGGGACAGAGGGGCGAACAAGACAGGCCCCATCCTGGGATCAAATAGCTGGGGGACCCCAGTGCTGGGGAGCACCCATCCGTTCCCGGCACGGAGCGCCTGGCACAGGGAGGCGACGCGGTAGCAGGGCTGAGGTCGCTGGGGCAGGAAACCGGGAAGCAGAGGCGCCACTGATTTTCCCCACTCCGCTGGGCAGGACGCCGATTTCTGCTGATGCCGGTGTTCCAGCCGGGTCCCAGGCCAGCAGGGGGCCCCGCCTCCAAGTCCCGCAGCAGCGGGCAGGCACTGCGCTCCGGCCGAGGCAGGGCTGGGGCGGCAGGGGCTCTTGCCCGGCCCTCGAGCATCTCCGGCCTGTCTTCCCTGGGCTCCGCACCGGTGACCCCCCCACAAAGCGGAGCACGGGACCCGCCCAGGGTGTCACACAACAAAAGTAAGGGACCGAAAAGGAAAGTGCATGGAGCCCCTGCCACCTGTGTCCTCTGTCACTGCTCCTTTTTTTTTTAAACGTTTATTCATTTTTGAGAGACAGAGACAGAGCATGAGTGGGGGAGGGGCAGAGAGAGAGGGAGACACAGAATCTGAAGCAGCTTCAGGCTCCGACCTGTCAGCACAGAGCCCGACCCGGGGCTCGAACTCACGAACCGTGAGATCATGACCTGAGCAGAAATCGGGAGCTTAACCGACTGAGCCCCCCAGGCGCCCCTCTGTGTCACCGATCCTTATAGCAGCCCTGCAAGGAAGGGAGTCTCAGCTCACCTTAGAAGGGAAAACTGAGGCACGGGGTTTAGGTGATGGTGCTCAGGATGTAGAGGCTGGGATTTGAACCCAGATCCATCTCCCACTGTGTCTGAGCTCTTCCCGTAGGCAGCGGCCTCACCTGACCACAAACAGGGCCAGCCAAGAGGAGACGCCCCCTGTGCCGGAGGGGCCAGAACTGGGTGTCCGTCCACCTCGAGGTGGTCAGACTCCGGGTGAACGCAGCCCAGTCCCTGCGGCCGAGAGTGCTGGGGGCGTGGCGCCAGAGCCGGGGTCCCGGAGCCCGGTGAGCCCGCGGGGCCAGGCCCGGGGCACCGGTGGGGTGACTGCCCCAGTTTGTGCAAGATTGTGGGGGGGGGTGTCCCAGGACATGGGGTTTTCAGCTTTAGAATGGGACAGTCCCCAGCAACCCACGAGAAGCTGGTCTCCCCAGGCAGCATAAAGAACCGTGATGGTTCAAGGCAAACGTTAAATAGTGGGGGCTCCAGCGCGAGTCGGCCGGGTGGGGGAGGGCTTCCCCTGCCGAAGCAGTTGGCTGGGAGGGAGGTCAGGCCGGTGTCTTGTGAGGTGGCCCGAGCCTGAGTGCACCCCTGAGGGTTTGGGGGCTTTTGCTGGTGGAACTGCCCCTCTGGGGACCCAGTCCCGGACCCCGCCCCCTCCTCACGGTGGCCTCCTCCAGACTTGAGGACAGGACTCAGGGCCATCTGGGTACCTCCCCGCCCCACCCCTACTCTCTCACTGCCTGCTTCTCTCTGCAAACAAGCCCCCTGGGGGGCAGAGACAGTGCCAGCCCCGGAGTCAGCCCGTCTTCGTTTGGATCTCAGCTTGGCTACATCCTCACCCCAGGGGAGACCACGTGTGGCTGAGTCTCAGTTTCCGCCTCTGCAAGGGGGCGTCAGGACCCCCTCCCCGCACTGTGGAGGCCCCAGCTCAGCCCCTGGCAATGCCGCGACGCTCCACGGGTTTACGGCGGTTCCTAGACTCTGGTCTGGGGAGCAGGGAGCTCAGAAACAAAGGGAGCAAATTTGAAATCCGTCCTTGCTGGGCTGGAGGGCAGGGGCCGCCCAGACTCCCACCCAGACTCTGGTCCGTCCCCCCGGGAACCCTGGCTTCAGTCCCCGGGGAGGGGGGCAGCCCTGAGACCACCCTGGTGGCCCAGCGGCAGCAGGACCTCCCCCAGCGTCCCCACAGCCAGGGACGCCAGGGGACCGAGTCCCAGGAACGGGGGACCGTGCGGAAGAAGCTGTTGAAAGGGCCCCTTGTGCTGCTGTTGTTTATTTACAGCTCTACCGAGAGGCATAAGAACTTACAGTCAACTGCTCAATTTGCACAAAGCGCACAATCTGAGAAGTTGTGACATATATGCACACTTGTGAAACTGTCACCACAATCAAGGTCGCGAATGTTTCCATCAGCTGCAAACACGCTTACGCCTCTTTGAAAACCGCCTGTCGATTCAGCTCATCGTTGGGAAGCCTTGGATCTGTTTTCTCCCCTGATGGGCTAAGTTGCATTTTCTAGAGTTTTACATCCGTGCAATCGCTGGGTATGTCTCTCTCGTCTCTCTCTCTCTCTCCCTCTCGGGCATGTGGTGGCTTCTTCCTCTCAGCCTGACAGTTCCCGCCTTTGTATCCCATGGCATGGACATGCTGTGACCTGTTTACGCAGCACCTGTCAGTGGATGTTTGGGGTGTCCCACTCTTTGGCTGTGCTAAGCCAGACTGTTATGCACCTTTGGGTCCGGGTCTTTGTGGAGACTTACTGCTCCAGCTTCTCAGAGTGGGATGGCCGGAGCCTGTGGAAGGTGCATCTCTGACTTGCTCAGAAGCTGTTAAGCTGTTCTTGAAGTGACTGTACCACTTTACATTCCCATCGGTGTAACGTGAGCAATCTAGTCGCTCCCTGTTCTTGCCAGCACTTGGTGTGGTCAGTCTTTTTAATTTAATTAATTAAGTTATTTATTTTAATGTTTATTTATTTTTGAGACAGAACATGAACAGGGGAGGTGCAGAGAGAGAGGGAGACACAGAATCCAAAACAGGCTCTGAGCTGTCAGCCCAGAGCCCGACGCAGGGCTCGAACCCACGAACCATGAGATAATGACCCGAGCCAAAGTCGGATGCCCAACCGACTGAGCCCCCCAGGTGCCCCCCGTCTTTTTAATTTTAGCCATTCATAGTAGGTGTGGAGTGATTATGTTCTGGTGGTTTCCATTCTCATTTTCTTAGTGACTGATGAGGTGAAGAATCTAGTAAAGTATCTGTTCAAGTCTTTTGCCTGATTCTTAACTGGATTTTTCTGGGATTGGACACGAGTTCTTTGTCAGATACCTGTTTCATATTCTCTCCAAGTCTTTTTCTTGCTTTTTAACTTTCTTAAAAGTGTCTTTCAAAGAGAAAGTTTATCCTTTTAATTTTGTAGTCTACTTTATCAATTTTTTTCTTTGCTCATTTGTCTTAATTGTGGTGAGAAATCTTTCCTAGCCCGTTGTCTGTTGCTAGTGTATAGAAATACAATGACTGTGACTTCGGCTTAGGTCCCCATCTCACGTTTTGTGGGTTCAAGCCCGGCATCAGCCTCCGTGCTGGCAGCTCAGAGCCTGCTTGGGATTCTCTCTGTCTCCCTCTCTCTGCTTCTTTCCTGATCATTCTCTCTCTCAAAAATAAACAAACATTGGGAAAAAAAGAAACACAATGACTTTGTGTTTAGCAATCTTGCTAATCTCACATATTCGTGAGCCCAATGCGGGGCTTGAACCCACGAACCGCGAGATCATGACCTGAGCCGAAGTTGGACACTTAACTGACTGAGCCCCCAGATGCCCCGTACTAGCTTTTTTGTAAGTTCCTTGGAAATTTTTACACAGATGTCATCTTTGTGAAAGAGCAGTTTTTCTTTACAATTTATATATCTTTCCTTTTGTTTTGTTTTGCTTTCTCACCTCGTTGCACCGTCTGGGGCCTCCACAGCAAAGCTGGGTAGGAAGGGAGAGACATACTCACCTTGTTATCTGTCTTAGGGGACAAGCACTGAATCTTCCACTGTTAAGTGTAACTTCCTATAAAGTCTTTTCTTAGATGCCCTTTATCAGGCTGAGAAAGTTCCTTTCTGTTCTTTTTTTTTTTTTTTTATAACGTTTTTAATTTATTTTGTGAGAGACAGAGAAGGACAGAGTGTGTGCTGGGGAGAGGTGGAGAGAGAGGAAGTCACAGAATCCGAAGCAGGCTCCAGGCCCTAAGCTCCAAGCTGTCAGCACAGAGCCTGACGTGGGGCTCGAACTCCTAAACCACGAGATCGTGACCTGAGCCGAAGTCAGACGCTTAACTGACTGAGCCACCCAGGCGCCCCAGTTCCTTTCTGTTCATACCTGACTGTGCCTTCGTTAGGAATGGAAGCTGGATTTTGTCCAAAAGTTTTTGCCTCTATTGAGATGCTCATGTATGTTTTTCGTCTGTTGAAACGCTGAATCACACTGGCCGTCCAATGTGGAATCAATCTCATATGTGGAATCAATCTCATATTGCTGGACTAAACCTCACTTTGAGACGATGATGTTCCTTTTATGTTTTATTGGCTATAATTCACAAACATTTTGTTAAGAATTTTTGTGTGGATGTTCCCGAGGAGTATCAGTCTGTAGGTCTTTCCTGTAATGTTGCTGTTTGGTATCAGGGTAATGCTTGCTTCAAAAGATGAGGCCCTTCTCTTCCATTTTGTGGAAGAGTTTCTTTTGGACGGATATTATTTCTTCCTTCAGTGTTTGGCAGAATTTGGTAGAAGCCAGCTGAGTCTGGGATTTTCTTTATGGAAGGTTTTTACTGCAGAGGTAACTTATTTCATGGACATGGGGCTATTCAGGGATCTATTTATTCTTGAAAGAGCGTCAATGCATTGTATCCTCCAGAAAATTTGTCTAATTCACCTAAGTTGTCGAATTTGGTGGCATCAAGCTGTTCAAAATACTTTTTTAAAATATTTTTATTTATTTCTAGGAGAGAGAGAGAGAGACAGCGTGAGCAGGGGAGGGTCAGAGAGAGAGGGAGATACAGACTCTGAAACAGGCTCCAGTCTCTACGCTGGCAGTCAGCACAGAGTCCGATGCGGGGCTCGAACCCACGAACTGCGAGATCACGACCTAAGCGAAAGTCGGACGACCAACCGACTAAGCCACCTAAGCGCCCCCAAGCTGTTCAAAATATTGACTCGTTATCTTTTAAGGGTCTGTAGGGTCCATAGTGATGTCCCCTTCTGTTGTCCCTGATATTGGTAATGTATGTTTTCTCTCTGTTTCCCCCCATCAGTCTGGTTAGAAGTGTATCAATTTTGTTGACTTCTTAAACAATCATCTTTTGGGGGTGCCTGGCTGGCTCAGTCGGTAGAACATGCAACTCTTGCTATCAGGGTTGTGAGTTCAAGCCCCATATTGGGTGGGAAGTCTACTTAATTAACAAAAGATCATCTTTTGGTTTCATTGATCTTTCTATTGTTTTCGTGTTTTCTGTTTCATTGACTTCTGCTCTTTATAATCTCCTTCTCCTGCTCACCTTGAGTTTTTGTCTTCTTTTCTCTAGTGCCATAACATAAAAACTGAGGCCATTAATTGACACTTTTCTCCTTTTATAATATAAGCTTTAGGGCTATGCTTTTTCCTCAGACCACTGCTTTGGCTTCATCCCACACACTTATATAGGCTGTGTTTTCACCGTCTTCAGTCATTAATATTTTCTAATCTCTGCTGTGATTTCTTCTTTGACCTATGGCTTATTTAGGAGTGTGTTGTTTACAGTTCTAATGCTTGGTGATTTTCCAGGCACCTGTCTGCTATTGATGATTTAATTCCATTGTGATAGAAAAACATACTTTATAGGATTTCAGTCCTTTAAAATTTATTGAGTCTTGTTGATTGCCCAAAATATGTTCTATTGGTAAATGTTTATTCTGCTATTGTTGAGTAGAATATTCTACAAATTGTCAAGTGTTGTTCGGATTTTCTATATCCTTACTGATTTTGTCTGCTTCTATTAATTATGGAGAGAATAGTGTTAACTCTCCCATTAATAACTGTGGATTTGTTTATTTCCCTTTGTAGTGCTATACTTTTTGCATCATGCATTTTGAAGTTCTGTTATTAGATGCATAAACATTTAAGGTTGTTATGAACTCTTTTTTTTTTAAGTTTATTTTATTCGTTTTGAGAAAGAGAGAGAGAGAGCAGAGAGGGGCAGAGAGAGGGGGAGAGAGAGAATCCCAAGCAGGCTCCACACTGTCAGCACAGAGCCTGCTGCTGGGCTTGAACTCATGAATCTCGAGATTGTGACCTGAGCTGAAATCAAGAGTTGGATACTTAACTGACTGAGCTACCCAGGTGCCTGGGTTGTTATGAACTCTTGAGGAGGAATTGAACTCTTTATCATTATGAGATTTTCCCCTTTATTCCTGGTAATATTCTTTTCTCCTAAATTTGCTTTGTACAATAATATAGCCCCTCCAGCTTTCTTTTGAATACTGTTAATAGAATATATCTCTTTCCACATTTTTACTGTTACTCTATCTGTGCCTTTATATTTATAGTGGCTTTCTTATAGACACTGTACAATTGGGTCTTGCTTTTTCATCCTACCTGACAACCTCTGCTTTTTTTTTTTTTTTAACAAATAGTTTATTGTCAAATTAGTTTCCACATAACACTCAGTGCTCATCCCCACAAGTGTCCTCCCAACCTCTGCTTTTTTAATTAGTGAGTTTAAATAATTTATATCTAAGATGATTATTATTACAGTGTGTTTAAATGTATTATCTTTTTTTAATGTTTATTTATTTATCTTGAGAGAGAGAGAGAAAGAGAGATCAGTGGAGGAGCAGAGAGAGAGAGAGAGAGAATCCCAGGCAGACTCCATATTGCCAGCACAGAGCCCAATGTGGGGCTCGAACTCACAAACCATGAGATGATGACCTGAGCCGAAGTCAAGATGGTCACTTAACTGGCAGAGCCCCCCAGGCGCCCCTAAATCTATTATCTTAATATTAATTTTCTGTTTGGCCCATCTGTTCTTTGTTCCTTTTCCCCTATTTTCCTGACTATATTTTGATCAATTGAGGAATATTTGTTATTATTCCATCTGATCCTGTTATTGGCTTATCAACTCTACTTCCGTGGTTGTGTACGTGTGTGTGTGGTTGCTGGTTAGTGGCTCAGAGGTTACAGTGTACGTCATTAACTTGTCAGACTCTACTTCCAAATAATACTATATTATTTAATGAATTATAGAAGAGTTACCACAACATACTTCCAATTCTTCCCATTTGTGACTTTGGGTTATTTTGTTGAACAAGTTTCACAATACATTGTTATTATTTCTCCTTTAAACGGTAAAGTATCCTGTAAACAGATCTTAAAAACAAGGGGGGGGGGGTGAGTTTTGTATTGACCCACATAATCGCCATTTCTGGTGCTCTCCATTCCTTTTTGTAGATCCAGATTCCATCTGTTACCATTTTCCTTCTGATGGAAGGGCTCCTTTTGGCATTTTGAGCTGGTCTGCTGGTGATGAATCTCTAATTTGTTTATTACCACCATGATTGAAAGATATTTTCACTGGGTATCAAGTTGTAGGTTGACGGCCTTTTCTCTTTCAAAAAAGATGTCATTTCATGTATCTTTGGCTTGGATTGTTTCCAACAAGAAGTCTGTTGTCATTCCAGTCTTTGTATCTCTGTACATAATGAGCCTTTTTATTTGCTTTTGTGGGTTTTCAGCAATTTATTTCAATATGGCAGGCATAGTTTTGCTCCTTTTTTACTCTCTGCCAGGCGTTCATTGAAATTCTTGGATCTGTCATTTTATAGTTATTATCACATTTGGAAAAAGCTGTGGTCATTATTTCTTTAAATAGTTTTTCTGTCCCCTCTCCCTCCCCCTAATTACACATATACTAGGCCACTTGACGATGCCCCAAGCTCAATGATGTTCTGTCCACTTCCCCGCCCCCCCCATTTTCCTCTCTGTATTTCATTTTGGGTCACTTCTATTGCCATGCCTTCAAGTTCACTAATTTTTCCTTTTAAAGTGTTTAATCTGCTGTTAAATTTAGTGTGTGTCTGTCTGTCTGTGTGTGTGTCTGTGTCTGTGTGTCTGTGTCTGTGTGTCTGCTCACACCTTGTATTTTTAACTCCAGAAGTTCAATTTGGGTCTTTAAAATACATTTCAGTTTTGTCTTCTTTATGCTCATGATTTTCTCTGCTTCCTCGGACACATACCTGTTTTACCATCTATTTTTCTCATTCTATCATCTGGTTATTTCTGGATCTGTTTCTATGGATTCATCTTTCTTCCTCCTATAGGTCACATTTTCCTTGTTTTTTTTTTTTTTTTCCATTCCTCGTAATTTTTGATTGGATGCCAGGCATTGTAATTTTTCTTTGTTGGGTGCTAAAGTTTTTCATATTCCCTTAAATATTTTTGGCTGTGTTCTGAGATGCAGTTAAGTTACTCAGACAGCTTGATCTTTTCAAGGCTCGCTTTTAGGCTTTGTAAGCAGATCTAGGTCAGCCTTTAGTTGAGAGCAGATTTGACCCCATTCCAGAGGAATATCCTTCTGAGGACTCTGCTCAATGCCCTATTGTTATGAGATCTCGCCACTCTGGGTGGTGGAAAGATGAATAATTCTTATTCCCTTTTTTTTTTTAATGTTTTATTTATTTCTGAGAGAGAGACAACGTGAGCAGGGGAGGGCCAGAGAGAGAGGGAGACACAGAATCTGAAACAGGTTTTAGGCTCTGAGCTAGATGTCAGCCCAGAGCCTGACGTGGCACTCAAACCCACAGACCGTGAAATCATGACCTGAGCCGAAGTTGGACGCTTAACTGACTGAGCCACCCAGGCGCCCCGAACAACTCTTATTCCTATGTGACCCCCAGGGATTTTTCTGTCTTTCCTGTCTATTGCTCTTTCTTCAGCCTTGTAGTTTTCGTAGGCTCATGCCTGGATCCATACTTACTAATCAGTATTGATCTGTGAAGACTGGAGAAGCACCCTGTGCAGACCTCTGAAGCCGTTAGACACTGTGAATTTCAGATGTCTTGGAGTCTATGAACTCTGGGCTCCAACTTAAGGACAATTCTGGGTTTTGTTTGGGTTTCCCTTCTCTGGAGCATAGGCTGGAAACTCTCCAGGGACAGCTGTAGGGTTATCTTTTCTCAGGGCTTACTGTCCTGGGCTGCCTTTTATCTAGTGTCTGAAAACCACAGTTTCATAAGTGTGCGTGCGTTCATGTGTGCGTGCATGTGTGTGTGTGTGCGTGTGCATGTAGTTAAGATTGGAGGGTAAATCTGCTGTCACTGACTCCATTTTGGCTGGAAACAGAAATGCTTGTCATGACTTCTCAGAAGGAATTGACCACTGGGCATAGGCTCCCTTTGCCTTCCCCCTTTCCTTTTTCTTGTTACCTGGGATTAAGACATGATGGCTGGAGCTCCAGGAGCTTTATTAGGCCAGGAGGTAACTTACGGGATGGAGACTACACTCTAAGGGTGTAGGAAAAGGGACAGCCCACATCTTTGATGTTGCAGAACAGCCCCACCACCTCTGCAGAGTCAATGTCTCAGTTTTTTACTTGAGATAATAAATCCTTATGTGTTTAATGCTGAGTTATTCTGTGCTTTCTGCTTTGCTAACAAACCTGATTCTAATGCATACAGCCCCTTATCCCAGCACACTCTTATTTCCCTCTCAAATGTCCAGTCAAAGAGCGCCCAGAGGGTGTGGACCCACAATGGGGAGTGATGAACCTGCATTGCCCCCATCCCCGGGTCATTCCATCTGGCTCTGGGCTGGACTCCTCTTCCACCCTCTGAAAGTGGCCCATGGTGGCCTTTCCTCCCGGCTCCACTTCCTGACTTTGCTTCTGCACCTCAGAGCCTACCCCTAGACACGGTTCTACAGTCCCGGCCCCACCCATCTTGCAGGGTGCAATGGTGCAGCCGCGGAGCCCTGTGACGAGTGCAGCGGTGAAGGCGGTCCTGTGGGGTGGGTGGGCCGTGGTGGAGTCATTTGGAGACTGTACCAGGAGGGCAATTTGGTGCTTTGGGGGCGTGGCCCAAGGTAGAGGCGGTGCAGAGCGGTGCCCGGGCATGGCTTGGCGCGAATGATTTGCCCTCACTCCTGTTTCTGCCTCCTGCTGATTCTCGTCCGGCAAAGAGTGACGGACACTGGCTGGGTGTTGTCCAGCGCACGCCCCTCCCCTTCCCCCTGCCTGCTTTTCCTCTTGGCCAGCAGAGCCCCGGCTTGTTCTGACCACCCAGCGTCCTACATGCAGCCACCAAGCCCGGCCCAGCGGCACTACTGGTCTGCCCACGGTGGTTCCGGAAGGCGAGCGCGAGGCCCTGGGGTATGAGGAGGAGGTGGCGGCGGGACGCGTGCCGGAAGGCTTTGGGGAAGCCCATCAGAGACTCAGAACAGCTCTTCTTCTCTCCAAAGATGCGTCGTATATGCGGTGATCTGGGCCCACGTGTCAAGCCTGGGAGAGCAGGCGGACAGGAGGGTCCGAGTCCTGGGGACGCTGCTGCGAGGCGCCAAGATGTGCACCCTACACACCCGTCCTTGGCCGCCACTACGGCTAGCAGCCACAGGCCACGTGGTGGCAGGGGGCGTCCTTGCCGCGAAGCAGGAGCAGAGTCACCACTGCCCGCATCCTCATGAGGCGCGAAGGTCCGGTGGCGGCGGGGACCCTCACCAGCTCTGGGCGCACTCTGCACCCCAGAAGCGCTCGATCTCCTCCCTCGAAGGCGAGAATGGTTGACAGCAGGAACCATGTGGGTCCCAAGCGGTCCCCACCCCACCCGAGGGCACACAGAGGACTCTGTTATTATCCATAATGTTTCTATATTTTACATTAAAAAAGGGAAAGAGTTAAAACAATTGGAACACAATGTGAGTGATTGTCATTTCTGTGCCGCGGGTGTGCAGCTGCACGCTCTTTGTTCCCGTACTTTTCTGGAAGGAAATAAAAGGCAGTGATGAGCCGCCCGCCCGCCCTCCCCCCTCCCTCCAAGCCGGGTCTGCAGGCCCTTGCTCTGGTGCAGGACGCGTCCCTGGCTCTGCCCGCGTTGGGGGGGTCGCACCCCTCCCCGCCGCCCTTGTGCAGCTCACGCTCCCCCCTTGCAGCCCGCTGGCTCCTGGCAGAGGGCAGATGGCATCGCCGCGGGCCACCAGACGTCCTCCAACACCTCCCTCCCCGCCACCGTGCCCGGGCCCCGCGGCCTTCCAGCGGCTGAGAGCTGGGGAGCTCCAGGGTGGGGGCAGGCAGGGCAGGGGGAGCCGGGGTCTAGGGGAGGTTCGCTCTCTGCTTCTCTCCCAGGAAGCTGCTTTCGGACCCCCACTGAGTGTGGGTGCTGGGATCCCGGGGCATGGGGACACTGTCACGGACCCCAGCGTGACTAGGGGGTCCCACGTTACTGCTTGGGATTCAAAAGATGACCCGGCAGGGTCCCAAAGAGCAATTCGCAGGGGCAGGAAGCCTTGACCACCTTCTGCCCAGTGAGTCCCCTGGTCCCGCCTGTCCCTTCCGCGTCTCGCTGCCCCCCACCAGATGCCCGGGGTCCCCACCGCTCTGGGTTCGGCAGAAGATGACTGAGGACGGGCTGGCTGGCTTGGCGGCCGCGGAGTCTGTGGGGGGAAGCAGGTTTCGGGGGGACAGGTGGATGCGTGAGGGAGAAGGCAGGGCTGGGGTCTTCCACTCTGGCTGCCTAGAGCAGAGTTCAGATCTCATTCTGGCTCAGAAGGTCTGAGTGACCTTGGAAAGTCACCCTGCCTCTATATCTATAGAGCTTACCCCTCTGTAAAATGGGTCTAATATTGACGCTCCCGGGCTTATTAGAAAGAGTATAAAATGTCCACCCCCTGCCTCGTTCGACCACTGCCGGCCCCTTCTGCCTCTGCGGGCAGGTTGGTCACCGACCCCAGTAGTGGGCATTAGGGACCCTGTCCTCTGGCTTCGAGCATTTACGTAATCTCTGTTTGGCCTCGCCCAGGGCCTCCGGGCCACCAGGCCACCTCCCCCACCCCCACCCCCCCACCCCTGCACTGAGCAGATGCCAGCCTGAAAGCTGGGCTCTGACGCCCCAGGGGCAGCATGTCCGTCCTGACAGTCAGCTGCAGCCTGTCCCGTGTGCCAGCGCACGCGTGGTAGCTGTGTCACAGCTACTGTCACCGAAAGAAAACCCGAACTCCTTGCCCGTGTCTCTGGAGACGCGGATGTGTCAACCGTGGAAAGCAATGCGGGCATTTCTGGGCCTCGCCGCACCCAGGCCTCCCTGCCTGCCCTGCCTCCCACGCTCTCCCCACCCCACCCCACCCCTGCCCGTTCCCCGCTCCCCGGCGGGGTGTCGGCTGTGTTTGCAAGCAGCCCACACTGGGGACCTGAAACCGCACGCGGGGTGGTGTCCCCTTTCTGGCGGCCCTCACCTTGCCTCGGGGACTGCGGCTGCACCCGGAAGCCCCAGGCCACCCACGGGCCAGGCATTCAGGTGCCTCGTGGCTCCTCCGTAGTATCTGAGAAGAGAGTGACTTGGCTGCAGCCACGAGCAAGAGGCCGGCTGAGCCTTCTGGGCCCTCCCTGCCCCTGGCCTGGCCTGGGGGGGCCTTGCTCCTGGCGCCCACTCAGCAAACCCTGTATTTCACAGCCCCCCCCCGGCCCCCGGGCCTCAGGCAACCTCAAGCGATGCTCCGTTTGGTTTAGGACTCTTCAGGTTGTAAGCATCAAAAACCCAACTCCCGGAGGCTTCAACATAAAGGGAATTCATTGGCTTATGTAACCGAAAATAGAAGCTTCAGTTAAGGCTTGATCCAGCAGCTCAAAAAAAATGCCGTCACCCAGGAGCCAGCTATACGCAGCCTCTCTGTGTGCTTTCATCCGCGGGCTCCAAACGGTGGCCCAGCAGCCCAAGGCGCCCCCTTCCTGGGAAGAGAAACGGGCGGCCGCAGTCACACCCCACTCCAGGGCAGAGAGAGAGTTATTTTTGGTCGCCCTCAATGCATCCGGAAATATCCTCTTATTGACTAGAATCAGGTCACACGCCTGTCGCTGACCACTCACGGTAGCCAGGACGTGGGACCAACCACGGCCGCTCTCACAGCAGGACTGGGGTCAGCTGTGGAGACCCGAGGCTCAGCGGCTGGAGCACAGGCAGCCGGGGGAGCCCAGTGACGTGTATTGAGTGCCCGTGACATCCAGGACCATGTGCTGTGCTCACACGTGTCACCTCAACACCAAGAGGGGACTGCAACAAAGACACGAACACCGCCCGGCCACGGCCACACAGCTCGAGACCACGGAACTGTGTGCGGGAGGGTGGTGCTGGTGCCTGGATCCGGCTTTCTGTTTACAGCAGGTCTGGAGCCAGACCGGGCATGAGCTGGACCCTCGGCACGCGACCCCCGGCCGTGGCCTCGGCCCACCCCGGAGGACACAGGGGCATGTGACATCTGCCCCCGACCTCAGGCGCCAGCAGCGTCCGCTGTGGGGCAAGCCAGGTGTGCTTCCCACCTGCAGACTGAGCCCCCAGTGGCCACAGTGCTCATTGTTCATTAACACGCCCTTTATAAACCCGAGACCCACCTCGACTCCCCACTTCGTCACCTGCTGCCTGGAATCAGCTCCCCAATGAACCACCTGCATCCAGGGGCCCAGGGGTGACTCTGGGACCCCCACCTGAGACAGGGGCAGAGTTCGAGAAGTATATGCAGCCAAGCACGTGGGCATCGACTTTTATCCAACCCCAGGATGACCGTTCCCTGTGCCGGGCTCGGCGTCCGGGGGCACAGCCAAAGGAGGGAGAAGAGAGGGCCCAGTCCCCTTATCCAGCTAAAGGCACAGGCCCTCACATTGTTTCTATCTGGCCCAAAGTGGGCCCAATAGACACTTTATTGCACTCTCTACCTAATGCCTAAATTCTCTGTAGAGCTTCCCTGCTCCAGTCATTCCACGCTGTTTGCATACCCCTAGGGGTGGGGAGCTCATTACCATTCAAGCAGTTAGCTTCATTTATAGATGGCCCTGAAATTTATTAGCTACTTACCAAATATTATGTGTTGAATAAATGACTAAACAAAATAACTATTTTAATATCAAATCCCCAAGCACCTCCTTGTAGAGGCAAACAGCCGGAAACATACAATAATGCTGGGAACAAAGGCATTAAGGAGCGCCTCTGTAATCTAGTTCAGGGATAGCAAATTACGACCAGTGGACCAAAGCCGGCCCTCTCCCTGTTTTTAATACATCCTGCAAACTAAGAACGGTTTTTATGTTTTTAAGTGGTTTGGGGAAAAAATGAAAAGAAGACTATTTCACAACATGTAAAATGATATGAAATTCAAAATCCGGGGTCCATAAATAGAGCTTCGCTGGAGCGTAGCCACGCCGTCATTCACATCTCTTCTGAGGCTCCCTCCCCACCGCGGTGGCGTGAGTGTCTGTGGCAGAGACAGTCTGGCCCACAGAGCCTAAAATATTTACTCTCCGGCACTTTATAGAAAAAGCGTGCCTCCCCTCATCCGGTTCACGCTCACAAGCCATGTCACCCCATTTTGCAGGTGAGGAAACTGAGGCCCCAGGGTCAGGGAGCTCTGGGCTGACGTATGGCAGGACACGAGGGGCTTGGTTCCTAGAATGGAAGCCTGACCCCAAGGCCCCGGGACCTCCCTCAGCCAGCTCTCTGAGCCTTGAGAGCCAGGACCTTCCTCCCGTCCCCATGGGTCCAGCTGCCTGGGACAGCCTGTCCGGCCGGGTGGCCGCTGCCCTGACCAGAGACGCTGCTATGCCGGGGGCTGGAGCCTGGGCGGTCGGAGCCTCATTGATGTGACGGTGCCACATGTCAGAAGAATCAAGGCTGCTTCCCCAGCAAGTGCTGAGGCCTCAAAGTGGGTCAGGCCCTGGGAGGGGGCGGTCCGTTTTTAGCTTTTCATTAGGGCCTCATTCATTAATTCCTTCATCTGATATTTACTGAGCAGTTACTCTGTGTCTCCCCCCTCCCCCCACCCCGGCCACAGAGACTGAGGATACAGGTCCGCCGGTGGGGTCGGGGCTCCCAGCCCTGAAGGTGCTTGCAGTCTGGACAGTCCTGGAAAGGAGAGGGAAGTGGAGGCGTGACCCAGGCCGAGGGCAGCTCCCAGCACTGTCTTTTGGGCAAGAGCGGAAGCAGCCAGGCTGGACCCAGAGGGGCCGGCCACGTGGAGCCCGTCAGGTGGAAGGGACGGCGTGTGACAGTGTGTGGCAGGGAAGGTGGTGCGGCGGCAGGGGTGGGCAGACCAGGGATCTCAGGGCCCTCAAAGCCTCACCCTGGGTGCCATCGGGCGAGGGGGCCCGGTCCCAGCGTTGGGGCCTCAGGCAGGCCAGTAGATGGCAGCTCGTCCCGGAGCCACAATGTGGAGGGGGCACTGGAGCCCAGAGTGGCCGGAGTCCTGCATCAGGAGCAGGGGTGAGGGGAGGAGGAGAGGGGCAAGCGAGAACGCCTGGGCCCTGGGGGCCAGCGGCAAGTGGGAGGGGGCTGAGGTGGGGTGGGGGGACACATACAGGCTTTGGAGGGCTTCCCGGCCCCCCGGGCACTCTCCTCCTGTTTCTGAGCTCTGTGGGCAGAACGGCCACAGAGAAGGACCGGCTCCTTCCGTGGACTGTGGTCCAACGTGTGGCCCACTGGCTGCCCGGTGGCCCCTGGCATGGGAAATGCCCACCCCTCTGCTCACGGGTCGTGTCCATCAACGCCTCTGCTTTTGGGGTGAGCAGTGGTCTGCACCACCGCCGGCGAGTGGGGAGGGACAGGTGCTGACTCCACGGGGGGGGCCCAAAAACACCCTGGGCCTTCTGGAAGCCTCTGACCCAGCTTCCCCAAGTCATGGCTGGTGATTGTCCCAGAGAGGAGTACCGAGCCAGCTCTCTTTGGGAAGGGCCCTGAGGAGCTCCTTTGTCCCATCTGGGGTGTCAGAGCCTGGACTGAGCCCTCTCTTGGGAACCCCTCCCCACCCCGCTTCCTTCACACTATGAGCCTGAGGTGGTCAGAGGTCAGGGTGTCAGGTAACCCGTGCTTTATTGTCCTAACTGGGACTCTCGCTACTAACCGTGCTGGGGAGGCAGGGGAAACTGAGGCAGGCTGTGCCCCTCCCCGACCTGTCTTCCCCCAGGGGCCCCGCCCAGGCTTGGCTCTGCCCCCGCACTCCCAGAAGCCTCCCGATGGCCCGTCCTCACCCACGGATCCCGCACACCACTGTTCGTTCTTGCCTTTGTTCGTTTGCTCATTCATACGTTCCTTCATTCCCCGAGGAACCTTGCCAGGCTTTGCCGTGGGTGCTGGGGACACAGCAGCGTCTGCCCTCGAGGGGCGTGCCCACCACCGCAGCTGGACGCGAGACCTCAGTCGGGCAGGAGGACGCAGAGGCTTCAAGACAGGGCGAGGCCGGGAGAGTGGGGTGGGAGGCAGGAGGCAGTGTGGCTCTCAGTGGCAGGGGTGCGGCTGGGATGTGACCCGAGGCTGCCTGGGTGGCCCCGAGCCTGCTCAGGCCCTGGGTCCCAGGCACGCGGAAGCCAGGCTGCGGGGGGCAGGCTTGGGCAGGACAGGGCTCTGCCTCTCGCGGCCTGGGCAGGTGAGGGGTGGGAGTGGCCCAGGCTGCCAGCGTTGTGTAGGTGACTATCTAGACAGGGAGCAAGACCACCTTATCAACAGGACAAGCCTCTTCTAGGACATTCTTGCCCAGGAAGATGAGCCTAAGCCCTGCAGACCCTTCCCTGGCTGCTCTCCGCACTTGCTGAGCCCTTCCCGGGCCCACTGCCCATAAGCGACTCCCTTTCCAACCCGCCCCCTTCACAGGACAGTGGGTCCCTAGGGGGTGGGGCAGGCAGCTTGCTTACAAGACACCTGTTTGCTTGTCAACAGCCACCTGCAGACCCTCCCCTCCGGCGTCCACCCACCCCAAACCATCACAGCAAAACCTTTGCCGAATGTCCTCAAGAAACCCAACAGAGTTGCCGTACCCCGCAAGGGGCGGAAAGCCCACCTCTGGGTCCAACAGATGTGGGCACGTGGGTTCATGGCCGCCCAGAGGTGGAAGAAACCCGAGTGTCCATCCACGGGTGAAAATTTATCCACAAACCACACGTGGCATCAGCCTGAAAAAGGAGGGACATTCTGACACCTGCCCCAGCCTGGCGGCGGCGGGGGGTGGAGGGGTGAGGCCCTGAGGAGTGACGCTGAGCAAGAAGCCGGACACAGAAGGACAAGTACCGGATGAGTCCCCTTGCACTACATCCCTAGAGGAGTCAAGTCCACAGAGAGACGGTGAACGGGGAGCTCCAGGGGCTGAGGACGGGCACGGGAGTCCCAGTTTGGGGGGAGGGGCAGAGCTTCAGTCCCGCAAGATGACATTGTTCCGGAGATGGACGGTGGCGACGGCCGCACAGCGGTGTGAGTGTGCCTAGGACCCCCTTAGCTGCGCACTTGAAAATGAGGGGAGGGGGTGCCCGGGAGGGGGGCTCAGTCGGCTAAGAGTCCGACTTTGGCTGAGGTTATGATCTCGCGGTCTGTGAGTTCGAGCCCCACATCGGGCTTTGCTGACAGCTCGGAGCCTGGAGCTGCTTTGGATTCTGTCTCTCTCTCTCTCTTTCTTTCTCTCCCTCTGTTCCTCCCCCACTCATGCTGTCTCTTTCTCTCTCAAAAATAAAAACATGAAATTTTTTTTAAAATAAAAAAATTTTAAAAAGAGAAAATGAGGGGAAAGTAAGTGATGGGCACTGAGAAGGGCACTTGGGTGTTGTATGGATACCAACTTGACAATAAATTATATGTTTTTTAAAAAGATGGTAGATCTTATGTTACGTATAGCTTAGCACGGTCAAAAAAAAAAATAGGAAGAAAAACAAAACAAAATGACCTTTGCCAATCCCTGAAACCCCCGAGGCCTGGAGCCCCAAACCCTATAGGAACGAACCCCTCAACTCTTCTTTTTGGGACCCAACGAGGACTCTGTCCAGGAAGCAGGTAGCGGGAAGAAGCAGGTAGTAAACCCAGCACTGCAGAGCGGCTGTCCGAGTCCAGACGGCCCAGGTGTCCGGGGGACTGGAGGGAGAGGAGCCCATCCGAGGGTCCTGTGCCCACTGGTGGAAGCCCCCGGAGAGACCCGTAAAGCCCTAGGGAAACCGGAGAAGGGGAGACTGACTGCTTGCCCTGGAGGTGGGTAGGGGCGGGGGCGGGAGGGCGAGCTGTGGGTCTGTAGGCAGACTGGCAGGCTGGCCTAAGGGGGGGGCGGGCGTTCTGTGCAGTTCCCGCGGCAAGAGGGCCGAAGCTCCTGGGAGCACCGGACCGAGTTGTTTGGGGTGTGGACTGGGTTTGCTCAGCGGGCAGACTCCTAGACGAGCACCCCTTTGTGAATCAGCGGGAAGCCTCCAAGACCTCGGTCCCCGCGTGGAACCAGGAGGAGCCATGTTTAGGCTCAAAACAAAGACCCCTTAGGGACGGTGGGCTTTCGGCAAGCCTGACGCCTTTGGGAACCTTCCTAAAACAACACTGTTCAGAAGGAAGACAAGAGCTCGGTTGTGCAGCCGAGAGAAGTTCAACATGTTCTCACTCGTGGCCTCGGCGCGGCGCGTGCCCTGGCTTGGAGGCTGGGTCCCCTGGGGGGGGGTCATGAATGAGGCCTTCTTTCAGTGGGGGAGCCTCCCCCTCCCCACCCGCCGCCCCCGAACGGGAAACAGACCGGGAGCCGTGAATGGGGCTCTGGATCTGGCCCACACTCCCTCTTAATGGGCTGTTCCTTTTTAGTGACTGGTTTCAGATGATGCGTCTGCCCTTTTGAGGGAGGGGCTCCCCCCTGCCCGCCCCCCTCCCCAACCCCCACGTGTCCTGGGGTCTGGCAGGGGGAGGGAGAGGAGCACCCTGGAAGGGCTCACTTACCCCAGAGCGAGGCGGCCTGCCCTGAGCTGCCTGCTGTGGCTGGAGGGGCTCTCCGTGCCCCGGGCCCTCGGGGAAGCCCCAGGCCTCCTCCCGCCAGGGCACCGCCCGAGGGTCTTCGGCTTATGACCTTGGTGGAAAGGACTCTGAGTCCAGGAAGGACAGGGTGACTTCCAAGAGTGATCGGATTGTGGGTTCCGGAGAAGCCACTGAAACTTCTGCCACCCTGTGTCCCCCTGGACCCCGTGAAGCCACTCCATCCACAGGCAGGCGGCAGCTCACCTGTTTGTCACTGTCCCCAGAAGATCAGTGGTGGCCGGGATTCCCAGCAGGCCCACTGCGGCCTCGGAGCCTTCCGGCAGCCAGGCTGGAGAACTGACCCGGGTTCCTACATTCAGCAGCAGCGCCTGGCCCAGACCGACGAATTGAAGGGAGGCCGTTGTGTTTATCGATCGCTTGGGGTGAATACGCACACATTTCAGTGCGGGGACGTTGCTATCCCAGGCCCGCTGGGGTGTTAGGTAATAGTTGGTATATATGCCTCATGGCCTTTCTGAAAGCTAAGAAATTCTAAATTGGAAGAGACCCTGGCCCTGGGGGTTTGGATGAGATTTGGGACCCGTAACTCCCCTTGTTCCACAGGGGAGGCTGTTGGAGGTGTCGGGACCAGAATGGAAAGGTGGGGTTGGCGCCCAGCCTGGTCAGACACGGGCCCGGGCGCGCCGCCCGCTTGCTGTGGACGTGAGGTCCGGTCCAGCTCCCACACCTGTGCTCTCTCTGCTCCACGGAAACGGCTTCCCCAGCTTCCTCTGGGTCTGCAGCCTTCTGGAAGGCAGAGGGCCGCGTTCAGGTCATTCAGTGCCAAAAACTGGTAAGCGGTCATGGTCACCAGGGTCGTGGCCACAGACAGCCTCCTCCAGGCCTCCAGGCCTGGGGCCAGGGAGCTGTCATCCTTGTTTTACAGCGAGACACAGGACTCCTGTCACAGTGCTCACCAGGAGCCCAGCCAGGACGGGAGGCTGGGTCTCCAGGTTTCTGGAAGGTTTGCATCCGTTCCCTACCCCCCGGGAGCCCTCAGTCTAGTTCAGGGCCGAGATGCGGCAGGCAGAGGGGCACCTGGCGTGAGAAAGGGCGTCTCCAGGGTGGGACGGAGGGCCCTGCGAGCTCAGGCGCCCAGGTCCCCGCCTCGCACTGCACTCTCCCTGCTGCAGGGGAGGGGGGCTGGCTGCCTGGGAGTAGGCGGAGAGGATGCAGCTCCCCTGGTGTGTGCCTCGGCCGGGAGCCTCCCCCCTGCAATTTAGGGGAACGGCTGGGCCTGGCTTCCCACAAGCGCTAATTTTCAGCTCTCGCGTTCATGTGGAACCTGGAAATTAATTAGCTCAGACATGAGCTCCGCCGCCCAAGCTCCTGAGAAGATTCCTCGTTAGTAAAACTTGGCCCTTTGGCTGCTGGGCGGTCGGCTGCTGGAAGTCAGACCGTGGATGAGCTGGTGGCAGGCGTGACGGAGCGGCGGGCAGGTCCCGCCTGCCCCAACCCCCGCTCGCACCCACCTCCAGAAGCCGCGGGTGATTCCAAAGCCAAGCACCACCACCAGGGCGCCCCCGAGCGTGGGCCTGATGGGGGAGTGGGCGCCTCACAGCGGCTCCCAGGGGCCTCAGGCTACACCGAGGACCTTATTTGGACTGGGCCCAGGGAAGGCTCATAATAAAGTGACTTAGGTGGTGACACTTCATTTCTCTTCTTTCACCACTTTTATTTTTTATTCTTTTTAAACATTTTATTTAGATGCAGGTTAGTTAACATACAGTGTAATAATGGTTTCAGGAATAGAATTTAGGGATCCGTCGCTTACATATAACACCCGGTGCTCGTCCCAGCAAGGGTCCAGCACCCAGGTAGCCCATCCCCCACGCACCTCTCCTCCAGCAGCCCCTCAGTTTAGGTGGTGACTTTAAACATGACCCAGACTAGGAGTCAGAATTAGCCAGGCAATGGGCAGAGGGAACAGCATCCAGGCTGGGGAACAGAAAGGAGCTGGGTGGGAAGGGGAGCAGCTTGAACAGGGGAAATGTGCGGGGCCCCGGGGGGCGGCAAGGACCAGTCCGGTGGCGCCCATGCGGCCTGCTGGGCATTTGGTCTTCACTTTGAGGACGCCGGATTCTGTGAGGGTCGGGCAAGGGAATGAAGAAGGCCCAGGCATCTTCCAAAAAGACCCCCCTTCACCACCTTCCTGTAGAGGCAGGAATTCGCTTACCACCCCCCACCCCTCCCCGCCCCAGCCTCTTCTCCACGGCAGCACATCTGGCTCCTTCACTCATCCTTGCGGGTAATTGTTAGGTGGGCTGGGCGTGCGCTTTCCCTTCTGCTGAGGCTGCGAGCGAGCGAGCGAGCGGGGATAATCACGGCTCTTCACTACCCCCGCCCCCCACCGCCTCTCAAGCCTGTATCCCGGAGGGCCCGGAGGAGACTGGGCACCGGGGCACCAGGACTGGGCGGGCTCTGGGAGGCCACTGAGGACAGCAGGCGTCAGGCCATCTTCTGAATAATAGCGACGATGTCGACGACGAACGGCCAGTATTTGCCGCGCCTTCACTATGCCCAGGCACGGCTCCGTGGATTTCCTCATTGACTCTGTGGCTGAACTTCATGAGATGAGATGATGACCTCACTGTACATGGAAAACAGAAGTGCAGAAAGGTGGGGCGACTTGCCCAGGGCCACGGCGTCCGGCAGCACGGCCCACGTCCCCAGCCACTGTCCCCTCCTGCTGGTGCATATGAACGCTGACCACCGCCCACCCTGCAGGTGCAGCTGTGGGGCTGAGCCCCTCTATGAGCCACCCCCACGCACTGCCCCCCGTTCAAGGCTGCGGCTGATTGATCCAGGCAGACCCTGGCCTTGAGGGCAGCCAGTTTGAGGTGAAGGGCCTGCCCTGCAAAGGTGAGTGGGACCAATCAGCGTCCCTCTCTTGGGCGGCCAGAGAAGCAGACAGAGGGATTCTGGGGGGACCCGGTTCAGAGAGCCGACGAGAGACTCCAGAGGAAGCCCAGGTCTTGGGACTGGAGAAACCAGACCCCAAGGTGGAAGGGAAGGAGGGAGATGCTGGTCCACAGAGGCAGGCCCACCCCTGGGGACCCAGAATGACTCTCTCCAGCGCCCCCCCGCCCAGCCAGGCAGCCCGGCTGCCCCAGGTCCTCTGTGGGGCGGAGACCCCTCTGATTTTACCCATCTCCCCTTATGGAGGGTGGATCCACTGAGGTGTGAGAGGGGGTCCCAGGAGAGCTCTTCCGGGGCACCCGCTGAGCAGGCACACACCCATTTGCCCGGCCCCCTCGGTCCTCCTCTTCCTGCTGCTGAAATCAGGAGGGGACCCGAGGGACAGATGTAATGCCCCGACATCAGGCAAGGAGCCCAGACATCCTGTAGCTCCGCCTGTGTCTTGCTCCCTGAAGGCCACTGACAGTGGCAGCTCAGGGCGGGAGCCCAACGCAGCTCCTTAGGTGAGCCAGTGTCCGCTACACTCTCCGCCCGCCCCGGCCCCCGGCCGCCACGGAGGTCAGGAAGGCGCCTCTGTGCTCAGCTGGAGGCCCATGTGCGTTATCGGGAACAGGGGATGACGTTCTCTCCAGGGAGGAGTGAGGCTGAAATGATGGAGGAAGGCGAGGCCCCAGGCACAGAGCAGGCGCACGGAGCCTAGTTAACGACCAGCAGAGAGGACGCAGCCGCGTGGAGCCCAGGGCGCCCCTTCCTCTGACACCTCCCTGGTCCGCTGACCTCTCTGCCTCCTCCCGGCTCAACCTACCCCACCCCAGCCCGCTGGACCCCATCCGAGGGTCGGGGGTGTGGGGTTCTGTTTGGAGGGTTCTTGAACATTTTCAACTCAGCCTTCACGCTGATCAAGAAAAACCGAAGTGGGAAGGCTGTTGTGTGGCCGACAGAATAAATGATCACCTGCTTTCCCGAGCCGGTGAGGAGGGACCGGGGATCGATCATGTGCTGCGGGGTCTTCCCAGCTGCCGCGGGGCAGGGGCTGTATTGACAGCAGGTCTGTGGCAGTGCCACGTGGCTGTGTTGCCGGCGTCCGGGCGGGGAAGCGTTGGGTCACAGCGTTTGGCCCAAGGCCTCCTCGGGAATGCAGGACCACGGAGCCCTTCGGGGAGGACCCGCATTCTGGCAGTTTCTTTCAGGAGTTACCGGGTGAGAGGGGCCCCCAGGGGTTGCACCTCAGGCCCCGATTGGTGAGGAGACAGCCCCGGAGCAGGGTCGGAGGGGGGAGACTGGGCCTGGATCTCACACACAGGTCTCTCTGGCAGCCCCCGCCTCCCCCGGGTCCAACCCAAGCCAGCCTTTGCTGAGGCCGCGTCTGTGACTCACCTCTTTCCCAGACCCCCCTCCCCCCATATCAGATGCGAACAGAACACTGGGGGCCTTGCCGCACCAATGCCCCCAGGCCTGGGCGATGTGCAGGCTCCCAGGGAAAGGGGGACCCGGGGTGGAGACTCCTTAATTACAGAACACTAAAGGCACCGGCATTTCCTCCGAGTGCCCCGGCCACACTGCCGTGGGTCCCTGCAATGCTCCCCTGTGCATTCGGGCTAGTTGAGCCAGTGTTTCGGGTTCTGACCCCCCCAGCGGACCACGGGCCCCCACAGTCTGATTCAGCTCCGCACCCCCCACCTCCTCACCCGATGCCCCTGACCCAGAACTGCTTATGTACCAGCCCACTGAAGCCGCCACGCTCGGCCCCCGTGGTTCCCAGGAAACCCCCTCACATCCAGCCTCCGTGTCTCTGGCCTGGCCACACCCGCGCGTGGACCGGCCTCTTCCGATCCGACTCACCTCCCAAAGCCGCCTTGGGGCATCTGCTCTGTAAGGCGGGCCTCCAGGTGTGCGGATGCGTGCAGAGGCCACGTGTGAAGACTGGTGTCCGTCCCCGAGTGAGGCTCTGGGATCCACCAGAACCGGAGGGCTCGGGGGCCGAGAGGAGCTGCCCCCAGGCCGGCCCCCGTTCCGCTCTACACCTGCCCGGGCAGCAGGGTGAGACCAAGTCTCTTCCCCGGCCGGGGTCTCCCCGCTGCGCGTCTGACGCCTGCCTCGCCCAGAGGGTATGGCCTCAGGCCGCGAAGCCACAGCAGGAAAGGGCTCCTCAGCAGCAGGGTGTCCACCACGGGCACTGCACAACTGGCCCCTTGGTGTCAGCGTCCCAGTTACCCCTACTTTCGGCACCTGCAGACGTAATAAGATGTTGGGGTCTAAGCAGGACTCACTGTTTCTTTGCAGCTGAATCTTTTTTTTAATAAAAATTTTTAATGTTTATTTGTTTTTGAGAGACACACAGAGAGAGGGAGACACAGAATGTAAAGCAGGCTCCAGGCTCTGGGCTGCCAGCAGAGCCTGACGCGGGGCTCGAACCCACGGACCTCGAGATCATGACCTGAGCCGACGTCGGACGCTTAACCGACTGAGCCGCCCAGGTGCCCCTGCAGCTGAGTCTTTTATCTTCACCTCTTTTTTTTTTTTTTAATTTTTTTTTTAATGTTTTATTTATTTCTAGGAGAGAGAGAGAGACAGCGTGAGCAGGGAAGGGTCAGAGAGAGAGGGAGTCACAGACTGAAACAGGCTCCAGGCTCTGAGCTGGCAGTCAGCACAGAGCCCGACGCGGGGCTCGAACCCACGAACCGCGAGATCATGACCCAAGCGAAAGTCGGATGCTTAAGCGACTAAGCCACCCAGGCGCCCCTGCATGTAACCGTATTAACGATATGTAACCATATTAACGATATGTAACCGTATTAACGAAATGTTCACCATAACTATATGTAACCATGTGTGCGTTCTGTCCCTAGGACTTAGTTATCTCAAACTTCGGCCCCTCCTGCCAGTTTCTGCTCCTCGTTTCCTGAAGAAAAGCACGGGTTTGCAGACAAATAGTGGCCTTGTGCAGCCCTGTGGGATCGGAGCGGTCCACGGAGCTCCCTCTCTCCGCCCCGCCTGGTGCCCTCGCTGTCCCTGCCCGGGCGCCTCACGCTGTCCGGCGTCCACAGCCTCGATGCCCCGTTCCAGGCACGCAGGCTCCCCGTGTGCAGTACGGAATAGCCGAGATGTTCCCAAATCTTTACCTTCTGGTTCCCTTCGGCTTAACGAATCCAGCACTTTCTTCCTGACCTTTGCTATCAACAGTTAGGGAGAACGAAGCCGTTTCTTCGACGCTCGCTTAGAGATCTCTGCTGCGAGGGGCGCCCAGGCGGCTCGGTCGGGTGAGCATCCGACTCTTGATCTGGGCTCAGGCCGTTATCTCATGGTTCCTGGCTTCGAGCCTGCGTTGGAGCCCAGCATGGAGCCCGCTAGGGATTCTCTCTCTCCTCTCTCCCTCCCAGCTCTGGCTCTCTCAAAATAAGTAAATAAACATAAAAAAAAAGATCCGCTCTTCTAGATGTCCGGTTTGCCCTCTTACAAGCTCTGCCTCCCACAGAAATGCTGGGACACAAACACAGTTCCACCAAGTTCTTTGTCAGTTTGTAACGGGATCACCTCCCCTCCCCACCCCCCACCCCGCCGTGGACCACTCACTCGCCCACGTGACGGCACCACACCTCACGGGCTCTCCCTTACCGTCCATGCAGCCACCAACTTCCTGTCTGACATCTCTGAGAGATGGAGGCTGTCTCTCTCGCTCTTTCCTTCCTGAGCTCTCTTACCAGAGTCACCTTGGACAGTCCGTCCACGCCATCGGCTTTTTCCGGCATGTGCCTCCAACCTCTGCCAGCCTCTCCTCATTACCTGCTTCCAAAGCCACTTCCACGCCTTAGAATTTATGACAGCAGTGCCCACGGCTCAGTACCCATTTCGGTCTTAGTCGGCTCAGGCTGCTGTAACAAATACTGCAGGCTGGGTGGTTCTAACAATAAACATCTATTTCCCACAGTCATGGAGGCTGGAGTCCAAGATCCAGGCGCCGGCTGATTTGGTCCCTGCTAATGGCTCTCTTGAGGACGGCTGCCTTCTCCCCGTTCCTCGCGAGGCGGCCGCGGGCGGGGGACACAGGCAGGGAGAGGAAACGCTGATCCCTTCTTATAAAGGCACCCGTCTCATCATGGGGCCTCCACCCTCGGGCTCTCCTCCAAACCTAACCACCTCCCACAGACCCCACCTCCAAACACCATCCCATCAGGGATGAGGGCCTCCATGTGCGAATTTTGAGGGGACACGCACATTCAGTCCACAGCAGCCCTACAGCCCGTGCTTGGCCCTATTTTACTTTGTCTTTGACTCGGATCACCCTCTGGGGAGGTGGGAGGGGGTTATCGTCACCCCGTTGTACAGATGAGGAGAAGAGGCTCAGAGAGGTTGGACAACCTGCCCGGAGTCACACAGCAGGTGTGCAGACAGACCAGAAGCAAAGTCCGAGGCCTGCTGCATCTTGTCTCCTGGGATACGGCTGGCGCTCTCCACTGTGGCTCCCGTGCCAGCTCCTGATCTGGGAAGGAGGGGGCTTGGCCGGCTGCCGTCACGGCTGGCCCTGGAGGGTGTGCTAAAATTACCCCCAGTTTCTTCTGAGAGGAGGCACAAAGGAAGTGCCCACAGCCCCCACCAGGGAGAGGGAGAAAGGTAAAAGTTACCGCCAAACAGCTAACGGAGCGACAGTCAGCCGGGGGACGGTACGGCCCTCGCACCGAGGCTGAGCTCCAGCCGCACGGTGGAGAAAAGTCCCTGAACCAGCCCCTCCTCCGCCTCCCATCGGCCCCACTGACTGAAGGGCCACCTCCAGCTTGGACCCCGGACTCCCCTGGTGCCCTGCCTTCTCTGCCCCTTCATTCCATTCTGACCCCCCACCCCCTTAGAGCTCCTCCCACAGGGTTCAAACTCAGAATCCAGCGATGAGCACATGGGTCTATTTTATTTTTAACGATGCAATAATTAGTATCCGTGCTTTTTGGTGCCTTTTCTGAGCATCCACTTGATGCCAGGATTTTTTCCTGTGTTACGCAATTGAACCCTCCCAACGACCCTCGCGGACGTCACTATGCCCATTTCATAGATGAGGAAACGGAGCCCGGAGACGGTAACCGGTTGACTCAAGGCTTCCTAGCTGGGAAGTAGCAGAGTCTAGATTCCAACCCAGAGCTTGCTTACTCCGGGGCCTGGGTCCTTGCTTCTGCATCTATTTGCCTCCCATCCTAGAGGCAGGGCCGGCCGCGGGCAGTTTATTTCTAAGACGAAGAGTGCAAGACGTGTGGAGTTGAGGCTGCAAAGCTGCGCGGGGTGAGCGATGCTGTTGGGCCGGTTTTGCGGGGGACAGTGCTCAGATCCTGTCCCCACAGCGGGACGTGGTCGAGTCAAAGCGTGGTTTCAGAAGCCCCCTGGGCAGGCCCGCACTTGCCCGGGGCTGGTATCCTAGCCGTCAAGGGCAAAGGCCGTGCGGGAGCCAGCCAGCCCCGGGCAGCAGGGGTCACAACCCCAGCACCGTGGGTGCGCCCGCTGGGGGCTGCGCGCCCCCCAAGAGCCGCCGTGAACTACTGATTTGCTCCCTTCCCGCTCCGTCTGCAGACCGTCGGCCAGGAGCAGAGCAGTGGTGGTCCCCGAAAGCCATGGTGGGACAGGCTGGCCTTTGTCTCCCCGAGGGCTGCGCGAGCAGGTGCTAGAGGCCAAAGAGCACGGGCCGGGGGGGTGGGGGGGGTCTATTGAGGAAACGCAAATGTAACTTTTGAGAAATTTACAAAAGTTGAGAAAGAACTCGCCATTTTTTCTGTTTCCGCAGCCAAGTCCTCTGGTCCAGGGGGCCGACCCCCGACACTTGGCAGGAAAGCCATACCTGGGCGTACATCCTTGCCGCCTGATGTCTCAGCGAGGGGCGGAGGCACCTTCCAAACCCGGCACTTTCTGGTTTATAAGATGCCGCACTTACGTCTGTTAGAGATCGCCTCTCTCTTCGTGTTTCCGTGCTGTCTGTTGGACTCCTGGTTGGAAGTTTTTGCTTCGAGCGCTTTTATCGAGGGCCAGGGCCAGGTCGACGGATGCCCCTGGGAGGAAGCAGAAAGGGCAAAGCAGGGCCTGTGTCCTCTGTTCTTTTTTTTTTTTTTTTCTTAAAGTTTTGTTTATTTCTGACAGAGAGAAACAGTGTGAGCAGGGGAGGGTCAGAGAGGGAGGGAGTCACAGAATCTGAATCAGGCTCCAGGCTCTGGGCTGTCAGCACAGAGCCTGACACGGGGCTTGAACCCACGAACTGTGAGATCATGACCTGAGCTGGTCAGACGCTCAACCGACTGAGCCCCCCACGCGACCCTCTCTGTTCTTGAAACCTCAGCCTCTGCTGTTATGTGAACAGGGACGGTCTCTCGGATCTCCGCAGGGGTTGAAGGCCACCTGGGACCGTCCAGGCCAGTCCCAGGGTCCCAACCCATCTGGCCACATGGCACGGGTGGGCAGGCGACCTGTTAGAGACACACTTTGTGTCATGTGGGGTAAAGGTGGCGGCTCTCCCTGCCCCCCCTCCCCTCCCCTCCCCTCTCCTCCCAGACAGCACTGCCTCCCCACCCCCATCCATGCTGCCATTAGCTGCACCTCTGGGGAGCAGAGGCCCGGGGTCACGAGCCCGCCCCGTCCCACCAAAGCCTTGGCCCTGGGTGGGCGGAGAGCTCTTCTCCACTGTCCCCTTTTGTTGGTAGGGCACTGGGAACAGTAAGCAAGTGATCAGGGGCCGAGTCAGGAGGCCTGGCGAGTCGTCTCTGAGCGCGGGCTCTGTTGTTCCGCTGGGGTCTGAGTGGCGGAGGGTATACTTTGCAGATCACCATTATGAAAGGCCGCAATTGGCCCCTTGGCTTCTGGAGGTACGGATGACTCATGTGGCGCTGGGTGGCATTCTCCAGTTAAACTGTCACCTCTGTTTCCGCCTCCTCGCACCGGAGACCCCCACCCCCACCACATTCCCCCAGCCGGGGGTGATGTCCCCTCCACAAGGCTTGGGACTTGAATGAGACGAGCCCATCATTCCATGGTGGGGAAACCGAGGCTGGGAGAGGGGAGGGACTTGCCCAAGGCTGGGCAGAGTGGGCCGGGTGCCAGCGCCCGTGCCCATCGTGACTTCACCACGCGCAGGGGACGGTGTTCTTGAGGACAGCTGGCTGCCTTCGGGAGGTGCTGTGGGTGGGGGTGAGGGGCCGGCGGCCTCCCCTTGGGAGTGATACTGGATGGCGTCTGTGCTCTGGGGCTGGGGAGAAGGGACGGGCTCTCCCGCGGGCACCCCTCCCCCCACAGGGATGAGTGGTTATAACAACAGCTGGGGGCGCCTGGGGGCTCAGTTGGTTGAGCGTCCGACTTCGGCTCAGGTCAAGATCTCACGGTTCGTGGGTTCGAGCCCCGCGTCGGGCTCTGTGCTGACAGCTCGGAGCCTGGAGCCTGTTTCCAATTCTGTGTCTCCCTCTCCCTCTGCCCCTCCCCCACTCGTGCTCTGTCTCTCCTTCAAAAATAAATAAACGTTAAAATAAAACAGTTGGCAGTTTCAGCAGGTGTGCTGGGCACCCCCCCGGCAAGGAACCCCTCTGTCTCCCCCCACCCCACATCTGGCAGAACGTCACTCTTGTGGGCGCTGCGTGTTCTCGAGAGGGCTTGTCTGGTAGAACTTTCCACAAGGAAGGGTGTGTGCTGTCAGCAGGGCCACTGAGCACTCCGTGTGTGGCCAGAGTCACAGAGGAGCCAACTTCTTTTTCACTTATTTTCATCTGTTTACATGTAAATAGGCACCTGGGGTGGGGGGTGGGGCGACCACACCAGACAGCAGGGTTCTAGGCCGTATCCGGAATCCGGCTGGGTCTCCCCGTGTCTTCCACGCCCCCCCCCGTCCCAGCCACCAGCACCTCCCGCCTGGTCCCTGCAGTCTGGGCTCCAGCAGGTCTGCTGAAAACCCTGCTGCGGGGTCGGCGGTGGCCGCAGGCCGTTTGTCACCCTGTCCTGCTTCTCCTCGGACCAGACGGGCACACCTCACTCCTTCCCCTGCTTGCTCCCCTGCATTCACAGTCTTGCTTTTCCTGTAGGCACAATTGTGCTCCTACCTCAGGACCTTTGCACTGGCTGCTCCCTTTGTCTTAAGGCTCTTTCCTTAGAGAGCCACCTGTCTCACTGCCTCTCTTCCTTCAGGTGTATCCTCCAACTGCAATGTCTCAGAGAGGACTGTCCTGACGACGACGTGTAAGGAACACACATTAGCAATCCCCCCCCCACCCCCCTCTCTTTTTAGCAGCTATATTTCTCTGCAAAGCACTTACTACCACCTGGCATCGTAATGGTTTTGATTTACTGTGTATTTTCGACCACCCCGGACTAGAATGTAAATTCTGCGAGGGCAGGTTTTTGGTTTTTTAACTCCTTCCTGTTTTGTTCACTGACATACCCCACACTTCCGGGACAGCACTTGGCACATAGTAGGTACTCAATAAATGCCACATGAATGGAGGAAAAATGACCTCAGCCAATGCTCACTGTTACGGGGGGGGAACCTTCACCCTAGGTTACAGGAGAGAAAGCTGAGGCTGGCGGTTAGCTTTTGACCCAGGCATGTCCAACCGGGATGCCCAGGAGCACAGCGCCGAGGCTCATCCGTGAGATGGGGTGTCTTTCCACCCAGGGGCCCTGGTGTCCTTGTCTGGGGCTCGTGTTTGACACCCCTGCGGCCTGCACGGGCTCTGGAGGGACCCACCGCAGCCCCTTGTTAGCAGAAGTCTTTCTAGATGTTGGGGCGCCTGGGTGGCTTAGTCGGTTAAGCGTCCGACTTTCGCTTAGGTCATGATCTCGCGGTTCGTGGGTTCGAGCCGCGTCGGGCTCTGTGCTGACTGCCAGCTCGGAGCCTGGAGCCTGTTTCAGTCTGTGACTCCCTCTCTCTCTGACCCTCCCCTGCTCACGCTGTCTCTCTCTCCTGGAAATAAATAAAACATTAAAAAAAGAAGTCTTTCTAGATGCTATGGACAAGCACGTCCTCTGCCTGGCACGCCCGCCCCCCGCAGATGTGGCCGGGTATCGATGCCCTGGGCCCTGGAGCCCGATTTCCCCAGGGCTCCGCAGCCAAGGCTGTAACCCCTTCCCACTCCGTCTCCTCAGCACAGAACGATGGACCTGTGGCTCCCCTGTCCGGGTTGCACTGAAGTTCCCAGGCTCTCCTACTGGGTGATGGTGCTTGTTGGCGCCTGGCTCCAGAGAGTTCCCGGGCCCCCTGGGCATAGGGAGGCGTGTGGGTCGAGGCAAAGGCGAGGCCCAGCGGGTGTGTAGCCCACCGTGTTTGGGGACCCGGTGCCTGATGAATCCCTGGCATCATACAATATCCCTTCCTTCCTGGTTTACTGAGAGTTTTGTCATGAAGGAGTTTCGGATTTTGTCAAATGCGTTTTCTGCATGCGTTACTCTGATCACGTGATGTTTCTCCTTTAGTCTCTTCATGGGATGGATAACGTTGACTGATTTTGGATTGTTGAACCAGACTTTGAACAACTGTGATGAATTCCACTTGGTCAGGGTCTATGATTCTTTTTATACTTTGTCAGATTCGATTTGCTGATATTTCGTGGAGGTTTTTGCATCTGTGTTTGTGAGGAGTATCAGTCTGTCGTTTCCTTGTAATGTCTTTGTCTGGCTTTGGTATTCGGGTAGTGCTGACCTCACAGAACGTTGGGAAGTGTTTCTCCGCTTCTGTGCTCTAAAAGAGGTTGGAGAGAACTGGTATAATTTCTTCCTGAAACGTTTGGTAGAATTCATTGGCGCACCCATCTGGGCCCGGGGCTTTCTGCTTTGGAAGGCTGTTAATGATTGATTCAATCCGTTTAATATATAGAGGCCTTTTAATATTATCTATATCTTCTTGTGTGGATTTCAGCGGATTGTGTCTTTCAAGGAATTGGTCCATCTCATCGAGGTTATCAGAGTTGTGGGCATAGAGTTGTTCATAGCAGCCCTTGATTAACCTTTTAATGTCCGTGAGATCTGTAGGGATATCCCTTCTTTAATTTCTGATATTAGTCATTTGAATTCTCTTTTTTCTTTGTTAGCGTGGCTAGAAGTGTGATTTTATCGATGTTCTCAAACCCACTTCTGGTTTCATTGGTTTTCTCCATTGATTTCCTGTTTTCAATTTCATTGGTTTCTGCTCTACTTCTTTTTATTTATATTTTTCTGCTCACTTTGGGTTTAATTTGATATTGTTCTTCTAGTTTCTCAAGGTGATTGATTTCAGATCTCCCTTCTTTTCTACTATATCAACCAGATGCTATAAATTTTCCTCTAAGTACCGTTTTTGCTGCATCCCACAAACTTTGGCACTTTATGTTTTCATTCTCATCTAGTTCGAGATATTTTTGCATTTTCCTTTTAACCAATATGTTATTTAGAAGTATGTTGTTTAATCTCCAAGTGTTTTGGAATTCTCCTTCATTCTTTTTGTTCTGTGCCCAGAATGTGTTCCATCATGGAGAATGTTCCATGTAAACTTAAGAAGAATGTGTAATATGCTGTTGTTGGAGGAAGTAGTCTAGAGATGTCACTTTTAACTAGTCGGTTGATGGTGCTGTTGAGTTCAGCTATGTCCTTCCTGGCCTTCTGCCTGTTGGCTCTGTCCACTTCTGAGAGAGTGGTGTTGAAGGTTCCCACTGTGGCAGTGAATTTGTCTATTTCTCTTTGAAATTCTATTCGTTTTTACCCTACATATTTTGACGCTCTGTTGTTAGGTGCATACATGTTAAGGACTGTGATGACTTCCTGGAGAATTGACTCCTTTATCGCTATGTAATGTCCCTTTTTATCCTTGATAACATTCTTTGCGTCAAAGTCTGCTCTCCCTGAAATTAATGTAGCAACTCCTGCTTTCTTTTGATTGGTGTTAGCACGGTATGTTTTTCTCTATCCATTTACTTTTAATCTAGTTGCACTGTTATGTTTTAAGTGGGTTTCTTGTAGGCAGCATAGAGTTGGCTCTTGGTTTTTGATCTGCTCTGACAATCTTTGCCTCTCTCCCTTTTTAACATGTTTATTTATTTTGAAAGAGAGAGAGAGAGAGAGAGAGAGAATCCCAAGCAGCCTCTGTGCTGTCAACATGGAGCCCGACTCGGAGCTTGATCCCACGAACTGTCAGATCGTGACCTGAGCTGAAATCAATAATTGGATGCTTAACCAACTGAGCCACCCAGGCACCCCAATAATCTTTGTCTCTTAATTGGTGCATTTAGACCATTGATATTCAAAGAGATTATTGATGTAGGTAGGTTGATATCTACCATATTTGTTAGTGTTTTATAGTTGCTGCCCCTGTTCTTTGCTCCTAGTTTTGTCTTCCACTTTTTCTCTGCCTTTTGTGGGTTTTCTTTTACGAGTAAGAAATACTTATTGTGTTAAGTACTTGGTATTTGGGGATTTATGTGTTAAAGTAACTATTCTTTCCCCCCTCCAGTTTCATTGAGGTAAAAAACTGACAAGTAAAATTGTATAAATTTAAGGTACCCAGCACAACGATTTGAAATACATACATATTATGAAATGATTACCACAATAAAGTTAGTTAACACGTCCATCACCTCACACAGTTACCTTTGTGTGAGTGTGAGAACATTCAAGGTCTACAATCTTAACAACTGTCAAGTATACAATACAGTATTGTTGACTATAATCACCAGGCTCTGCTCATTAGATCCCCCAAACTCTCTCATTTTACACTGGAAAGCTTGTACACTTTGACCCACAGACCCTCATTTTGCCCACACCCCAAACCCCTGGCAACCACCATTTTACTCTGTTTCTGTTTGACTTCAATTTTTTTAGATTGCACATATCAGTGAGGCGGTACAGTGTTTGTCTTTCTCTGTCTGAGCGGTTTCACATCGCGTGATGTCCTCAAAGTTCATCCATGTTGTTGCAAATCTGCCTTTTGTGGTTTTAACTAAGCATTAGATAGGATTCCGTGTTCTCTCCTTCCTTCCTTCCTTCCTTCCTTCCTTCCTTCCTTCCTTCCTTCCTTCCTTCCTTCCTTCCTTCCTTCCTTCCTTCTTCCTTTCTCTCTCAGCTCGTGATTGCTCTATAGTCGGTAACATATACTTACAACTCATCCAAATCCACTTTCAAAAACACCACACTGCCGGGCACCTGGGTGGCTCAGTCGGTTAAGCATCGGCTTCGGCTCAGGTCATGATCTCACAGTCCGTGGGTTCAAGCCCCGCGTCAGGCTCTGTGCTGACAGCTCAGAGCCTGGAGCCTGTTTCAGATTCTGTGTTTCCCTCTCTCTCTGACCCTCCCCCACTCATACTCTGTCTCTCTCTGTCTCAAAAATAAAATAAATGTTTAAAAAAACCCCACCATACTGCTTTATGGGTACTCGGAGCACCTTATAATAACAAAGTAATCCTAATTCCTCTCTCCTGTCTTTTGTACTATTACTGTCATTCATTGCACTTCTACGTAAGGATACATAAGGCTGTGTGTGTGGGTGTGGGTGTGATATGATGCACACATAAGCACGCATCGTCCTTGCATTTTTGCTATTATTAATTTGGACAAATTGTTATCCATTGAGTCAATTAAACATAAGAAAAATAAGGAGCTCTCTTTTACCTTTACTAACTCCCTTCTGTGCTCTTCCTTCCTTCCTTCAATCCATGTTTCTGATTTATATTTTTTTCCCCTTCTCTCTAAAAAACTTCTTTCAACATTTCTTGCAGAAAAGGTCTTTGGGCAACAAACTCTCTCCTTTTTTGTTTGTCTGAGAAAGTCTTTCTTTCTGCTTCACTTGTGAGGGGTAATTTCACAGGATACAGAATTCTAGATCTGTGGTTTTTGAATATTCCGGTCCACTCTCTTCCTGCTTGTGCGATTTCTGAGCAGAAGTTGGATATAATTCTTACCTTCACTCTTCACGGTATGTGCTGTTTTCCTCTGGCTTCTCTCAGGATTTTTAAGTTGATCTCTGATTTTCTGTAGTTTGAAAATGAAATGCCGGGGTGTGGTTTTTTGGGCATCTACCCTTCCTTGGTGTTCTCTGAGCTTCCCGGACTTGTGATTTGGTGTCTGACATTGACTGGGGGGAAGTTCTCAGTCACGATTGTTTCAAATGATCCTCTGCTCCGGCCTCTCTTTCCTCTCCTTCTGGCCTGCCCGTTACACGGTGTCCCACTTTGTAGCCGTCCCGCAGCCCTGGATTCTCTGTTCTATGTTTTTTGGTCCTTGTTCTCTTTGCTCTTTGGCTTCGCAGGTCTCTGCTGAGATGTCCTGAAGCTCAGAGATTCTTTCCTCCGTCGTGTCCAGTCTACTAATGAGCCCGTCAAAGGCACCCCTCCTTTCTCTTGCTGTGCGTTTGATCTCTCGCATTTCTTTCTGGTTCTTTCGTAGGGCTCCCATTGCACACCTGTGTCTGCTCGCCGTCTACTTTACCCGCGAGAGCCTGTAGCATATTCATCATTGTTCCAAATGCCCTGTCTGATCGTTCCAACATCCCTGCCGTGCCCGCGTCTGGTCCTGATATTTGCTCTGTCTCTTCAGACTGTGTTGTGGGTTTTGTTTGTTGGTTTTGGTTTTTGGTTTTTTGCCTTTCAGTATGTCTCGCCATTTTTTCTTGCTAGCAGGACATAAGGAACTGGGTAGAAGGAGCCGCTGTGGGCAGACTCCAGCGACACGGTGAGGTGTGGGCGGGAGAGGAGGGTCCTGTAGCCCCGCGAGCAGGTCCCGGGCTTTTGGCGAGCCTGTGCCTCCGGACGGCGAGCTCCCTCAGGTGGGCCGGGCTGGCTAGAGAGGGCTGGAGTTGCGCACTGCTAAAACCCCAGCAGGTTAGGCTCCGGGAACTGGTTCCTCCCGAAGGCAGACGTTGCCAAGAAGAACAGAGCGATCTGTTGTACCTCACGATGCTTCCAGAAATGTGAGGGGAGTTTTCTCTGATATTCCCTGTGAGAACTGGAGGTGAAAACCCACAGAAGCGTGAGGGGCCTCTGTGACGGGTGCCCCTGGAGTTTTGACTCAGACCCGTCCACACTGAGCCTCCAGCAATTCATGAATCACAGCTCAGGTGTCCACCAAGTTCTCCGCACGCCCTCCCCACCCCCCCCCAAGCCACGGCCCCGCGTTCACCGGCTGGTGTTTCACATTTGGGGGCAGCAGTTTGCCCTGTGACCTCCCTTCTCTTGTGGATCTAAGAAGAGCTGTTGTTTTTTTTCCAGCTTGTTCAGGTTTTTACTTGCTGTTCGGACTGAGCAGCAACTTCCAAGTTCCTTCCTCACCCGACCGGAGATTAGAAGTCTGTGAGTCGGCTTTTAGCGGCTTGCCTGGCTTTGGGGTGGAGGGTGGGTTGGCTGGGGTGTCTGTGGGCGGAGTAGTGAGGGGCTGGTGCAGGTCCGGGTGAGGGACAAGGAGACCCTCTCCTGTGCCCTCAGTAGACCCCAGCCGAGTGGCCCCGTGGGTGCTCTCCAGGGCTCTGGCCACATTTCTGGAAGTCCCTGGGCTTCTGGGCCTCACCACCACCTGTCCCCACTAGTTTCCCACCTTGTCTTCCCCAGAGACCCCACCCCCTTCCCCAACAAGAACCCTCGAGGCCAAGCCACCGGGCAGAAGGGCCCGGTAAGAGGAGGAGGGGGAGCTGGGAGACATTTCAGAACTGCCGACCTTCCCATCACTGTGTCAGGCCTCGAAGGCGGGACTTGGGTGTTACCTGCAGGTCCCCAGGGCCGAGGGCAGAGCCCAGCACGGAGTCAGGCCTCCGTGAACACCTGCTGAGTGTTCGCAAGAGCGAACACACCCAGTGAGGCCACCGTCAGGATGCTGGCTGACACCCGGAGTGAAACACCCTCCCCCCGCGTGCTGTACCCCTGCTCGGGATCTCCCGTTCTCGGGCACCCTCCTTCTAGGAGTTTCTGCCCGCAACAGGGGACACCGCACCGAAGCCCGGGTAAGTTCCGGAAGTGGGGGGCGGGCTGTGTCTCTCCTGGCCCCCCAGCCTCAGGTCCGGCCCAGCCCCCACCTAGGTCACTGCCACTTCTAGGGCTCCGGTGCGGCTTCCCCAGCTCCCCTGCGGCTCGGGCGGCTCCTGTGGGGTCCAGCCGCCGGGCCAGCTGCCCCGCTAGGTGCAGCCAGAACCGGGCCTGGGGCCTGTGGTACCGTCAGAACCGCAGAAGTGTTTTCATTTTCACCTCTTTTGAAATCAAAAGAAAAAGGGGCGCCTGGGGGGGCTCAGTCAGTCAAGCACGAGGGGGTGGAGGCCATCCCGGTCCCGGCAGTGAATCTCACTGCTGGAGCCCCGACCCCGGGAGCCGACCCCCGAGGGGTCAGGCAAGTAAGCGGGTAATTCCAACCCAGAGGACAGAGGACGGTGACAGAGAAGGGCTGGGGATTGGGCCAAGGGTCTGACCCAGAGGTGGGAGGCCCAGGCACAGGGAGCAGGCGCGCAGGGGTCTGTGTGGGAGGAAGGGCCTTGAATGCCCACCTGCAGCCCGGGGCCCTGGAGCGTCGCCTGCTAGCGTTTGCGGGAGGGTTTCAGCGAGGTCACGGCACGTGACCACACCTTCTTTCCCTAAAAATAGAGCGTGGCTGTTCCTTGTCCTCAAATGCCTGCTGATGCCCACTGCGGGCCTGGCCTTGTGCAGGGTTCTGGGGACTGAGCGGTGGCTCAGACCCAGGTCCCCAGCTTCGTCGGGGACACGCGCGGGTAAGAGGCTGTTGGCAATGTTTGCAAAGCGCTGCAGGGGCCGGAGGAGAGCTGTGTCTCTTGCAGGGGCGGGGACCATGTGGGGCCGTCCGGGGCGCCTGGAGAGTGGAGAGACGTCCTGAGCAAACGCACAGGGGCCAGGGGGGCAGGAAGCCCGTGGGCCAGGCTCCGTAGGACGGCCAGGGCCATGTCGCCGGGAACGCCCGGGCAGCAGCGGGGCGGGCGGCAGAGGGAAGGAGGAAGCGGGTGGGTGGCCTGCTCGGGGGCGAGCTCCATCTTGGACTGACTTTCTCCACCTACAAAGCTGCTTTCTGGTGAGACGGGAGACGCGGGCTGAGGAGGAAGGAAAGTGGGACCCTGGGGGTCCCCCGGAAGGGACCTGCCAGGTTAGTGGGGGAAGTGTAGGAACCCCCTGCCTCAGTGGGCATCTCTGCAGCAGGGGGCCCCACGAGCGGCAGACACGGGCAGTGTATTCCGGAGATGATGCCCGAGGCGCTGAGATGGGATGGTGGGGAGGCTTTGCCACGAAGGAACTTTTCTTTCTTTCTTTTTTTTTTAAGTTTATTTATTTTGAGAGAGACAGAGACAATGTGAGTCAGGGAGATGCAGAGAGAAGGAGAGAGGGAGAATCCCAAGCAGGCTCTGCGCTGCCACCGCAGAGCCCGACGCGGGGCTTGAACCCTCGAAACCGTGAGATCATGACCTGAGCCAAAAGCAAGAGTGGGACGCTTAACCGACAGAACCACCCAGGCGCCCCTACGAGCGAGTTTTTCCAAGGAAGTCCCTCCGGGAAGTGAGGACGTGGCCCTTACTCCCACGGGGTCCCTGGGGGACACAGTGGACTGTGTGGCAGGGCTGACCATTCACGGGGCCGGGGGCAGGGGCAATGGCCGAAGGCTGTCCCAGAAGGAGGGTCGCTTGGCATTCGGGGTGCCCCACGCCACCACTGGGGGGATGGCTGGAGCAGCCCAGGTCAAGGGCGCCGGTGCACGCAGCTTGGATCAGTTGGGTCGGCGTGCTGGAGACACTGAGGGCCAGGAGGGTGTGGGGGGACATGGTGCCCCAGCAGAGCACCGGGCACTGATGAGACCCTGGTCCTTCCCAGCACTGAGTGGGAGGTGCATTGCGTCTGGGCCGCTTGGCTTTGGGTCCCTCTGAGCTTCCCAAGTCCCCAGAAGGGGCGGCAGAAAGAGCAGGAGGGACACAGACCCGGAGAAGCCGGGAGAAATGGGTCGGGACACCTGCGTGACTTGATAGACCCAAAACTCAGAAACCAGGTGGGTCGTGGCCAGTTGTGTGCCTGCCAGCCTGGCTCCTCTGATGGATCGAATAGTGTCCCCTGCTCCCTCCAACTGACCTCCGTCTGGAGCCTCAGAATGTTCCTTCCTTTGGAAGTAGGGTCGCTGTGGATGCAATTGAGTTGAGATGAGGTCATGCTGGAATGTAGTGGGCTCTGAATCCAACGCCTGGTGGGTCACTCGAAGCGGGTGCCCAGGGAGGCCGAGGAGGCACAGAAAGGAGCCCATGAAAAGCTGGAGGCAGAGGCTGGAGGGCTGAGTCTGTGAGCCGAGGATGGCCGGCCGCCACCGGAAGCTGGAAAAGGCCAGGAAGGACATCTCCCCGGATCCCTCAGAAGGAGCGTGGCCCCGTGACCTCTGGATCTCAGACTTCCGGCCTCCAGAAATAGAAGAGAATACATTTCTGTTGTGTAAGCCTTCCTGTTTGCGGTCATCCGTTAGGGTGGCCACAGGACACTAACACAGACCCCAGAGGCCCTCCCAATCCTTAGCCCCAGGGAGCCCTGGGCAGAGACATGACTGCGGGACCCCGAATGGACTGAGGCTGGGAATAGCGTGCAAGATCATTGGCTCCGTTGTAGGAAAGCGCACGCCGCTTCCTGGCACCCCTGAGATGCGGGCCGAGGCCGAGGCTGCATGCGCAGGGTCCCCTGTCTCGCCCCGGGAAGGGGGAGGAAGGCCCGCCTGCGCCCTCCGAGCCGCGTCCCCTGTTCCCGGGCTGGCGTCATCCCTGACCTCTGGGGCAGCGCTGGAGGCCGGTGTGTGAGCGGCCACCGCGTCAGCCGCCCCACATTAATATTTGATGGTGTTGAATGTCTTTCTTCTGAGACAGAGAAAAGAGGCCATTACACGTGGGTAATAAGATGCGCTGGGCTGTTCGGCGAGCTCCTGGCTGTCCGGGGCCTGAGGAGGTTGACGGTGCTGTGAATAATTCATCCACCTGTAATGATTTTTCTCGCACAGTGTCCCTCTCAGCCGGCGAGAGCTTGGCTTCCTACTCCCTGGCAGGCTAGCCCGGTGCCGGCTCACTCTTGGTCACACCAACCTGGGTGTGAGAGGTAGACGCTCCCCCTTGCTACGTGATCTAGGTCTCAGGCCTCAGTTTCCCCAGCTGCACCATCAGGGGAGCTGTGAGCCCTGCCCCTGCCCTTCTCCCCCCCAACAGGAGGTGCAGAGAAGCCAGGCCTGATGGCTCAGAGCCTGGAGTCTGGGTGCTCCGTGCGCTGTGTGACCCTCAGCAAATTGCTTCACCTCTCTGGGCCATGGCTTTGCTCTGTTCGGTGGGCTTCAGAGCCCTACATGGGGCTCTATCTCTGCTGCTTCGGGGAAGCGTCTCTGCATCTTCCTGGGGTGGGCACGGCATGACCCGTGCCCGTCTCATCCTTCCGTCCCCGGCGGGCTGGCCGCCGCTGTCCCCTGCGCGGGCCGTGCCAGAAGCCTGGGATGGGAGAGCAGAGGAGAGGGAGCCGCCGGCTCTACCCCGGAGGGTCTAGAGTCCTGATCCTGGGAACAAACCAGCACGTGTGATGATGACAATGGTGACGCTGGTGACGATGACGACGGTAGTGACAACAGTAAGGACAGCAACAGGGTGTGAGGTGGAGAGCAGGCTGGCCGCTGTGGCCCCTCCAGCCCTCCTAGAGGGGACCCGCAGGTTTAAACATGCTTTTCATGCAGTCTTTGAGTCGAACCCTCCAGGGGTTCCCGCTGACCTCACATCCCATCTGCGCTGGCCTTCGAGGTCACACACGGCCTGTCCCCACCCCCGTTTCAGACCCTTTATCCCACCATTTCCTGCTCTTGGTCTGCAGCTCCTGGCTGTCTTTCTGCTGCACAAAAATGCCAAACCCATTCCCACCCCAGGGCCTTTGCAGTTGTCTGCGCCTGGAATGACCCCCCGCCCCCATCTTCCCCTGAGCTCCCCCAGTGTCTGAACAAGCGTCACCTCCTCAGGCATTCCCTGTCTGGTTGGCCACCCGAGCTCGGGCTCCACGGTGCCCCACAGTTAAGGACGGGAGCCCAGTAGGACTGCGGACTGGGGCTCGCGTGTGGACCAGCACAGGCCGCCCTCCAATGTGTTCTGTAAGGAGGCTCATGCCTTCGCTAAGGGGTGGAAAATACATTTGTGAACAGAACGCCTCCCTCCTAGGCATTGCCTAACACCCCACCCATGGTCACCGTGCATCAAATCACCCTGTGAATTGGGCATCAAAGCATCTACTGGTGTCTGCAATTTTCTAGTGTATTCACTTCTTTGCCTGTTTAATGTCTGTCTGTCCCCATAGGTTGTAGACTCATGGGGCAGAGACCAGGACTCACGTGCGCCTGTACCTCAGAAGTACAGGGGTGTCACCTGGTGACCACCCCTCAATGAGTGCCTGCTGCAGATGGAACCATTCTAAGTGACTCTCCCACTTCTTGGAGCTCTGTTCAGTGTATCAGCCAGGCTGCAGTCGGGAGACAGAACTCACATAGTAATCAAACAAGGACTTTTTAATACAAAGACTGATTCAAAGAGAGGCTAGTAGGAAGCAAAGAGAACTTTAAAGGTGGAGAGATAGCAGATGTAAGAGCAGGTATTACCCTAGGAGCATCCAAGGAAGACGCCCCTCCCCCCTGGCCGACCTCCTGACCCAGGGCTGAGATCCTGACCTGGTTGCAGGGGGCGTGTCTGGGCTCGGTGGCGGTGGCGGTGGGACTGCACTAGCAATTCTTGCTGGGAACCTACTCTTTAGGGAGATGGAGGCTGTTCATGGGGAGACATCTTGCTGTAGGCAGCTGGCTACAAAACCATCTAGAGAGCCCAGGGAAGCTGCTGGCGGTGACACTGTGGGAGCTGGACCCTAGAGAGGCCGCCCGCACTGCAGGGGCCTGGAGCCAGGAAGCCCCGCGTGGCACAGGAGGCCGCCCAGCTGGCACACTGGAGCCAGGAAGGAAATTCCCCTCCTTCTGCATTGTGTTTCCACGGCCCCTGCTGACAGAGCCTAGCACCGTGCCAGCAGGAAAAGGCAAATGCTCGCAGAGCCCTGCTCAAGGGTCGCAGAGCAGGCAAGAAAGGGCAAAGTGGGAGCTCAGGGATGGTAAACTGATAACCACACACTCCACCCCTCTGGCTGCTCGACCTCCCTCTGAGCACTTCACATGTTGGAATTCCCGTGTAACAATACCACACTTTGCCTTTCCACCCGGCGAGATCCAGCCGTACCTCTTACCCATGATAAAGCTCTTACCCTCTCCCTGGAACGACGTGACAGAGGGTCCCGACGGACATTGTTGTATTGGGAAGTATTACCTACTTCCCAAATTCAGCTGCAGACCCACTGAATGAGTTCTTACCTGCAGACCAAGCTATAAAGTTGACTTCCAACAACTTGAGTGTGAACTAAAAATGGGAAGGGCCGAGAAGGAAACAGCAGGTGCAAATAAGCATACACACAGGTCGGGCAAATAGAAGGCAGGCTGAGCGACTGCACCCTCATTTCTGTGGTTTAATCACAAGGCCCTAATTGATATGGGCAGCTTCCTTCTTCCACTACCCATTTTGTGCTCCTCCTGTCCTTAGCCACAACCTCGGTGGGTCCCCAACCAGAGCGACCACCCACACCGTCCTTCCGGAAGGCTCTGCGTCCTCAGCCGCCCGGCACTGTTTTGGGCGCTGTAGTTTTCCACCAGCCAGTGCTGCTGCATGCGGAAGTTCCGGGCGGTGCCCTGCTAGATCGTCCACTGTCCCCAGCCAGCACTGCTCATCCCGCACTGGCCCACTTTCCCGCGGGCAATCAGGATCAATTGTCCCAGCTGGTGGAGCAGCTTCTATTTTTTTCATGTTAGTTCAGCGGCTTCAAAATGGCCAGGTGGTAGGTTTCGACGGTGACACCGTCGCTGCGTCTCCTGGCAGAAGGGTTGGCCTGACTTACAGGTCTCCAAACCCCTGCTTCTTGAAGCAGCTTGCTCTCTGCTGTGCTCTTCCTCCCCCACCCCCCGGGATGAGGGACTATGTGAAGTTCATTGTCCTGGTTGTGAGGGGGATTCTTCCTACCATACCTGCCCTCATGTCGTGGGTGGGAGAGCCAGTGTGGGGCCCTGACAGTTGCTAAGTATGTCTATGCCTACTGAACATTTAAGAACTGGAGAAATCACCGGGGAGTGGTGAGGCCATGGACCAAGGGGAAGGCTGTGAGCCAGCCCTGAGCGAAGCCTCCGGCGCTCACTGTCCCTCCATGGAAATCAGGGCGCCATCTCTGTGGCGGCGTCCTCGGGCTTGTGCCCGGCTTACAGAGCAGGGCAACTGTAGAGATTTCCGTGGACGTAGGCGCTCTGTTCACAAATGTGTTTTCCATCCCTTAGCGAAGGGGGCGTCTCCTGAGCCTCCTTAGAGAACACAATGGAGCTGTGGGTTTCACACGCGAGTCCCAGTCCACAGTCCCCCACTCTTAGCTCTGGGTCCATGCGGGTCCAACCTCATTAACTGTGGGACACCATGGAGCCCGAGCTCTGGTCCGTCAACCAAATAAGCTGCCAGAGAAACTTCCAGGTGCTGGTGGGCAGACCGTAGACAGCTCTCCGTGACCCCTGCCCCTTGGGATTCACACCTTAGTGCAACTGAGCATGGGCAGGACTTGCAACACACTTCTAAGCAATTCGATATGACAGAGGCAATGGGGTGTCACTTCTGTGATTCGGTTGTATAAGACGGTGACTTCTGCTTCGCCAGCAAACTGTCTCTATTGCCCCTTTAGCTTGCAGACTTGGGGAAACTAAGTGGCCGCACTGCACCCATGAGGGTGGCCTCTGGCCAGAGCAGCCGGCTACACACCGAGGCTCCCAGTTCAACGGCCTGCGGAGACCTGAATTCTGCCGACCACCATGTGAGCATGGTTTAGCCCACTCACAGGTGTTCCTTTAGCCTTCGGATGAGACCTCAGCCCAGTGCACACCTTCAGTGTAGCCCGATGAGAAACCTTGGAGTAGACGTCTCAATTCCTGAGCCATCAACACTGTGAAATAAGGAGAGCATCCTGTTCTGAATCTCTGAGTTCATGGTAATTGGTCACATGGCGATAGATCATTAAAACCCAGTTACACAAGCTAACATAATTTTTAAGTTTATTTATTTTGGGGGGGCAGGAGAGAGAGAGAGAGAGAGACCGACCCGGGAGGGGCAGAGAGAGAGGGAGGGGAAGAGAAATCCAAGCAGGCTCCACACTGTCAGCTCAGAGCCTGATGTGGGGCTCGAAGTCATGAGCCGCGAGATCATGACCTGAGCTGAAACCAAGAGTCGGACGCCTAACCGACTGAGTCCCCCAGGCGCCCCCCCGCTGCAGCTAACATATTAATCCAGCATCTCTCGTAGGTGCAGCTGTGTTCACCGTATAGGACCTGCTCTGATATTACGTTCCCCCTTCTTAGTCTAATGCCTTGTCAATCCACTCCCCCACACGTTCCTGAGAATTCTGCCAATTATATAGCAGGACGCCTCGCAAATCCTCTGGGCGCTAAGCCTCTGATGGTTGGGGTGTGTGCCTGCCCTCCTGGCGTCTGTTGAGGACGGGGCTCTGGGGAGAGGCCGGCAGCAACACAGAGTGAGCGTGATGGCTCTTGAGGACAACGAGCCCCTCTTCCCGCCCCCCACCCCCACCCCTGGGGAGCTTTCACGGGGCTTTAGGCAGAGGAAGGCTTGCTCTTCCAACACAAGGAGAACTATGTCCCCCTGGTCAGGGGGGCTCAGCGGGACGGGGGACGGGACGGTGGGGGAAGGTTCATGCCTGACAGTCTCCTTCGGATCTGGTCAGATGTCCCCCTTCCAAACTTCAGGATCCTCTTCTTTACGAATCAATGCCCTGACTTTCTCACGAGGCACTTTATTTATGAGTCCAACTGTTATTTCCCAGCCTGCACAATTACATTTTGTATTTGATTCTTAGCAGTATCAGCCTTGCAGCTAAAAGAAATTAGAGCTTCCTTTCAGAGCTGTCATGGAGGCTTGCGGGCTTGCGGACCGTGACTCGAGCGGCGCGCCGACAGGTGAGCTTGTCGCTCGCTCTTCGGAAGCGCTCCAGTGCGCTCGCCAGAACCCTTGAAGTCATCATTACTGCCATAGCGGTCAAGTTCAGCACCCGCTGGGGCTCCGGGGCGTGAGCCGCTTCATCACAATCAAGCACAGGTGAGGGTCTGATTAATTGTGAGGCGAGCGCGCGTATGGATTCCTGAGGTCCCGTCCCTGTAGGCAGCTCAGCATAGCGTTCAAGCCCGAAGCCACGACCAAACCAACCCCCAAGCCCCATCTATCACGTGTGGCTACTCCTTGTACTAGTTTTTTATCAGTCAGGGTCCAATTAGGAGCCAGGAACTACACGGGAGTCTGAACAGGGGAAGTGTAACATAAAGAATTATTAGCTAGAACAAGGATTGGGACAGAGGGGACTGGCGAAGAGAACCCTATAGGACATCCTAAGATACAGCAGCTGGAAAGAGCCATCGCTGTCCCCTGGGGTTGCGAGAGAGAGCACCCAAGACCCCCCACCTGGGCCCACATGGAGATATTGTTGGGGGAGGGGGTTGTAGTTCATTGAATGACAAAGTGGTCGCCGTGGCAGCGGTGGGAGAACGGGTTGGAAATCCACCCTAGGAACTTGCTGGAAATCTGCCCTCTGGGGTGCCGGGGAAAGCTGTCCACGAAGTGTCCTGTCTACATTACAAAGGCACCTGGGTGGGGTGCTGGGGGAAGGTTCTAGCAGCCCAGGAGGTGCCGTGCACCCTGTAAGGAGCCAGGCACTGTGGGAGTCATACCCCAGCAGGATGTGTGCACTGGAGAAGCCCAGGGGCTCTGGGTCCCTGTGCCTGAGCCCCTTGTGCCCCAGAGGCCGACGCGGAGGAGTTAACAGGCTCCAGGCGCTGTCCCGGCCGCACCCCAGAGCCAGGAAGGACGACCCCTTCCCCCTGCAGCGGACAGCTCAGCACAGTGCCTCTCGGTGCAGGTGATAAAGGGCGGACTCGGGCCCGACAGGCAGGACGTGGGTAAACGGGCCCAGAGCGAACCCACCGGGGCCCGTGGAGAACCGGGCTGTTTGCTCACTTAGACCTTTCGGGTTTTTCTCACTGTATTCTGGAGTTTTTGTTCACTCTATTATGCTTTTTCGTTTTCTGTCTTGGTTAGCTTTTGCTCCTTTAAATGATGTTCTCATAGCTGGTGCATCACATGCTGAATTCCCTGGGATGCGATGAAAGCAACCGTGTCTTCCCTGCCTTGCGGATCCGGCTGAAGCTCACAGACAGCGGCCCTGTCCTCTTGTGGAAGTCCTGCGGGGAATCCTTCTGGAGGCTTCCGGAGGAAGCCAGGCCCTCAGGTTAATTGCAGCAACTTCAAGGATTAAGGTCTCTGAGAGGAGCGAAAATTCCCCATCACCATCCTGGTCCCCGTCAGCCTGGGTCTCAGGTCTCACACAGCCTCTTAACTCCAGTTTGGGCTGCATTGCGTTCCTCCAAATTCACATGGTGGCCTCCTGACCCCCAGTGCCGTGACCTTATTTGGGGACATAGTCTTTACAGGGGTAATAAATAAAAATGAGGCCGTTAGGGTGGGCCCCGAGGCAGTAGGAATTCCGTCCCTATACGGCGTGGCGGGCTGGACACCGAGACCCCGTGGTGGGAGATCGCCGTGTGAACACAGAAACTGCCATCCACCCGCTGAGGAGGGAGGCCCAGAACTTTCTCCCTCAGCCCTCAGAAGGAACCAACCGTTCCAACACCTTGATTTCAGACTTCCAGCATTTTCCAACATTTTTGTTAAGACCCCCGTCACCCACTCTCCAGCTGTGTGACCTTGAGCAAGTAGCTCAGCCTCTCTGTGCCCACACAATGGGCTTCCTCATTTCAGTGAGTGACACACTTGGACCTCAGGGAACAGCGTGTAGCACCTGCTACAGATGCTCCCGGCTCGCCTGGTCAGGAGAGGGAGGTGGGCAGGAGCCGGCTGCGGGGGGGAGGGGGCAGAGGCCCCGGGGGCCAAGGCCAGCACTTGCACGGCCCGGCCTAGGACCTAGTGGCTGGCACCCAGGACGGACAGGCACTCCCGACCCTCCGTGCCGCTGAGCCTCAGCCTCTCACGTCCTGCAGCCTTCAGCCGTCACCGGGCGTCCGCACGGCCCTGTGGGGCAGGCAGGGGTGGGCAGGGCTCCCGAGGGCTGGGGCAACGGCGGCTCAGGGAGGAGAAATGATCTCCGATTGCCCAGTGAGGACGCCTCTGAGTCAGAACTCGAACCCAGGCCTCTAGACTCCAAATTCAGTGCCGCTGCTCTGTGAGACACTGCCTCCTGGTGGCCGCCTCAGCCTGGAGCAGCTTCTGGGGGGTGGGGGGAGGGTCAGGTACCACCCGGGGAGCCTGTCCTCATCCTGGGCTCCTCTGCGGCAGCAGCCACTTCTCTAGGACATCTGGGGGCTCCCATGGATCGTGCGTGGCCCCACTATGTGCTGAGGACTGAAAAGCGTCCTGTTTCACACTCATCACGGCACTGCGGGGTGGGTGCCGGCACCCCGTTTCTAGGAGGGCTGGGGGGTTGACAGGGGAGGACCCCCGTCCCAGGGAGGCAGGACACTTGCCCGAGGCCACACGGTTCGGGGGGGGGCGCTTGAATCAACACCAATCAGGAAAGTTATGCCTGAAGCCGGGTCCCTTGTCTCCAGGAAGCCCGGCGACTCCCCTCCCTGGAGGCAGGAAGGGGTGCAGAGGAAGAGGCCCTCAAACGAGCGCCAGTCCGGGCTGGGCAAACAACAGGGTGATGACAAGAAACGGGGTGCCCACACTCCGGCCTGCGTTTTGGGCAGACTCTCTGTAGAAGCCTGGTTGGGCAGCGGGGGTCCCCTTCAAAGGGCCCGGGGGGGGTGGGGGCTCTTGGGCATGACCCTTGCCACCCACCACTAGCTAAAGATCAGAGCCCGAGCAAATGCAGCCCGGCCTCCGAGTGATGGGCTGGGGGCTCGGAGCCTCGGCCCAGCCCGGCGGGGCAAAGGCCATCGCAGCCATCGCAGCCGACGCGGCCACAGGGCCAGAGGACGCCTGGCCCCGCCTGGCCCGGATTAAACTTTTGGCAGCTGCTTTTCAAGTTGCAAAGGAAAGAAGGGGGGCAGAAAGGGAAGGCGTTGTTTTCAGGCCTCTGGCTTCATTTGCATAAGGTGGAAAATGTTCCCATAGAAACAACCAGAGTCTGTAATTTTTGAATAACGATTTCTGCACAAAGCACAACCCGTCTTTTTGCGAAAGGGGATTAAGACGTTCTCCGCAGCGTTTCCACCACAACAAAAGGCAAAGTCATCCAGATCTGGGGGAGCGGCTCCCGAGGGGAGGGCCTAGTTCCATCCAGCCTCTGCCCTCCGCAGGCCTCAGCTTCCCCACCTGTAAAATGGGGCGGGGGAGGACTGCGCAGAGCCTGTGGTGATTAAACTTCATGCGCTTCCCAGGGGGCGGGGCCGCAGTGACATCCCCATACCCGGCCTGCAATCCTGCTGAGTTTTCCTGGGCTTTCCAGAAGCGGCTGAGGCAGAGGCCCCGGCCAGACCCCACTGCGGACACGTCCAGCTGGTGCCTCCGGCTCAGTGGAGCCGAAGGCAGGCGCTGCGCCTGGGCACCTCTGCCCCCTTGTGGCCCGAGGGCACTGCAGCACCCACGAGCCCCAGTGCCCCAGGCCCCCAGCAACGCCCCGCCCCCCCTCCCCAGGGCTCTGCCAGGGGCTGGCGTCCCAGGGCCGTGGGGCCGGGTCAGGCAGGGAGACAAATCTCCCAGATCATCCTGAGCCTGGCCCTCCTCCCCAGTCTCTGGGCGCATCAGTCCCCAGAAGCGCTCCCTGGGGCGCGCTGGGAATGCAGAGCCCCCGGGGCCCTCCAGGTCCCACTTGGGAGCCAGGATGTGGAGGCTGCGCCCAGGGGGGACTTGTCTGTGCCCCCATGTTACAGATGGGAAAGCTGAGGCCCTGAGAGGGCCTGCTGTTTCCATGGCCAGTCCCCCCACACCCCACCCCGGAGGCCCTGCTCGCTAGGTCCCTCCTGAGGCCACAGTGACCAGGCAGGCTGGGTGCACTCGCGGAGGGGCCCAGGCGTCCTTATTTATGCTCCTCACTTAGCTGTGGGTTGAGCTGCCGCCTGGGCTGGAGCCGCCTGGGAGCGCCCGCCGCTCAGCGGCTCGGGCTTCAGGACAGCGGAGCAGGCAGGAAGCCGCGCGCCGAGCCGGAACGAGCCTTTAGACCGTCTTCCCCTTTTATTTTTCCGAACCGCACATATTCCTTGATTAAAAACTATCGACTCCACTGGATGGTGGCCTTTCGTGGGCCAGGTGTGTCTGGGCCCCCACCTCCTCCAGGAGGCTTCCGGGATGTCCCACTGCTCACCTGGGCACCAGGTGGCCCAGCGTGGGGCTGCGTCTCTTCTTTTCTTTTCTTTTCTTCTCTTTTCTTTTCTTTTCTTTTTTTTTTAAATTTTTAACGTTTATTTATTTTTGAGAGAAAGAGACAGTATGAGCAGGGGAGGGGCAGAGAGAGGGAAACACAGAATCCAAAGCAGGCTCCAGGCTCTGGGCTGTCAGCACAGAGCCCTATGCGGGGCTCAAACCCGCAAACTCTGAGATCATGACCTGAGCCAAAGTCGGGTGCTTAGCCAACTGAGCCCCCCAGGCGCCCGTTGTGTCTCATTTTTGAGAGGTGGCACGTGGTGGGGTCACAGCATTGGAAGACCCTGGCGTGGCACCTGGCCCGTTGCTTGAGGCCTTAGGCAGGGACGGCCACTGAGGGTGCAGGTCAGAGAGAGAGGTCCGGACCCGGTGCCAGGGGGCATGACCTCTGGGTGCTCAGAGGGGGGCTGTCTCTCACCCATTGGGGTGCAGAGTCCTGCCACGTGGGTGCAAACCCCGCCCCCCTCTGTCTACCGGAAGGTCCACCCCTTGCTGAAACTGTTGAGTGGAGCAAGGCAGAAACGGCCTTTAGTCGGCTTTTACTCAGGCACCGTGGTTGGGGGGTGTGTGAGCACGGGCCACACAGACGGGGCCAGTGTAATATCATGAGTAAAAGCCATGAGTAAAAGCTTGCCAATAGACGGCCAACACCGCATCTGCTGTGTGACCTTGGGAAAATGGCTTCCCCTCTCTGAGCCTCAGTTTCTCTCATCTGTGAAATGGGGCTTTTGTGAGGGCTGCTGATTAAAAGTGAGTATCTGTGAGCAGCGGGGTCAGAGATGAGTGCCCCTTAGCCTGGAGGCAGTCGAGGAAGACGAGGCCTTCCCCACCCCCCAGCCCCCCAGCTGGAGCCTTGGAAGAGAGCAGCTGCCCGGTGGGAGTGGACATGGGGTCTGCTGGCCCCTTGACACGGGGTGGGGGGGCTGCTCCTCCAGCTGCGGATGGCTGAGGGGAGCAGTGACCCCGCGCGTGGCGTCCCCATTCCCTCGCCCTCACCCCTGACTGATTTGTTGGTGAAATGCAGAGACTGCCAAGCTCAGGGTGTCCTTCGGAGATTCGGACCAATGGCAGGGTGGACACATTTGGAAACCGGGTGGCCCGTTGGGACGCGGGGCTTTGTGTGACGTGCGTAGGTCAGGCCCCCGCACTCTGTGGGAGGTGTGGGTGTGAGGCTGGGACACTCCGGGGAAGGCAGCTGGGCCAAGGCCACATGGTGGGGAGAGGGTGCAGCTTGGATTGGGGGGCTGGGGCGCGGTCTGATGGCATGTCAGCTTATACAATCTGGGGGTCCCTCAAGGTCAGGTCAAGGGTGAATATTCAGAAGGAAAAGGGAAATCACAATAGCGGCCTGCTTTAAAAGTCTGAGAGTTATCACGGATGTCAGCGTGGCCGGGACCAGATCCGCCCGGCTGTGACTCAGACCGTGACCTCTGACTCCTTCTCCAGTGCTCCCCCGGCTGGAGCAGCCCCCCGAACGGCGCCTGGTGTGCTGTGAATCGAGTTTCTTCTCTGGGGAATGAACCAAACATTCGGAGAAGGATTTCAAATCGATTTTGCCCCTCCTGCCTGCACAGCGCCCCTTCCCCAGCAGAGATGTTCTCTCTTAGAGTCGGGGTGAGCAGGGGGCGGGGGGCAGACAGCCCCCGAGGCCCGGGTCCGTGCACAGATCAGCTCTGTCCGCCGTCGAGGAGCTGCCTCCCCCCGGGCTCCGGCAGGCCCTGCTCCCCCAGGCAGATGAAAGCCTAATGGAGTTTTGCGACATGAAAGTCCGTCGGAGGGAAGAGCCTTGAACAGCCCGCATCAAGGAGGAAAGCGGACGAGACCTGCGAAGATCAAAGCAGCCTAAAGTCTTTGACGACAAAGGCAGGGCTCACTGCCACGAAGGCGACGGGGAAGGGCCCGGAAAAGAGGGGTCATGGTTTTTGTGAAAACACAGAACCGACGCCGGGGCACGTGGGGCGGCGTCCCGTGGGGACGGGGAAGAGGGGTTCCTTGCGGGGAGGTGAAGACAGGCCGCTCACGTGTGCGGGGAGGCGGGGCTTCTCGCGGACACAGGTAGGTCCCAGCTCAGGTGGGCCCTTGCCAGAGTGGGCAGGGTCCCTGGGGCGGCCTGGCCCCGGGGAGGGGCTGTGGGGTGGTGAGGGGCCAGAAGCCACAGGTCTGGCGACTCCCTCGCTGGCCGGCTTCAGGGCCCCTTTTGTCTGTGGTGGGGCTGTGTCCAAGGTGGACCCGTAGCCTGGGGGGGGTGTTGGAGGGGAAGGTGGGCAGACAACGTCAGTGACATTTAAGGCAAAATGACCCCTGAAGGGATAAGTGTTTTTGCTCTGGGTGTGGAAGCAAGGCCCCTCCCCCCAGGTCATATATTCATTCAACAAACATGTACCCAGCTGTGTCCCTGCTGGGCCCAGAGACACTCGAGAAAACTAACTGGGGCCGTCACTGCCCCAAGAGGCCCACATCTGGGGCAAAGGCTGACTTGTGACAAACTGCAGTCCAGGTGGGTGTGAGGCCTGCGCCAGGAAGAGGGGGTGCCGTAAGGAGCCTGGGGACCATGGGGAACCCAGGTGGAATGTGCAGACCGGTCTTGGGGCCTGGGCCCCAAGAAGAGCCTCCCAGCAGGAGGACATAGCCCAGCAGACACTTGGAGGTGAGTGGGGAGCATCCCCAGCCCTGGGCCCGGCCAGCCAGGCGCCCATGTGGCCAGCACGAGGGCTGGGCAGGCGCATGAAGGGCCCCCACTGCCCTGGTGGGAGGAGGAGGGACCCCGTGGACCAGGGATCGACCGCAGGGCCTTGCGGGGGGTGGGGGGCTCCATCTGTCACGTGGCTCGGGTACAGGGGGAGTGGAGGCTGTAGCCCCAACCACACAGGGGGCTGCTGGCTGGCGGAGGGGAGAGGAGGGTGCAGGAGTCCAGCCGCTTCCGGGAGCCCGGCCCCTCGACGGCACGCCACAGCCTCTGGAGCTTTCCTCCCTCCTCCCCAGTCCGTTCTTTCCCTCCTCCCCTCATCTCCCTCCTCCCCTCCCTCCTCCTCCCTCCCCTCCCTGCTCCTCCCTCCTCTCCCTCTCTTAGTAGGAGCAGCAGCAGGTCTTTGCCCCTGGACAGTAGCGGAGGAGGGGGGGTTTCTCACCCTCTCCCCTCCCGTCTAGGTGACTTTTTCCTCCGGATCCTCTGCGCCCCAGCCAGCCCGTGTGTCCCTTCCCAGGCCTGGGTGGTGGGCAGCTCCTGCAGGGAGGGATGAGAGGACACGGGCGCCGCCCCCCCGCCCCCCAGGCCCAGTCCAGACATCATGGGTTTTCCTGTCTGAGTTTTTCCGTCTCGGCTCAGACCCATCCCAGTGCAGGCCAGCTCGGCCCGTGAGCACATGGGGCGTAGTGGGGCCCGGCCCGCCCTCATCCACGCCTAGAGGGCTGCGGGCCAGGCAGGGCGGTACCCCTAGGCCTGGGCCGTGGGGGTGACCGGAGGGCCCCTCGCCCGGGGAAGGCACCCTGATCACCGCTCAGAGCTGTCCACACACAGCTCCAGGGGACCCTGCTTGGAGCAAACCCATGCGCACGGGCCCGAGCTTCACAGATGCCCGGGGGAGTCACCTGGCAACAGGGGGCTGGTTTTGAAGGGAGTTCCCAAGAGGATCAGAGCCTCAGGGGCACGGGGACTCTTGCTAGTGGGGGGCCGTGGCCCCCAGGACAGCCCCGCCCCTCCCCCATGGGTGGGCCAGAACCCCGCGTGCCCACCACAGGGCATCTCAGGAGGTACCGTGATGCAGGGTCTACACGGCGCGGGGGGCGGGGGGTGCAGAAACAACCTGACAGAGAGACGCTGGCCTTCAGTTTGCATCTCGTCCAGAGGCGGGAAGGGCTGGCCCACCTTCCTAAGACAGTGGGGGGCGGGGGGGGGCGCGGCTTGGAGGGCGGGAGCGGGGCCAAGACAAGAAGTCCGTGGCCTTGGGGCCCAGCACCGGGCCTGAGGCTCCTATAAGGAGACAGCTGCTCCCCCGCCCCCTCCCAGCTGGGAGCGGAAGTGAGCTCAGCTCAGGCCGCGGATCTGTGCAAGCATCTGTGCAAGCATCTGTGCAAGGCGAGGAAAACCGCCCCCAGCCCCCTCCGCACGAGGCTGAGCGGGGCCCGGGGTCCGGCGCCGGGAGGCAGGCTCACCACCGCACCGCAGGCGCTGCCAAGCCTCGTCCTGCCTGCCCCCCCAACACGGCTCTACTGTCCTGGAAAGGAGGCCCCGGAGGCCAAGAGGCACCGGGTCAGCCCGCACCGATGCCGGCCAAACGGCAGCGTGGATTTTCCATGTCAGGAGCCAAACCAGAGCTCCGGGCTCCGTTTTCCTGCAAAAGTAAAACAGAAAATCTGGAACCCATCAGCCTGCAGTGTGGACGGAGGGGCGAGGCTGGGAGATGGGCCCTGCGGCCGGGCTGCGGGGCTGGGCGTGTGGCCGGGTACGTGTCCTGCCTTGGCCACCCCCTGCCCGGAGTGCAGGGTGGGTGAGCTGGGGGGCCTGAGGGCCATGGGGAAGCCAGGGACACAAGACGACAAGGGGGGCCTAGTGCAGGGGGCAGGAGCTCCCGCAGGTGCTCAGGACGTGTCGGCCCTGTGGCCGCCCGCTCAGGGACCCCACGCAGGGACCCAGCTCTTCCTCAGGTCCAAGGACAGAGGGGCCCAGAGAAGAAGTGCTTGTGGGCTCCGGGCACCCACGGGCTGCTCTAGCGGTTTCTAGGTCCTGCACTCTTTCTTTAGCCGGGACAGCCCCCTTAAAATCTGTTCTACAGTGTGGGCTTCCGAGTAAGAATTTGCTGGAATCTTGTGCCAGATGGCGACAAGGGGCAGCCCCCCACAGCCCTTGTATATGAGAGTCTTTTATTTTAATTTTTAAAAATGTTTACTTATTTTTGGGGTGCCTGGGTGGCTCAGTCGGTTAAGCGTCCGACTTTCGCTCAGGTCATGATCTCGCGGTTCGTGGGTTCGAGCCGCGTCGGACTCTGTGCTGACTGCCAGCTCAGAGCCTGGAGCCTGTTTCAGTCTGTGACTCCCTCTCTCTCTGACCCTCCCCTGTTCACGCTGTCTCTCTCTCTCTCCTAGAAATAAATAAAAATATATATTAAAAAAAATGTTTATTTATTTTTGAAAGAGAGAGAATGAGTGGGGGAGGGTCAGAGAGAGACACACACACACGGAATCTGAAACAGGCTCCAGGCTCCGAGCCATCAGCACAGAGCCCGGCGCGGGGCTCAAACTCACAAATGGTGAGATCAGACCTGAGCCGGAGTCGGACGCTCAGCCGACAGAGCCCCCCAGGTGCCCCACGTGAGTCTTCTACTTGAGCAGGAGCCCAGCAGGCTGCACGGGTGGCTTTGTGGGAAATGGCTGGTTTTAGGATTGTCCTTTAGCCTGCTGGGACCTCCTTGCAGACCTGTAAGGTCTGGGCGCCAGCTGGGATTCTGGGGACCGTGAGGAGTCAGAGTGGAACAGCCCTGTCCGTCCTGAGAGATGGTGAGGGTAGGATAAGGCAGATAGCTCTCTGATGACCTGTTTCAGAGAGCTCTGGCGTTCCCAGTCTCCTCATCTGTAAAATGGGCATAATAACTCTCTCTTGTCACAGGGTTGCAATGATTAAATGAGATGATGCATCCGAAGTTCTTCGCGTGGGTAGGCGGGCACATAGTAAGTGCTCAGTTAACGGCAGAGATGGTGGTTGCTATTATTTGTGTTATTAACATTCCCAGATCCCCACGGGTTCGCCCTCGGCTTCTCCAAGAACATGCCTTAAGTCAGCCTCACTTGGGTTATTTAGTTGGGCTCATCTTTGGGAGGAACTTGAGGCCAGGAGGCCCAGAGCAGGGGACGTGCCCCATGTCCAAGCTGCTTCTCAGGTTACCGGCTTCCCGTGTGCAAACTCTTCAAAAGAAACAAGGTCATACCCCCGTATGGGGCAGGGAGGGATCCAAGGGCAGCTTCCATATGTCGACTTGGGGTCCGAGCTGGGCACAGAGGGTCATGGGCACCGCTTTCTGCCTGAGCAAGTGACTTAAGTGATGCTCTCTGGGCTTTCGTTCTAATGCGCTGGGTGTTTACGATTTTCTTTAAGGGCCTCATCAAAGAAAATGCAATAATGATGCTTCCAACTTAACAGCCGTGCTTTAGGAGGGATGAATTATTCACATCAGAGACGAAGCGGGGACTCTGCAAACTGGGCCAGCTGAAGCAATCCCTCCTTGGGACTATTTTTATCTCTGTTCGCAGTCTTTCATCTTGGGAGACTTGCGGCTCGGGAAGTACAGGGGAGCCCATCGCGCGAAGCCCGAGTTGGCAGGGTGTCAAGCCTGAAGTATTAGGTGCCTCGGAGCCCCTGCCCGGAGCACACGACGGAGGAGACTTGAGGGGTAGAAAACGGGGTGGTGGCTGCGCTCAGTCCTAGAGGGCTCGTCGAACCCCAGTCCCCCGCCGTCGGGCTGGGGGGCAAAGAACCCTTCCTTTCATCGGCGTCCGCTGCTTCCTGGCATTTGGTGCTGTGTGGAGCTCCTGGGTGAGGACGTGTGGGTCCCTCAGGGGACCCCAGAACAGCCTGCCCGGAGGGAGGGAGGGGCTCTGTGGTTGCAAAGCTGCTCAGGGTCACGTGTAGACCAGTAAGGCCCTGAGCTCTGCAGACCATGCCTGCCCAATGTGCCAACCCCCTGCGTGCCCATTTGCTTTGAAAAGCACCCTATGGGGGCGCCCAGGGGGCTCAGTCAGTTGAGCATCTGACTTCGGCTCAGCTGGTGATCTTTCGGGTTGTGGGTTCGAGCCCTACATCAGGGCCCGCTTTCGATCCTCTGTCTCCCCCTCTCTCTGCCCCTCCCCTGCTTGCTGTGTCTCTCTCTCTCTCTCTCTCTAAAAAATAACAAACACTTAACATAAAAGCACCTTATAACCCAGCTGGCTCAGTCAGTGGAGCGTGCATCTCTTGATCTCAGGATTATGAGTTCAAGCCCCACGCTGGGTGTAGAGATTACTTAAACATAAAAACTTAAAAAAAAAAAAAAAAGCAGCCTCCGGCCACGCTGTCCGCTTCAGAAGCCATGAATCTCATGGGGCTGCTGAGTACCTGAAATGTGGTTGGTGCAGATGGAGGCGCCCTGTGTGTGCAAACAACGCTCTGAATTTCAAAGGCGCCGCGCAGAAGAGCGTGAACCGCGCCATCGATCATTTCCTGTGGCGATTACATACTGGACGGTAATACTTGGGCTACCGTGGCTGCGCTACAAGTGTACTGTTGAAACTAATTTCACCTGGTTGTTTTACTTGTGAACGTGGCCACCAAGGATTTTTAATCACCCACGTGGCACCCACTCATGGCTCGATTTCTATTTCTCTTGGGGAGTCTTGCTCTCGAAGGGAGTGCGGAAGGCGTTCACCCGTGGTTGTCTCTTGTGGCCGGAATTACGGAAGACTCTACCCCCTGGCGCCCGAGGCTATTTGTGCATTTTCTAAGTTTTACAAAAACTCTACACCAGCCACTCTTGTTTCATATCAGAAAAGACACGGCTAGTGTTGTTTTAATGAATCCCAGGGCTCATCGGGAAATCGAACAGAGCGAGGAGCCCAACTGGCTCGGAAACAGCATCACCAACTGTGTAGTGAGCACGGGGGCGGGGGGGTGAGGGAGGCTCGGAGGCTGCCAAGGTCAAGGCTTGAGGGCTCAGCGCCCTGGCTGGGAGGAGCCCAGATGAAGGGTCGCAGGACGGATCTCGGGTGTGGCTCCTAGCCCTCGACTGTCGCCAGACGCTGTGCTGCCTACTTACCTGGACGTGTCCCTCTGTTCTCCACCTCAGTCCCCTAAGATGGGAGCCATCACTATTTCATGTCATGGACGAGGAAACTGAGGCACAGAGCTGGGAAGTGAATCGTGGGGGCCCCCCGTGAGGAACTCGGGCCCGTGGTGGGTGATCTTACTCTCCCAGCACCAGATTCCTCCCCCCTTCCCCCCCCCACAGCAGCCCGAGCTCAGAACGCCACCGTCCCAGCCGAAAGAGGCCCTGAGCCCCGTTTGTAAAATGAAATGAAATTGATGTTCCTGGAGTTAGCCTGACATATAATCAACATGAACATTCTTTTTTTTTTTCTTTTTCAAGTTTTAATTTAAATTCCAGTTAGTGAACATATAGTGAGTGTTGGTTTCGGGAGTGGAATTTAGTGGTTCGTCATTTGCATGTGACACCCGGTGTTCATCCCAACCAGTCAGCATGAACGTTATTAATGAGATATTTTTAATGTCTTGTTTTTATTTCTTGAGAGAGAGAGAGCGTGAACGCGTGCAAGCAGGGGAAGGGCAGAGAGAGAGAGAGAGAGAGAGAGAGAGAGGGACAGAGGATCCAAAGCGGGCTCTGTGCTGACAGCAGAGAGCTTGTCGTGGGGCTTGAACTCCCGAACCGTGAGATCACGTCCGGAGCCGAAGTCAGAGGCTTCGCTGACTGAGCCACCCAGGCTCGAGGTGTTTCACACTCTTTTTAGGTGACGTCCTTGAAACCTGGTGTTTCACGTGAACTGAGAACACATCTCCCTAAATATTGTCACATTGGGGGCACTCGATGACCACACGCAGCTATGGCTGCTGTATTGGATACCGCAGCCCCAGAATCTGGACACTTAAAGAACCAGCCTGGGATTGCGAATCAGTCCATCCCGCCGGCCACACCTGCCTCCCCCCTCGAGGCCCGGGTTCAAGGGGGGCTGAGGCAGCATCTGGATTCAGCGAGGAGTGCTGTGCGTGATTAGCAATGCCTGCCGTGAACGTGGAGGACCCTGTGCCTCCTGCCTGAGGACTGACGGTTGAGCCAAGCCCACAGTCCCTTGAGTGGGCATGGGGGAGCACCCTGAGGAGCGTTTGGTGAGCTCCCCCTTCTCTGCTTTCCTGCAGCTTTTACCGTTTGAATCCGGCCAGGGTCCAGGCACAAGCAGATCTCTGCACCTCCGCTTTCTGGCTGTGTGATTCCAGATGAGCCACTTGACTTCTCTGAGCCTCAGTTTCCACATCTGGAAAATGGGCACAATCAGCTCACCTTAGCCAGACCATGTGAGGATTCAAGGAGATGAAGCGTGTCAAGGGCCGGGGCACGGAAAGCCTAAAGGAAGAGGTCACTCTCTGTTCTTTCTCCCTTCAATTCAGTGTGTCTCGGACCCTCCACTCCCCACGGCACACGGGCAGAGTCTGTTCCCGTCCAAAAGCCTCTCGAGAGGCACTCAGCTCCTTTCTGCGCCTGCCTGGCGACTGGTCTGCCCCATCCAAGGCTGAGTGAGGCCTCTGTGCACTGCCCCTCTGACAGCCCCTCCCTCAAGGCCACGGACGGCCTCGGCGGCAGCAGCCTAGCACAAGAGCCCGTCGTCCCGGCACCCCCCCGCCCCCCTGCCGTGGCCGGCTCCAAGAGGGGCCTCCAGTCGTGTCTGCCAGGCGATGCAGTCGATGGAGTCGAGACACCTCGCCCGTCCCGTGTGTTTGAGTTGCTCCCTGGGCCGCGGCAGCGCCGGCTCTGCGCAGCGGTCTCCCGTGGCCTGCGCGAGCGAACGCCTCTCTCAAGGCACTTGGCCTCTCTTCTGGGAGGACTTTACATCCAGCAGCATCTGGCGGGGAGCGAACGTAAATGGCGAACGCGCGGGCGAGGCAGCGGCTCCAATTAGGAAACAGCCAGCTTTCCCGAAGCCCGACCGGGAAAGCAAGTCTCTGGCCAACAGTTTAATCAAAATGTTTTATGCAAGGCGTATCCCTGACCCTGACAAATCTTCCCCCTCTTGCTGGAAATTAAGCAAATATATTGTGAGCGCGGATTCCAGGGAGCCCGTGCACGGATGCGGGGGCCCCGGGGGCCCGGGGTTATGGGTTTCTAGAAACCGGGATGAGGAGGCACTGGGCGCCAGGAGTCTGTGTCGTTGGGCTTTGCGCAGCTCCTGCTGTGTGCCCGGAGGGGCGGGGGCGCGGGGACTTTGTGGCATCTGCCTCCCCCCGCCCCACCCGCCCGGGCAGTGCCCTGTCTCTCCCTGAGGCCCTGTCCTCTGAATCATATCCTGAATTCACATCTGGCTTTGCTCCCGCCACCCTGTCCCCGAGGCTGTGCCCCAGCACCTGTCTCCCTGGCGGCTGCGGCCGCTGGGTCTTCGCAGCCCGGCCCCGAGGACAACGGCTGGCAGAGCGAGACAGGCCCCAACAGCTGTTTGTGGGAAGACGAGAGGGGCGGGGGGCGGGGAGGCGCAGGCACCGTCCTTCGGGGGGGCCCGGGCTCCGGCTGGGGGAGCAGAGCTGTCATGCGGCCGGCGCTCGGCTCTGAAAGGTTCCGTTTTGCCGACCGGGAAAGTGGGCCTAATGCTGGAAGGCTTGGGCTCCGGGTGCGGTGAGATTAAATGAGGCGGTGGACACATCGGTGTAGACCAGGCTCGAGGTGGGGGTGACAGGGGGGTTCTGGTGCAGTGTAGACTCCTGGGTCCTGGCGTGGGTCTTTCCAGTGGCTGTAGAAGGACCAGCTGGGAGATGGAAACGATTCCCGTCCTGCAGCCCCACCCTGGCCCCCGGGAGCTCGGTTCGGGGGGGAGGGGGGCCCTGCCTCCTGGTCTGGGACCAACCGCCCAGGCGATTCCACGTGGGGTGGGCCGTCCTCTTGGAAAAGGCATGAAATATTCGTGCTTTAGCGACAGGAGCCCTCAGCTGTGTCAGGACAGGAAAGCCAGCAGGGCAGTGGGGGGTGGGGACGAGGAGGAAAAAGCAGCCCTGGCCACCCCTGCCCCCCGGGGCCGGCGATCCCCCGTGCCCGAGGAGGCTGGGAGGAGTGTGCCCTCCCGGGGACCCCACGCTGCCCGCCACATCCCTCCACAGAGACGCCTGTGCCTTCCCCTCGCTCTAAGTCGGTCTTGTTATCTCGACAGCTCTGACTTTCGGGGTGAAAGTCAGGAGCCACCCAGGCGGGCAGTGCAGACTGATGGATTCTGGGGTCAGACAGGCTGGCGTCCTTCCTGTGTTACTGGTGGAGAAAAGGAGCTTGAGGTCAGAATGGCCCTCATCAACGCTCTGGCTTTGGGTGTGAGACTGAGCTCCTCCTCGGGTCAAGCTCGGCTCCATGAGGCACGGGGAGAATTGGGGGAGTAGACAGGGACCGTGCCAGCGCTGGCAGACCTGGGAGGCCGGGGGGTCTGAGGAGGGGACGATGGAGGCAGGAGGCGTGGCGGAATGTTCTGAGGTTGCGTCACACCCCCCACGCCCACCTCCTTCACCCCTACTCTGGTCCCGCCTCTCCAGGCTCACGGCCCCCTGTCTTCAGCAGCCTGCGTGGACAGCGGCCATCATCACGGATCCGAGCAGACAGCGCGGCTGAAGGCACTGGGTCCCCCTTCTCCAGATGGGGAGCTGAGCCCGTGCAGCCAACGGCACAATCCAGTCTGTGAGATGCTGGAGAAGGGGCGCCTGCGCGGCCTCTGCCGGAAGGAAGACGTCGCCCCTGTTTCTCAGATGAGGAAACTGAGGCTCAGAGATGCAGTAGCTCACCAAGGACGCCTGAGGCGCCCCTTTGGTCTTTTTGCGCATTTTGGGGGCATCTTTACAGAATGATGCTTTACTGTAAAAAGGCCTAAAGCCGCAGCCTCTCATGGGCGCAGGGAGCCTCCCTGGGTGGTGGACGGGGTGCCGCTGACCCCCTCAGCCTGGGCTGGACACGGACACCTGCATGGCTGTTTAGAGAGGTGGCCGGGCACCGTGCCTGAGATGTGCCCAGTCAGCCCTTGGCTTCCAGGAGGTGGCGGCCCCAGGGACCGGCTTCCCCAGGCCTTCCCCGAGGCCCATGCATTAGCCACGGGGGCAGATGCCGAGCCGCCAGCGCCGGGAGGCAGGAAGCATACCCACGCTCCTCGCCAGCAGATCAAATGTTCCCTGGCTGGGCGGACACGGGGATTAGCGCTCCTGTCCCCCGAGCCCTGGGGCTCGCTGGCATCTCGCGAACACTCTCCCCCCGCCCGCCCCGGCAGCGCCCGGCAGCTGGGCTCTCACGGAGGGGGCCGCTTGGCCCGCAGGACCCAGAGTGCGGTGGCCAGGTCTTCCCAGGGCCCGAGCAGCCTGACCACCCGGCCAGTGTGTCCACGCCTGGGCCTCCTCCACAGGGGCCCCGGGCCGGGGGCAGGGGGTGGCCAGGGGCGGTGGTGTGCAGAGAGCACTGCTCAAGGCAGGGGAGATGACACTGAAGAAGGGGGGGTCAGACCAGGAGACGAAGCCCTCCAAGGGGCCGTGCTGTGAAGTGACAGCCTGCACACACCCGCACACGCACACTCACCCTCCCTCTGTCTCTCCCTCACACACACGGGCCTGAGAAGAACGGGCCTGGCCGTGCGTCCAGGGCCGTTGCTGGTAGGGATCATGCAGTCAGAAAATGTGGGGGGAAGCCGGGCGGCCCCCCCCACCCTCACCCAGCATGAGGCAGCCTCAGGGGGCCGGACGACGAGGAAGCCCCTCCCCCACGGCCCGCCCAGCCTTGCCTGCCCGACAGCAGACACACAGGGTGCCCGCCCCATCATCCACATGGCGAGTCTGTGCGGGGTCCGCTGACCTCGGGGCCGTGGTGCCCCCACCCCCGTGCCCCTGTGGCCCTGGGGCTTGCCTGCTCTGCCCTGGGGACAGTCACCCCGGCTGGGGACCAAGTGGCATGGGGGCTGGGGGTGGGGTGGGAGGTCCAGAGGCCTGCACGCCCAGACCCCCCACCCTGGCTCCTTTCCCGCATGACCCCCTGGCTGTGGGATGCGGACCTTTCCTCCGGCTCTCAGAAGCCCCAAGCCCCTGGGGGCGCGGGGGCCCTGTGTCTGTCTCTGTGACAGCCTTCTGCTCCAGCTGGCCTGGCGGAGCCCGTGTGGCCCCGGGCACGACCTGGGCTCAGGATCTGGGGGAGCCCAGTGCCCCACGGGCCCTCCCCCGAGGGATCTGAGTGGGGGCCCCCACCACAGGATGAGCTTTTCCAGAAAGTTGCCTTTGCAGACAGGGGGCTTGTCAACACGGATTCTGTCCCCGACCCCAGGAGGGGAGGCGCCCGTGGGGCTGACCTTCTGCAGTGTGGGGTGGGGGCAGCTTGTGGCATTTCCTGGTGCGGGGGCTCCCAGGGGCCGGTGGCCCCCAGCTCCCTTCATGAGTCGGGGGCGCAGCGGCCCGGCTTAGGCGGGGGCTTAGCGGAGGGTCTGGCCATGTCGTTCCACGCAGCTGCCCACGTGCCCCTGGTCCTCGAGTTTCCGTGCCTCACAAACTGGTGGTGGGCCTGCCGGGGGGGCGGGGGGGCGGGGGGCTGTGGCTCCCACGCCCGCGTCGGCATCACGAAATTCTTCACGGAGGCCTGCTTGCTGCGCAGCCCGGGCCAGGAGCGCCTCTTCCGCAGAAGGTCCCTGAGGCAAAGCAGCGTCTGGGGTGAACGGCCTTGCGGGGGCCATCACTCACTTGCTGGGGCCTTGCTCTGTCCCTCGTGACCGCCAGGGCTGAAGACCCCAGGGTGCTGGAGCTATTGTGCACAGGATACAAGGTCCCTCTGACAGACACCCCCTCGCCTGGGCACGAGCTGTGTCCTCCCTGCAGCCCCTCCGTTCTACTCGACAGACGGCTTCGTTCTACAGTCCTGGGTTGGGGGGGAACGTGTAAGCGTCTTATGCAGCCAGAGCAGACGGAGGAGGGGCAGGATGCTTGAAGGAGGGCTTCTCAGAGGAGGTGATGTGGGCGTTGGGTCCTGAGGGGTGAAGAGGAGTTTGATGGCCAGACGCGGTGAAAAAGAACCTTCCAGACAGACTTAGGGTGAGGAGGAAGCCAGACCACAGCCCTGGAGCTTTGGGAATGAGCGTTGTTTTTGGGAGGTCCCTTGAGGACCCTTAGGCCTGGTAAGAGCCAAGAGTCAGGAGGGCTTGTGGGAAGGAACTTTCTGGTGCAACGCCCTCCTTATCCCAGTGCCTGCACACAATGGGGCTCTCTGAATACCAGGTGCATATACAAATGGGCAATCTCATTCCCTCTCTCTCTCTCCCCCACATGTACGTGCATGTGCGCGCGCGCACACACACACACACACACACACTTTATACTTCTGCAAAAACACAATGTTGAATGCAAGCTGACATACAGCAAGAGACAACTGGGGGAATCTGCCCCTTCCGGCCTCAGGATCTTTGCGTATGCTCTCCCCTCTGCCTGCAATACGGTCCACACCCCACTTCCCCTGCCGGATGTCACAGGGTGCTGTGGCTTGCTCCCACTCCTCAAGCACAGGGCTGCTGTCGGTAAATATTTGTGTCCTGAATTCATGCGCTCGGTACACAGAAGCAGATGTTCGATACTACTCATTAAATGAAGTTTTAGAAATGTATAGGGGCGCCTGGGGGGCCCAGGCGGTTAAACGCCCGGCTTGATTTTGGCTCAGGTTATGATCTCACAGTTCGTGAGTTTGAGCCCCGCATCCGGCTCCATGCTGAGGTGTGGAGCCTGCCTGGGATTCTCTGTCTCTCTCCCTCTGTCTCTCTGTCTCACAAAATAAATACACTTTAAAGCAAAAGAAAAGAAACGAAACGTATAGGTGAGTGACTGCCCGCACAGAGGTCCCAGCTGATATCAGAAGACTGAAGAGTGTCCAGCAAGGAATGGGGGAAACTAGGGAGAAAAATGCATCATCTATCTGTTTAGCAGCCTGTTTCCAAGGCCAACTGAGAAATGTACGGACAAACGGTCCCTGGTCACCCGCGCACGTCACTGCCTTTCTGTGCCCTGCCCTGCGAGTCCCTTGCTTCTCGGCACCAACTAAGCCATCCTCCAGCCTTGGTTTCCTCATCTGCTGCTTGGGGGCAGTGACGGCCCTGGAGGGTCGAGGTGAGGATTACTTTAGGTGGCTGACCACCCCCCCCGGGGCCGCTGCCTGGAGCTGGGCAGAGGCCCTAGACGTGGTGGGGTTACTGTGACAGGAGGGGACATCCGCCTGGAGACAGGGCACCGTTCCCTTCCTAGAGATCGTGGTGAGCCTCCCGCAGGGGAGGGGACACCCCGCCCCCTGGTACCTGGCATCCCGGACCGCGTGGACACAACCTGACCCCCCGACCCACCCCAGACTCAGTTTCCCCACCCGTCAAACTGGGGCGGAGTAAACAGGCTGACGCTGGCCAGCAAACTGCGGGCGAGTCTGTCGTCATCTGTACCAAGTGCATCTGCAGAGAAGGAAGGGGTCCCCGCGGCTTCCCGGCATTCTCGGGCGCCCTCGGCGAGGGGGTGCCAGGCCCCGCAGCCGCCCTGGGACCCAGCTCTGCGGGGGCGGCTGGAAAGGGAGACGCGGGCTGGCTCTCTCCCTCGCTCGCTGCGCCCACTGCCAGCCCAGACGCAGTTTGCTTTCATTATGAAGGTCACGCGGACGCGTGTTTGCAGAAAGGCTCGCTTGCCAGCCGCCCGTGCTGCGGGGGAAATTTTCCTTAATTATTTTTTTATAGCCTAACTTTTGCGCGCGAGGCCTCGTTATGATCCCTGCCTTGCTTGGGAGTCGTAAGCCTGCAAGAGGAACCATAAATAAAACTTTACTTAATATTCAAAGTCGGCGAGATGGGATGACGGATGGGGGGAGGGGAGTGCTCCCCTCCGGGTGTCGGGGGGGCATCCCCGGCTCTCCGCCCGGGAAGGCAATTACTTTGAGCTCCTGTAATCAGAACCGCTTCCTACCTCTGCGTTTCGCTGTTCTAACGTTCTCATTTAAAACCCGGATGGGAGACACCGTAGCCCATTTGTTTCGTGTCGGGCGAGATTGCTCCGGGCCCCGCTGTGCGCCAGGCCCCGGGGACGGCCATATTTTTACCTGGGAATCCGCCTTTGAAACATCGAAGTGTGTCAACTGCGAAGACAGGGCCATGATTTCATCCCCAGCTTCCAGAGCTTCGGGGACGAATACCTGGAATTAATTTTTCCTGAGGAATAGAAGAGCTGTAACTTTTCTCTCTATTATTTCAAACCCGCCAGCCCGACCCTCCCGGGGCCAGAGCGACAGCTGGCTGAGGAGAGGCAAGGGGAGACCCGGTCCTCCTGGCCAGGGGCGCTGTGTGACCTTCTGCCCGTTCCTGCCCCCTCTGGGCTGTAGTCACCTTGCCCAGAAAACGGAGGGGCTGGATGAGACAATGATACTAATATCACTCTTTTCTGAGTCGACAGTTTACTGAGTACCTACCGTGTGCCAGGCACCTTGCAAGACCCCCAATGAGCATTATCTCAAGAAAGTCACGACACCCCGAGACATGGGTCCAGTAACAACTCATTCAACAAATATCGTTGAGGGCCTGCGGTGAGCCCAGCATGGTGGTAGAGAGAGGTGAGGATCCGGCTCTCCTAGCGCTGCTGTTCTAGAAGGGGAGACAGAGAATAAGCATTTAAATAAACAAGAACATTCCAGAGAATGAAGTGGGTGCTTTGGAGAAAATAAAACAGGACGGTGACCAGAGAGAGGTAAAATCAGAGAGATCATCATGACAGCCTGTCTTAGGCTGATATCCAATCAGAGGGCAAAAGACAAGGAGCTGCCCAGACATGTGAGGATTGGGGGAAATATTCAGGTAGAGGGCACAGCATGTGCAAAGGTCCTGAGGTGAGTGCAATAAGCCCCACAGATCTGCTCACTAAACACCCCTCCACTCCCTCTTACCCTCTCTGCTATAACACAGCCTGAAGAGCTAGAGCAATGCTTCTCAGAGGTCCTGTGGTTAAGACCCTACATGAGGGGCCTCATGGGGGACCCCTCCGCACTGGGTTGAGGAGGGAAAGGCAGCCAACGTCAGAAAACAACTTGCTTGTGCATGGAGGCAGGCGGATCTCATCCTGGCATCGCAGGCCCCGACCCCCCGCTGGCATCGCCCGAGCGCGCCCGTGCGCAGGACAGGTGCAAGTGCCAGAGACTTCCGCCCTCTCCCTGGGCGCAGCCCTCAGCCGGCGTCGGTCCCCACGGTCCCGGCCCCCTTCGGCAGGATGCGAGCTCCCCGCGGGACGGTGGCTGTAGCGGTAGCTGCTGTTGGGCCTCCGTCCTGCTGTCTCCTGCGTCCCCGGTGCGTCCCCGCTCCTGCGCCAACCTCCCAGCGACCACCTCCTGAAGAAGCCACTTGTCCTTGAACCCTTGAATCCGGGTCTGCTCTGGGCAGCCCGCAGAGCTGGGCGAGGAGGTCTCTCTTAGCTGTTTCTCTACACGGGTGGCGGCAGCTTTTGTTTCCTTGACCTTCCAGAGGCGTCTGATCCCCCCGAGCAGCCCCTTCCGGTTAACTCAGCCAGTGTGGACTCTGACGGACGCTTTGGCTGTCGCTGTCCCCCACGCCCCTTTCCCAGGTGGGGACACAGGGGCCCGGGGGGTCTGCGGCCCGTGCAGGGCTCCCGGCCACCTCACCTCTATCCCAGACGGATGCTCAGGCCTCGGCCCTGGGCTGGCCCCTCAGGAGCAGAGACCCGTCATCCTCCGGCAAACGTGCGCTGTGAACGAACTGGAAAGGTTAATGGGGCTTCTGCAGGCGCCCGGCCAACCGCAGGTAGCAGCTCGGGCAGCCGCCGAGCAGCTCATTAGGTGGCAGACAGATCAGGCGCAGCGCTGTCCCGCCGCTGCCAGCGCTCTGCGGGCTCTGCTGATAACGGTGCCGTTTGCTGGGCTCAGAAAACACAGAACACCTGCTATGTGCCTGCCTGGGGCCGGGTGGCGGGCGCTTCCTTGCGTGCGGCAGGCGGCCAGGGGCGGCTGATGCCCCGGCTACAGGCAGGAGGCGGCAGGCCCAGGGGGCGGCCACAGCACTCATCTTGTGGCACGAGGCTGGGGGGCTGAGTGACAGGGAGGGCACAGAAAGGGCCCGGGCTCAGCGAAGAGCCACCACTGGCCCCTCCCGCGTCTGGGCGCCTCGTGAAGGGAGAATCAGGTCTCGTCGGTGGAAGCCCCTGTCGGCTGAGATCATTCCTTTTTTTAAAAATTTATTTCTGAAACAGAGAGAGACAGCGTGAGCAGGGGAGGGTCAGAGAGAGAGGGAGAAACAGAATCCAAAACAGGCTCCAGGCTCTGAGCTGTCAGCACAGAGCCCGACGCGGGGCTCAAACCCATGAACTGTGAGATCATGACCTGAGCCGAAGTTGGACGCTGAACCGACTGAGCCACCCAGGCGCCCCTGGCCGAGATCATTCCTAATTTATCAGCCCGTGCCCTGGCCCACGGAGGAAATCTGACCACATTTCAGAGGCTTAAGTCATTTAAGTCCTGTTAAAAACATCGCCGTCTCCTCTCAGTGTCCTAGAGAAGTGACCCGGAAGTGACCGTGCCCTCCTTGGTGCCCCTGACCCCGAAACTCGGCCGTGTCTTGCCGACAGCGCTTTACCACGTCGCCTTGTGCCTGGGCAGTGGCCCCAGCAGACCGTGAGCTGCTGAGCCTGGGCCCCCCTGTGGACCCTGCCTTGGGGAGGAGGTCAGGGGGCCGTTTGTTGAATGACTGAATGAAGTGCATGCGGACATGGAGGAGGAGACTGATGTCACAGACCCCGCATCCGTCCCAGGACTGTGTGGACCTGGGACTCTGGATTGAAAGCCGTGTGGGCGACACTAGGAACCCAGTGGGTGGGGAGCTGGCGGCTGGCTCTCTGGGGCATCGAAAGCCCTGATGTGTAACGCTCGCCCATTTCCCTGGTGTAAATGCTCCTGCCATGGCAGGTGGGGGGTGGGCTGCCGGATGCCCAACGACCAGCTCCCAGCAGCCTCTTGAGAATGTAACTGTTGATTCTTCCCAGTTAGGGCAGGGCGTCTCCGCACGTCGTTCATTTCCCCTCGTTTTTTACTCTCCCTGCCTTCCCTGCGTCTTTCCTTCTCCTTCCTCTCCCCTTCTCTTCCCTCTCCTCTCCCCCTCCTTTCACCCTCCCTCCCTCTGTCTTCCTTTTGCCCCCCTGCATTGCCCGAGGACCCCCGTGCCGGCCTGCGGGCTCCTGTCTGGGAGCTGGGACTCTGGGGGAGGTAACCCGCTATTAGGAAGCTGCAGCTCTAACTACACTCAGATAAAGAAAACAATAAATGAGGAGGAGGAGGAGGAGGAGGAGGAAGAGGAGACAAAGGGGGAGGTGGAAGGGGAGGGGGACGAGGAGGAGCAGGGGAGGAGGGGAAAGAAGAGGAGGAGGGGGAGGACGGAGAGGGGGAGGAGGGGGAGGGGGGGGAGGGGAGAGGAGGAGGAGGGAGACAGAGAGGGGAGGAGGGAGAGGGAGGAGGAGGAGGGAGAGGAGGGAGAGGGGGAGGGAGAGGGAGAGGAGGAGGGGGAGGAGGGGGAGGGGAGGGAGAGGGAGAGGAGGGGGAGGGGAGGGAGAGGGAGAGGAGGGGAGGGGGAGGGGGAGGGAGAGGAGGAGGAGGGAGAGGGAGGAGGAGGAAGGGGAGGAGCGGAGGAGGGAGAGAGAGGAGGAAGAGGAGGGAGAGAGAGGAGGAGGGAGGGGGAGGAGGGGGAGGAGGGAGGGGAGGAGGAGGGAGACAGAGAGGAGAAGGAGGAGGGAGAGGGAGGAGGAAGAGGAGAGGAGGAGGAAGGGGAGGAAGGGCAGGAGGGGGAGGGAGGGGAGGGAAGAAAAGCGACGGGCAGCTGGGGCTCCGGGTCGTGTCCAGAGCTACGAACAGAGAGGGACTGTGCTTCGCGGAGGGAGGCGCAGCGGCCAGAGGAGGGTCCCCGAAGCCCCTCGGGGACCCCATGGGGACAGGCTTCCCGAGGAACAAGGAGCGGCTCGGCTGAGACTTGAGCCGGAGGGTGGGCAGCGTCCGTGCGCCCAGGGGCTGGACTCTGGCCCGAGGGCGACGCTGAACTGTTTCGGGGGCGCTACCAGATCGGCGTCCCGCCCGCGGCCCGCGCGAGCGGAGCGGGGCAGGCTGCGCGGGCCCCTCCTGGGGGCGTCGGGCGGCTCCGACGGCCCGGCCCAGCTGCAGGGCCGCGACAGGCCGCGGGGACCGCCAGCAGCTCCTGGGGGCACAGGACGGGTGGGGACCAGCTCCCAAGACGGGGACACACGGGGGGAAGAGAGGGATCAGGGGAGGCGCGAGCCGCTCCCGCTGCCTGCCCTCCTCCCTCCCGCTTGGCCTCTGGGAGGCCCGGCCTTCAGCTTGGGGAGTGTTGGGGAAACAAAGGCGAGGCTGATCAGCTGCTGGCTGCATCCGGGGTGCGAAGGGCCCTTGGGAGAGGGAGGTGGGGGGACCGACACCCCAATGTCGCTGGTTGGGAAGGACAGGAGACCCAGCTTGCGACCTGGGGCAGATGGGAGGCCGAGAAGGCTTCGAACGCCACAAGCAGCCTGGCCCCCCCACCCCCGGGGCGGCTCCCAGACGCCCTCGCTGGGTCGGGGGGCCCTCAGGGGCGGCAGGGCCCGGGCTCCGGGCTGCTTGCCGTCTCCCGGGCCAGACGGGCACAGGGGATCAGGAGGGCAGCGGGCGCGGCCGGCGAGTGGGCCGGCCATCAGGCCCCTCACAGCTCGGCAGGCTGACCCCCCGTTTAAGGCGGGGGTCCAGGCGGCGGCAGGAAGATGCGCAGCCTCAACCACCGTAATTATGAAGTCGTGGTGGAAAGAGATGCTCATGGTGAATGTTAAGCGAACAGAGCGAGAGACCCGATGCCCGGGCGGCCCAGCGCGGCGACACCTGCGGGAAGCCGCCCGGACACCTGCCCCTTTGCGGGGTGGGGGGCACGCGCGGGGCGGGGCTTTCCGTTTCAAAACCGCAATTAGAAATACTGCGAAACCATCTTTCTATTAAAAATTTTAGCTCTTTTTCTGATCGCCGAAAGTCTCCGCTCACTGCGCAACAGGCAGGGAAATAGGAGGAAAGAGGTAAATGCCAGTCCCCGCAGATGGGGGGGGACATTTTCCTGCGTGTCCCCCTCCGCGCTGTGTGTGTGGGTTCGCTTCGCATTGTTGTCTTTCTGAAACGGGGATGATTTGTGTATTTTTCAGGTGTTTGCTGCCCACCCACCCCCCCTCCTTTAATGTGTATTCTAAGTAAGCAGCCAGGTGTGGGCGGAACCCAGCATGTAAATCTTGTCAATTTGACCTGTAAACCCAACTCTCAAGGGGAGAAAGGAGCACGTTCCACTCGCTCAAAATCGTTAGAGCCCCCCCTCCCCCCACCGCCCGCCACCACTGCCACCGCCAACGTAGGGAACCGACCGTGTGCCCCTGGAGCGCTTCTGGGTCAATCCTGGGAGCGCGAAGCTGATCGAGGGGACCTGGCTGCCGGGGTCCTAAGGTGAAGAGCCACCACCAGCTGCTCTGAACACAGAGGGTCCCTGGGGCTTCTGCGGGGACAGGTGGGGCCCCGGGAAGAGGGGGAAGCTCCCTTCCAGCCGCGGATCTCGGGGGCTTAGAAAGGCAGACACTTGACTAAGCGTTGCGAGGTTTCTGTGCTGGAAAGGCGTTCTGGGTGGGAGGGAACAGCCACCACAGAAGGCAGGACTGCAGAGGAGGAAAGCGGCAAGCGGCCCCCTGGTTCTGCTCTTGTCCTGGATGCTTTTAGTCTGTTGTGCCGCCTCGTTCTTCAAAGGATGAGGATTTGTTCCTGCCCACGGCTACCGCCCCGCTCCAGAGTGCTTCCTTCGGGAAGCCTTCCTGGGTTTCCAGGACAGAAACAGCTCTCCTTCTCCAGGGCGGCAGCACGACCCGCTATCCAGATGCCTAATCCGGGTGATTTACTGCTTCACCTGCTCCCCGGGGTGTGAGCCGGGGGGCGGGGGGCGGCTCTGCCCAGTGCCCGCCCACCGTGGCCTGTCTGGTAGAAGGAAGGCTTTCAGAGGCTCCAGACCTGTCGACGCACTTGACAAGCAGGGACTAGGGGAGGCCAGACCCCGGCCCGCAGCCCCCTCGGCTCCCCCGCTACTTTGCTGCCAAGTTCTGGCTCAGAGAGGAAGTTTGTAGCCAGTCTGGCTTTTCGCTTCTTTCTTTTTTTTTTCCTGGTGACCTTTCCGTGTAATTAAAAGGCAGCTATTCCAGGAGACGAGGCAGCCGGAAGCCCAGAGACGCTGATCTCCGTGTACGTGTGTGGAAATTTATTGTCTGGAGCGCAGGATCCTGCTCAAGGCTCCTGTGTGCCAACATCGTCTGCTGCTGCCTCGGGGGGAGGGGCCCCCAGCCCGGAATCCGTCCCCGGTGCAGGCCTGAGGCCCCCTGTGCACGGGGCACATCCTGCGTACCTGCTCACGGACCCGCGTGTCCCCATGTCCCCCATGTCCCTGTGCCCCCGTGTCCCCCGTGCCCCCATGTCCCTGTGCCCCCAAGTCCCCATGTCCCCGTGTCCCCCGTGTCCCCGTGTCCCCTGTGAAGGGGTGATGGCTCCTTCTCTTTTAGGGGGATGAGCTCTTCTGAGTCACCCAGCAGTCAGATGACACGCAGGGGTCTGTCGGCCCCAGGCCGGGGGCACCTCTGCCTGAAAGTGAGTGTGTAGGGTTGGAGGCCATGGACCCCGAGTCCCTCCATCAGGGGCACAGAGCCCCGGGCAGGGGGCGGGGGAAGCACAGCACAGCCTGCCCCCTGGGAGCTGGACCCCACACTCGGGCCCCTTGCTGGCCTGCCTGACGTCTGGGGGGCCTCCCTCACCCTAGAACTGAACCCACGAGGTCACGTCAAGAAGGTGTGTGTCCAGCTCGGAGCAGCCCAGCCCAGAGCACGGGAGGTGCGGCTCTCACCTCAGGGAGCTGGGTTCAAATCCTAGCACCCCACTCCTTCATCTCCTGACTCCGGATGATGACACTCTTCCCCCCCACACACACACCGGGGCCTCGCCTGCCCCCCGCAGGGGCTGTGTGCACAGTGCTGCCCAGCCCACCCTGGCCTACGGAATCCTGGGAAAGTTCGTTTTCTGGATGGAAATCCTTCCTTGGCTGCACCTTCCCGGTGCTGGTCCGGGGGCCCCTCCTGCCCCTGTGGCTCCGGTCAGCGCAGGGGAAACAGCATCCCCCACAGTCCCCGGGGCCTGGGGTGGAGGGTCTGCCGCCCAGCGGCCTGCGCGCCCCCCGCCCAGCCAGGCCTCCGCCCCTTGGCTCTCCGCAGCCCGCAGCTGCTGAGAATAATCCACACGCTGGCCAGGGGCCAGCTCCCCTAAGCCACGGAGAATTGCAATTTAGCGAGTTCCTCAAATCCGAGGAGGCAGGAGCCTAGAGGCCCATCGGACCTTCCTTGTCTCCGTCCACCTCCGTGCCCCATCCACCCCATCCGTTTCCCACAAGCCTGGATTAGGTGCTGGCAGCTGGGCGGGGGGAGGGGGCGGTCGGGGGCCCGGGGAGGGAAGGGGAGGGCTGGGGGCCCAGACTAGGGGGCGCTGGTCCTCTGGTCCCAGCCTCACCATGTGGCCCCTGGTAGGGTGTGACACCCCTCTGGGGCATGGGTGTCCCACGTGTGAAGGGGGATGGGGTCCTCTGGCCCCTGAGGTCCTGGAGGTGGGCAGCCCCCGCCAGGCAAACGCACACCCCACGCCAGGAAAGACAGGCTGCGGGACGTCTCTTTCCGACAGGCCCTGTGGTGGACCTGAGGCTGGCAGAAGAGCTCAGGCCCCGTGGGAAGAGGTGAGGCGAGAGGGCCTTGCCGATGGGCCTCATGTGAGCAAAGGCTCAGGGACGGGATTAGGAACATTGTGGGTAAGGTCTGATGGGCGAGGTCTCCAGGGCTGTCCCCGGGCAGGGCAGCGACCCAGGAAAGACGGGCCTCGAAGGCCTGGGCACAGGCCCCTCCCTGCAGTCACAGCCGGGAGACCAGCGATGTGGCATTTGGAGTCACCTAGATGGCCCATCAAAGCATCTGTGAGGTGGGCCAGGCACAGCCATGGCCAGGAACATGAGCGGCCCCTTCCCCAAGAGGAACAGCACAGGCCTCAGGAAGCACGGGGCCGAAGGCCAGATTACTCTCTGCAGCCTCCCTGCAGAGAGCCCAGGCTGCAGGGGCATGCACAGAATCTCAGAATCCCACACAGAGACTTGCTTGCGTCTGGGGCTGGAGAGCCCACTACCTCACCAGGAGCCCATTCCTTTGTGGAGGAGTGCTCATTGTTAGGAAAGAGCTTTCTAGAAACTGCTCTCGGGCCTCAGTGCCTCTGGGGGTGCTGACCTGACCTTCTTGACCTCTTTCTTCCAGACCAAGCCTCAGGGCTGCTTTTCTCTGTTCTGTGTGGGGTGCGCCTCAGTGCCCTCTTCTGGATAGGACTCGGTTGTCAACTTCTCCCTGAACTTTGCATTAGCACCCCAGCTGCAGTTTGGAACGGACTCTCACCTCCCTAGCTAGGAACACTATGCTCCTGTTAATTAAACCTCCGGCCACTGGTGCCTTTTTCTGGTGCACCCATCACACTGTCGAGTCCTGTACAGAGTGGGGCCGGTCCTTATGGTGGCAGCTATGGATGAAGCTGGAGGGCAACACGTGCAGTTTAGGGAAACTGAGGCCCAGAGGAGCAAGGCCCTGCTCAAAGCTACAGAAGGCATCCAAGGCAGAGCTGGGAAGAGCGCCAGGGCTCCTAACTTCTGCCTGTCTGCTTAGTACACAGTTCCTCCATCTAGACGGAAAGGCAGACCTCCATCCGTCCCTCCCCCCCACCCCCCTCCCTTACTTCCTGAGAACCTCTCAGCTAAGCCAGAGAAGGTGAAGCCCATGGCCTTCAGATGGTCGTGATTATGGGTGGAGGGGTGAGTGCAGAGGGGAGGGACCCCGGCCCCTTGTCCCACTAGCTGTTCCAGGAAATCGGCTGCGCCCAGGGGCCTGGGGGCCAGGGTCCTGCACCGTTGACCTCGTCCAGCTCACTGTGCGAGCTCTGGGTGTTTCCAGAGATTGCTGGGGCCTGTACATTCCTTTCTGCTGAGGGAGCTCCCGGCAAGCCGGAGAGGAGCCAGCCAGCTCCAGGAGGCTTTGCGGTGGGAAAGGAAGACAGCTTACGTTCCTGGGGAGACGAATGTGCACCAGGTGCCGGGCAGGCACGTCTCCTGCGCCACTCGGGGGAGTGGGCACCACATTCTCCTCTTGCCAAGGAGGGCAGTGGCTAGATGCAGGAGGTGGCCGGGGTGCTCCCCTTCCAGGGCGACTGACAAATGACCTAGTTCTGGAGGGACCGGTGAGTGTCCACCATGTGTCACTGTCATCGTCCGAGCCGCGTGGCCGCGTCCAGCAGACCTGGGATTCGAACCCGGGCCCACAGGGGTAAGGACCATGCTGCCTCTTGGAGTGATGGCTTTTCCTGCATTGCCACCAGCCTGGTCCCCAGGCTGCAGGCGCCCAGTGGTCCTGGGGACTCAGTGGGTGTGGAGCGGCGGCCCCTGCCCATGTCCCAGCGGAGAAGGTCCTATGGCAGAGAGCGGGAGCCACAACTGCCCCTGAAGCCGAGCCCCCCACCCCCTCCCTGCTGCCGCCGGAGCCGCGCGGGTGTCCTGTGGGCAGCCCGCCGCCGCCGCCATGGAGGGCTGGCCAGCAGCCCTCGAGTTTCCACCAACTAATAATTTTTACAAACCTCCAGCCTCGTAAAACAGTGCACAGTGGCCTGAACAACCTTGGCCAGGAGCCTTGTGGGAAAGCGGAAGGCACTGGGGCCAGGCACAGGCCATCTCGGCCAGAGGCCACTTCCTGCCTCCACTTGAGATCTTGCCTCAGGCGTCACACCCGACCGCGTCCCCTGGGGCCCTCGGGGGGAGGCTGCCCTGCCTACAAGACTCGGAGAGGCCCTCAGCCGGGCCCCTGCCCCCCACCAGCCCCGACCGCCCTTCTTCCCGGAGATGTGCAGTAAGCGGCCTCTAACCCAGCGCGTGCTTTCCTGCGGGCTGCGGGCCTCTGCATGTGCTGTTCCTTCCGCCCCGATGCCCTTCCTGTCGCCCCGTCAGGGATGCAGAGATAACAGCACGTCCTTCTCCCAGAGGGCCTCTGAGAGCCACAGACACACAGGTGGGGGCTGGGATCCCAGCACAGGGGTCGTGGGGCGGGGCACGGCAGAAAGAGAAGGACCGGGCAACCGGCTGACCCTCCCCCAGGAGTCACGGCCAAGGGCAAGGGCCAGGCCAGTGAACAGCCTGGGAGAAGTCTCCAAGGGGCAGGAAGAGAAGACCCAGGCGGTCCCGAAGCCGGAGGAAGGCGTTCTAACTGGAGGGATGGATCAGCTCTCTGGGCGTGGGCCGCTGCAGGAGCCACGACCTGGGGGCCTCAGGGTCCTGATGAGCGTGGGAGGGGGGCGGGGGTGCAGAAGCCCTAGGGGAGGGGAGGGGCAGCAGGGAGGCCGAGGCGCCTTGGGAAGAGGGAGTGGGGGCAGTTACTGCCCGCGCCCTGTAACCGTGGCACTCAGATGAGCACCCGAGGGTGGAGGGTGCTCCCCAGCCCCTCCTCATCCCTGCGTCCCCTGCCGGGAGGGGCTCCGAGTTCGCTGGACCTCCGTGGCTCCCGGGAGGCCGCTGCCCCCTACACAGCGCAGGGCGTGACCGCAGGCTCCCCGAGGCACCTTCAGGAGGTGCTCAGGACCCCCCGGGGCCGCCTCGGAGCTGCAGGTGGAGATGGACGGCTCCCTTGCCGGGAGCCCTCTCTGGAAACCTGATTTATGGGCCAGACCCGTGTACGCCAAGTGCGTGTTCAATCAAATTAAAAGTGCCTGAGGTCAGAGGAATCATCAATTACCTGTCTCTTGGCAGCGGTCCCACTCAGTGCACCAGAGAGGCTGGGAGCGCATCCTTCCCTCCCACAGACGGGCCGGCGTGGGGGCCGCCCGGCCTCCAGGAGGCCCCCGGCCTCAGTGCCCCATCTGTAAGTGGGGGGCTGTGTAGGTAGAAGCACGACTAGAGGCCTGTGTCCCCTGCATCTTGGTTGCAGGGTCTTCTGGTGCTTGGCCGTGGAAAGGAGGGGGCCTGGGTGGGTCTATAGCACATCGAAGGCCCCGAGGACATGCAGTGAGTCTCAACCCGGGCAAGGGTCTTCCTTCACGGACCTCAAAGATCGGCCCCGAGGCTGGACACAGCAGGCCCAGAGGGAGAGTCTGGGAGAGCCAGGGCCTCCCTCCTCTTCTTCCTGCACGGCACTGCCCACTGGGTCTCGGAGTTTCTTCCGGAAACTTCTCCCAGGGTCAAAGAGAGAGGTCCATGTGTCAATGAGGCAAGGAGTGCTCCCAGCATCATCCTTATTTAAAAAACATATTTTTTGATGTTTATTTATTTCTGAGAGAGAGAGAGGCGGCATGAGCAGGGGAGGGTCAGAGAGAGAGGGAGACACAGAATCTGAAACAGGCTCCAGGCTCTGAGCTGTCAGCACAGAGCCCAACGCGACACGGGACTCAAACCCACAAACCGTGAGATCATGACCTGAGCTGAGGTCGGACGCTTAACCGACTGAGCCACCCAGGCGCCCCTCATCCATATTTCTAAAATGTGCCGTGTGCTTGCCCCTCCAGGCCACAGCTGTTATATCCACACCGGCCAAAAGGTGGAGGTGACACCATGTCCGCTTTGGATGACGGGCCAGACACGATGGGGTCCCAGCCAGACAGCGGAAGATGCGCAGCCTTAAAAAGGAGGGAGACTCTGACAGGTGCTCCAAAGTGGAGGAAGCCTGAGGGCGTCGCGCCGAGTGAAAGAAGCCAGACACAGGGACAAAAACTGTCTGCTTCCCCTTATGTGAGGTCCCCAGCGTGTTCACATTTACAGACACGGAGCAGGTGGGCAATCAGGGCGGGGAGAGGGGGGTGGGGGTGCTGTTTCAGGGGACGGAGTTTCAGCGTGGGAAGACGGGGAGGGGACGGGGTGGAGGTGGTTCGTGGCACTCGGCTGCACACGTTACGGTGGTTAAGACGGTAAATGTTACGGGATGCGTGTGTGTGTATTTTTACCACAATATGGAGAAAAGCCAAGGTTTGTATTTCATTAGGAGTTCATTAAATCAGTGTGGTTCGAAAGGAAAACATGCTTCCCGGGGCGGAGAACGGGGTGGTGCTCGCCAGCAGACCCACAGCCTTTCTCTTTGCTTCTTTCCTCGCCTTCCCTCTGTGCCTGTCATTGCAGCCCCCTCCTTGGGGAAAGGGGGTCTCCGGCGTCCTGCCCAGAGCTCCGGGGAAGGGGCTGGCCTGGGAAGGGAGCGCAGAAGGTAGGGCTCTCGGCAACACCCTTCCAGCCCGGGACGGAGCTCTCCGTCAGCCGCCCACCCGCCGGGCCCGGAGAAAAACGGACAACTATCGGGTGCGCCAGGGTCGTGCGACCCTCGGCCCCTGCGATAATATCGGACACTTTCGAGACCTCCGTTGTCTCGCTGCTTGGCAGACACCAGCCTTTAAGGAGCAAGCGGGTCGGGGATTGGAATTAATTTCCTAAAATTGAACGTCATGTCGAGGAGTCACCTGCTGGCCATTTGGTCTTTGCGCTCCCGACAGCCCATGGCACGCTGCCCCTCCAATCGTTCGTTCTGGGTTGGACCCTACGGAATTGGCGCCCCTGTGGGGCGCCTGGCACAATGAAGGAGCTAGCAACATCCGTACTTTTATTTATTTATTTTTATTTTTTAATGTTTTTTTTTTTTATTTCTAGGAAAGAGAGAGAGAGAGAGACAGTGTGAGCAGGGGAGGGTCAGAGAGAGAGGGAATCACAGACTCTGAAAGAGGCTCCAGGCTCTGAGCTGGCAGTCAGCACAGAGCCCGACGCGGGGCTCGAACCCACGAACCGTGAGATCATGACCTAAGTGAAAGTCGGACGCTTAACCGACTAAGCCACCCAGGCGCCCCTGTCCGTGCTTTTAACTACAGCCCCCGTGTCAGGGGCAGGGGGAGGGGGTCCTCACCACGAGTGCATTGGGAGGCGTGGAAATGACTCGGCCAGGGGGCGCCTAGGGGGCTCAGTCGGTTAAGCGTTCGACTTCGGCTCAGGTCAGGATCTCACAGCTCGTGGGTTCAAGCTCCGCGTTGGGCTCTGTGCTGACAGCTCAGAGCCTGGAGCCTGTTTCAGATTCTGTGTCTCCCTCTCTCTCTGCCCCTTCCCAGCTCGTGCTCTGTCTCTCTCTTTCTCTCAATAATAAATAAACTTAAACATTTTACTGAAAAAAAAAAAGAAAGAAAATGGCGTGGCCCTTTGGGAAACGAATATGAAAATGCAAAGAAAGAGCTCCCAGAGTGCGGAGACCGTTCGGTCCAGCCGTCCCGCTTCTGGAAGCGCTGCTCCTGAGAAAACCAGCCGGGAGAAGCAATACCACGTTTGCTCACGGCCGTGGGTGTCAGAGTCTGAAACCAGAATCGACCCGCCCGTGTAACGATGGCGATGCGACGAAGCCGGCAAGGAGCCAGAGGGAGGCCGAGTTCATGGCCGTCCCGGGCTGTCCCCCAGAGCAGGGCCGGGCAGTGCCCAAGACCCTGGTGATAATGCCACCCACGCGGGCCCGGCCACGGGAGACGTCCCTCTGGAGAGTGGTACTGGGTGAGTCACACTGTAGTTAAAATACATCAGGTGCTCTGCTCCAGAGTGAAAACTTCAGGGATTAGGTGTGTCTGTGTGTGTGTGTGTGTGTGTGTGTGCGTTCAGGCTTTTCCTGAAAGTGGAGAACAGAGGCAGCTAATGGCACACGACAAGACAGAGACGGAGCAAGCGGACGTGGCTGGGTGGGGGTGGGGTCACGACGTGACTCCCCCACTCGTCAAAATTGCCTTTCATGCCAAAAGCTCTTCTAACTTCTTTTTAGGTGAAAAAAACAAAGCTGCACCCAGTGTGCGTTCAGACTTGTGGGTTTGGCTTGTGCTTTCCGCCCCTGCCGGGAATTTTCTGAGCACCCGCCCTGTCCCTTCCCAGGGCCCCGAGGGGACCAAACCCTCCTGTCCACCCCTCCCATCTCAGACCGCCGTCCTGCTGCCCTGGCGCCGTCGGGCATCGGGGGGAGGGAGGGGTGGCGCATCGGTGCAGGGGGGCCGGGGGCTACTCTGGGCACGGGGCCCGCCCCCAGCTGACGAGCCCCCCGTCTCCGTCCCCCCCACCGCGCTGATATCGGCCTCCCCCACAGCGGCGCTCCCCAGGCCTGCAGCCTCCTTCCGGGCAGGTGGGTCCGGCGCCTCCCTCTGGGCCTGAGGGGCCCCCAGCTGGCAGCCCCCTTCCTGGTCCTCCTAGTTTCCCAGAATGCCTTGCACTGCTCATCACCCTGGGGGTCCCAGAGCACAGGGAGGCTCAGGCAAGGGCCTGCCTCCTGGATCTGACATTCGAGACCTATTTTAAATAGATATTAAAATTTTTTTAATGTTTATTTTTGAGAGAGAGAGACAGAGCGTGAGCAGGGCCCAATGTGGGGCTCGAACGCACAAACTGCAAGATCATGTTCTTGATTCTAGAAGAGATGGATTAGCCACGAGGACCAGTGCAGGGGCCGCTCTGGACAGACCGCCGGGGAAGACACAAGGAGGGGCTGAGAGGCCGTCTCGCGTCCTGTGTCCCCAGGGAGTCGGGGAGGAACCTCAGGGTTGGGTCCCCCGCGCACCCCCGGCCCCCTGCGAGCGTGGTCTCTTGACCCACGTCACACACCCCCCGCCACGGGGAGACCCACGCAGCGTCGGCCGAGTGGGGACGCGGCATCATTCAGGACCTGCCAGCTGCAGACACACCTGAGCTTCTCGTCAGCTGTGGGGGATTATGGGTCTCTCTCAGGCAGGTGCGGGTGGGGGTGTCCCAGGGGCCCTCCTGTGACCTCAGTGTGGCCGGCTCCTGTGGCTACAGCCGTGGCCAGTTCCACGGAACCCTCAGGGGTCACAGCCAAGGCTCCATCGGCTCCTCTGCAGTCCTGAAGCACCAGGGGACACCTGGATATGTCCCGGCCTCCCACCTGCACCCTGGGATCACACAGCACTGTCACCTGCACCCCACTGCCCCCTCCCCCTCCCCCCTGCACCTCGGAACCACACAGAACCTCACCTGGTACCCACCCCCCCGTGCACCTCAGCTGGTCTTCCTGACCAGGCCTTCACACCCCCAGCCCAGCCCTCCATTGTCTGGCTACTTCTATCCCTCCTGAGGCTCAGCCCACCGTCCTCTCCTCCGGGAAGCCCTCCCTGACCACCTCCCTTGTAGAGCTCGGCATCCACGTTGGGGCAAACTCTCTCCTTGTGACTCCCATCCCCACCCCAGTCTAAGCGGGTTCAGCTCAGAGCAGCCGTCCGTTAAGGACTGACAAACGTCTGTGAAGAAATGAGTGAGAGAAGGAGCGCATGCACAGCCGTGGGGACGAGAGGGGAGGAGAGGGGCCTCTGCGGGCCCCGGGGGGCGGGGAAAGGGTACAGTCCAGCAGTCCTTTCTCCCCTCCTCATCCTGATCACAGGGCCTCTGATTCACTCCCCAGCGCCCGGCGCCAGTACAGAGCGGAGCCGCGGTCCCTGGGGTTTGCGGCAGGTCCTGCCTCCAGCCCGGCTCCCGCCCCCCCTGCTGCAGGGGGAAGGCCGAGGCCAGCGGGGGGCTGGCGGGCACCAGCGGGGAGGGAGCGACCCCGGCATTTGCTTCCCCGAGGCCCTGAGGTTGCAGGGTGGCTGGGGGGGTTGTGTCCCTGGGGGTGCCCATAGCCCCCCCCCTTGGCTGCGGAGCCCGAGTGCGCCTGCGTGAGCCTCGCATTAGTATTCCCTGTACAGATGCTGGCAAAGAAATGACTCACACACCGGTTGACTAATTTGAAAGTAAGCTGTTTTTTGCTGCAAGTGGAAAGGTTCAGTGAATCTTAAAAACTAAGCGATGGAGATTTTATTCCTTGTTCTAGAGCTTTCCTTCTGCAGGGAGGGTGGCTCTGCCACCAAATGGCTGTGGTTGGGCTTGTCTGCAGCAGCCACGGTTGAGGGACTGTGGCCAACCCTCCTCGGGATGGTGGGGACAGTCTCCCGGGACAGACCCCACAGGGTGCACCCACTGCCCAGGACACACGATGTCCTGGGGGGCTCGGGGCCCACCTGCCCACACCTCCTCTTGTGAGGGAGGGACCAAGGGGATGCGTCTCCTCCACGTGATGGGGGCTTATGGCCTGAGAGGCTCCTACCCCGCATTTTACAGACCGGCTGTCAAGAGGCAGAGAGAAGTCAGGAACTCATCTGAGGTCACACAGCTGCTCTGGACAGAAGGCAGATTATAACCAGGCTGCATCTGGCTTTCCCAACTTAGGTCCCCACCTGGGGGTTAGAGAGGCGAATAGGGGGGTGGGGGAGGGGATGACATTTGTATTCGTCCTGCGGCCGTGGGGCCTGAGGGAACAGACTGGAACAGACTGCAGCACTGGGAAGCCCTGGGGGCTGGGGGGAGTGGGGCTGAGAGCAGAAGGCGGCCCAGCGTGGGTGGCAGCGGAGAAGGGGGCGAGGAGGTCAAATTCGGGCTTCTCTCCAAGGCAGACCCAGCAGGACTCCGGCATTGACCAGGAGACCGCGAGCGGAAGAGCCGTAAAGTAGGCCCTGAGAGCCCGCGTGGAGCAACTCATCCCCTCCGGGGCCTGCGCGCCCCTGACCCACCCCCTGCACCAAGTGGTCCCCGCCAGGGGCCACGCACCTCCCTCCCTGACCGTCTTCACCGGCCGCACTGCCCAGGGCCACTGTCCGTCCGTAGCGCGGCCGAGGGAAACCCCAGGAGGGGTCAGACGCCGCCTGCCCGCCTGGGGCCCAGCACGGAGCCTCCCCTTGGGCGCCTGCGCAGGCCGAGGGGTGCGCTGGAGCCTCGGGGGGACTTGACCTCAGGAAGAGAAGTCACAGATGTGGTGGAGGCCGCAGGGTGAGCTCCTGCCTGCACTGCCCTTGGTTTGCTGCGTGACTCTGGGGGAGTGGGTCCGACGCTCTCTGCCTCAGTTTCCTTCCCTGCCCTCAGAGTGGGGCTCGGAGCAGCAGCCGGTTGTTTCGTGCCTCTCACTCTCCACACGCGGTGGCTGGGACACGTCAGGGAGCCTCGTAACGCATGCCTTCCGCGGCCGAGGCCCCAGGTCACCGTGCTGGGCCGTGGGGTCAGGCCCAGGCCAAGTGCCCGCTAAAGGCCGGCTGGGAGCTGCCCTGCCGCCTGCTCGCCGCGAGTCCCCGGGCGGGCAGCCCTGCCTCTCCGACACCCGGCCGCCCCGCGTGCACCGTGGCGATAACGCGGTCCCTGTCTCCCGGGGACTTCGGGAGGCCCTGGCAAGGTGGCCACTGAGGATGCTTGGCACCGGTTCCTGGCATCCCTTAAGTGCCCCATTAGGGCTCGCTGTGATAATTATGAAGCGGCGGCGGCGGCCATGTGACTGGCATCCGGCCCGGGGACGGGCTCAGCCGCCGGGCAGCCGCCAGCCTGCCCCGCAGCCGCCACACCGCCCCCCTCCCCGGGGAAGACGGGCAGAAAATTGAAAACCTGGGTGAAAGCAGCAGAGCCCTGTCCTCCGCGGCGCCACATCACAAGCCGGAGATAACGGTCTCCCAAATAGGTTTACCAGAGTCAACCCATTACAAGTGCGGACACGTTTGGAGATAACAGAAGGCTGTGAGTTCTTAATATCCTGCCCGGCGCGCGGGAGGAATATATGAGGGACGGGGCGAGGCGGCCCCGACTGCAAATGGCCCGCCGCGGCCCCCCACCATCCATCAGCCCGTGTGTCAGGTGGTGTCGCTGGCCCCGGGTTCGGGGGGTATGGTCGCCATAGGGATGGAGTCAAATGCATCCTTTCAGAAATAGATCTGCTTAAAATTCATTAACTCGGACAACTCTGCCATAAGAAGCAATCAATTCCTTGAACTCTATAATCATGTTTCTCCCAGGGATCTCTGCCGTGGCGTCCGTAAAACTAATGAAGACCGTTTGGGTCCCATGGAAGGAGAGATGAGGGGACACGAGCGAAGAAGTGTAGCCTTGACATTCTGCAGCCGGCTGGGACCCAATTACCTCCTGATGCATCTGTCTCTGGAGCGAGTCATCCGTCACGCCAGCCCGGGTGGGGGGCGCCGGGCGGGGCTGAGGGTGCGGAGCGAAACCAAGATGGCTCTTGCGTGCAAGGAGCCACGGCTGAGCGGGGAGCTGCGGGGACCAGCCCTTGCTCGTCTCGTCCTGCGCGTGGCCTTAAATCCCACCCACTAGGCGACGGGCCCTGAAGTTACACCGGCAGCCGGGACCTCCCCGCTGAAGCCGGACCCCACTACCCAGATGCCCCAGATCTGGCTCTCTCTCTCCACTGGGGTGTCGAGTGGGTGTCCCAAGCCCATGCTGTTTGGACGCAGCCAGACCCATCTCAGGTTCCTCCAGGCACGTCTGGCCAGAGGCAGGGGGCGCTGTGAGATTCCTGTCTTCCCTCCGTCCCGTCCCACACTCAACCCAGCCACGACCTGCCTTCCAAGACCAGCCGGATTCTAGCCACGTCCCTGGGCCTCCCGCGTGCTGCGCTGGGCTGGCCGCATCTGTGCCGGTGGCACCTGGCTGACCGTGGAAGCTCTCACCTGCTTCTACCTATGCCTCTCCTCCTATGGCTACGGCTAGAGGAATCCTATTCACGGGCAAGCCACACCAGCCTCTCCTCCGCCCCAACCCTGCAAAGGTCCTGGGTCCTCCAAGGCCTTAGGAAGCCCTCCGAAGTCCCTGTGCCTCCCTCTCCGGCCTCCTGTTACCCTCCACCCCCCTCACTCCACTGCAGCCACACTCCTGCCCCTGGGCCTTTGCACTTGCTGGCTTCCTGCTGAGAGCTCTTCCCCTAGGTGGTCTGTGGGTCTGTAGTTGGAAACAAGACTTCCCTCGTCTCCTCGTCTGAAAGGGTCCCTTTCGCTGGGCACTTTCCACTAATAACTGTTTGCCATCACTGGTTTGGCCAGCAGAATGTGAGAGCCACAGGGCCGCAGGAGGACAGTTCCGTGGGGTCGCTGCTGGGAGCTCGGGGGCTCACCGGGAACACGGCGGGTCTCAGGAAGTGTCTGGTCAGTGAATGCATGAGTGAAACTTGTCTCTCTTCCGGAAGGTTGTGCTCTCCCCTTCTCATCACAGAGTCTGGAAACTTCTGGTGGTGGCTTTTCTACGGGGGGTGGGAGAGACCCTCTCCCAGCTGACTGGACAGACGCTGGCCCCTATCTGACCCGTCCCCACCTGCTGCCTCCGCCCTTCATAGTGGATGGTGCAGACGCTGGCTCAGCCACCTCCGCTTGCTGTACCCTGGCCACATCAGCCCCTGCCCCTTTGCTTCCCTTCTGGAACCTTCCATTCAGCTCTTCCCTTTCCAGCCACCTGTCCCTCTGGACACCCCTGGTTGTCCCTGGGAACACTCATCTCACAATTAAAATCCCTCTCTCTCCCCCACCCCCAGCCTGATCTTTCCATGTCAGCCCCACCCTACGGCCCTGATGGAAATCCGGGGACCCTCAGGGCCTCCCCACCCACCCTGTGGCCCCGGCCCTCGGCCCCCTCCCCTAGAATTCCAGCCACTGCCGCTTCTCTGCCCCTGTCTGTCCAGCCTGAGAACCCCACCACGGGGTTGGGGGGCTGGGACCTTGTGGGGTCCGTGCGGGCGGGGGCTGCTAGCTAACGCAATGAGGTGCCCCTTATGCATGTGATGGACCCCGTTAAGGGGGCACAAGTCCGATCCAGACTCAAGGCAGGTGCAGGAAAGCCTGGAAGCTTCCAGACTCTGTGCTCTGTGCTCACTGTTGATACAATTCAGTTCGATCCACTTAACAAACATTTACCCAGCACACACCGTCAGCCGAGCACGGGGCCAGGCCCCACGGGAGGCGCCCCGATGCTGCTCCCTGCCTCACCCTCCTCCCTGCTCCCCTGCCTGTACCTAGCCGCCTTCCGGAAGCTTCTCCAGAGACACCTCCACCCTCAGCCTCTCTGGTTTCACACCCTGCTGTTCTGTCTACCTACACAGGACACTCCAGAGGTCTTGGGGTGGGGTGGGGTTGGGGCCAGAGCCTCAGGCTTCCTCACTCAGCTCATCTGTTGGTGGCCTCGCTGCCCTGACCCCCAAAAGGGGCATTTCCCGGGGGAAAGCGCTTGCTCGGCCGGGGCTGGGCGGTGGGGGGTCCCAGAGGGCAGCAGCGGCGGCGGTGGGAGACTGCCTCCTGCCCCACACTGGCCTCTTGACCGAGCAGACCCAGGCCCATATTGGAGACGAGGCCTGCGGCCTGAAACGCAGGGCAAGGGCGGGGCATCGTCTCGGACCAGCCCCGGGAGCCCCCAGACAGAGCGCTTGTTCATGTTTGCTCCCCTCTCCCCCCAACCCCCGCAAGCTCCCAGTCATCATCGTGATAATGCTAATCAACCCCGATCCGCTCGCCAGGCAGCCACCCAGGCACGTGTGCGAGGGTGTACGCTTGAGTCCTCCCCAGAGCCCTCTGAGGAAGGCATGGATAATATCCCCATTTTACAGATGGGGAAACGAAGACACAGAGAGGTTTAGCATCCTGGCAAGGTCGCACGGCTGGCTAGTGGCACAGCGGGTGGCTCTCTTCCCCCCGATGATGGGAAGTGAGTTCGCAGCCACCTGTGTGCATCATGGGCTCCTCCGCCCGTTCGCTGATCAAGCACTAACTGAACACCCAAGCCCTGGGGATTCCGGGACAAGTTAGACAGGGTCCTGCCCCCCCCCAGTGATGATGGGGCCACCCGGCTGGGAGGAAGACATCTAGAGGCAGCACCACAAGCAGCAGGTGGTGAGGGCCTCTCCCGCGCACGCCCCCCGCAACGAGGAGGAATAGGGCGGGCAGAGCCGGCCACGGGCAAACCCTCGTGTGTTTTGTCCTGTCTGGGAGACTTAGGCTAAACCTCCCGGGGGTGGGGGGTGCGCAGACACCCCGAGGCCCCGACTCACCCGCCTCCGGCTTTGTTTTCCATCATCTCATCTCTCTTGGCCACTTCTAATTTACCTGGCCGCTCTGTGTCACCCCCTAAGCCCTCCTAAAGCCTCGGCCGAATGAAGTGGGGATAAATAACATAACCCATCAGCGTCGGCGCGGGGAGACCGTGGCTCTCCCGCAAGTCCGGGCACATCGGCCAGAAGGCGATCAGGAAAGCTTTGGGAACTTACCTGGTCCGAGACTTGATTTTTTTCTTTAATCCCAGCCCCAGAGGCTGAAACTGTGTCCCCATCCGCACCTCCCTCTTCTGTCCCCCAGAATTTTCCAAATCAAATGAAAAAATAGAAAAGAAACGAAATGCGAGTGATGGGGAAGCAGGTCCCTCTTAAACTGCTGAACGAGAGCTCAGCCTTGACGACTGGCCTCCACGTCAGCCGTCTGTGAGCCGCTCTTAATCTCTGGCGAAAAGTGAATCTGTCCTCTTCATCCGTGTGTTTGGTCCTTCGTGCTACGGCCTTTCCCTCACATTCTCTCTGAATAAAAATAGCCGCTTGCCCCTGAGTTAGAAAGCCAGGGGCCACCCTGCCCCTGCGAAGCCCCCTGGTTTCCACCTGGAGGGCAGAGCAGCTCAGAACACTCCTCCCCGTTCCTTTCCAGGTTTTTCTAAAAGTGGAGGGTCCTAAACTCTGACTGTGGACTGACTGGTCACCTGCCCACCCTTCCCAACAGAGGCTGCAAATGAAGATTCGAGGCCAGGATGAGGGTCCCATCTGGACAGTTCAATATTGTCTGCGCTCCCTTCAGAAGCTCACGCCGTTGGAAATCCCAGCCGCGGCCCTTCTACGGCCGAGATCTGTCGTGCTGACACGTCTTCATAACCGCAGCCCTCAGCCCCACACCCAGAGGAAGGGCCTGGATCCCGGACGTCCCTTCCGCCCGACGAAAAGGACCTGAGTGAAGTCATGCCCGGACTGCTAGTCGAGTTAGTGGAGTTAACGGCGGGCCTGTTCAGCTCGGCCACCTCCTGGCGACACATTGCGCAGAATCTGACCTTCGGGCTGGTGGGCAAGTTCCCTCGTCCAGACATCCCGGAAGTGGTGGAAACGCCTTGCAGGCAGCCTCCTCTGACCCGTCTGGTGATCTTGCTCCGCTGCAGGGGAGGGCTCGCCACGCTCTGTGTTCTCAGCAAAACTCTCCGGGGCCCCTCCTTCCACACACGCGGGACCGGCTTGCAGATGTCGCGGCCCTGGGGGTGCTTTCCTGCTCTTTCTTATTGGAGAAACCACCAGGTTTTATCAGGTACTGGGTTCATCTCACAAGGATGAAATCCGCCTTTGATTTTATTGATTTTAAAGATTTTATTTTTGAAGTCATCTGTACATACCCAACACGGGGCTCGAACTCATGAGCCCCAAGATCGAGAATCGTGCACTCCACCACCTGAGCCAAGCAGGCGCCACGAAGAGCTTGTTTTTATTTATGAATTTCAAAAAGTCTTTTAGCGTTTATTTATTTGAGAGAGACAGAAACACGCACACGCACGCACACACACACACACACACACACACACACACACAGAATCGGAAGCAGGCTCCAGGCTCCCAGCTGTCAGCATAGACCCCGATGCGGCGGGGCTCAGACTCACAAACCCAGATCCGGAGTCTTCCACCTGAGCCAACCAGGCACCCCCAAAACCCACCTTGTAAGCTGGTATCCAAGCACACCCCCCACTGTCAGGCGGCTGCTAGCTATGGGCTCGCGTTTGTGCCCGAGAGAGAGAGCCCTGGCGCGAAGCAGCGCAGAGCCAGCTCCGACCATGTGGGGGGCCCTGCTGGGCACCGCGTGGGACGGGCTCTCGGCTTTACAGGCACCCCGCCAACTGGGGAACGTCTTCTTACCGAAGTGAAATTCACATAACATAGAATGCTCCCTTCTTATTTTTAATGTTTTAATAGTTTATTGTCAAGTTGGTTTCCGTATAACACCCAGAGCTCATCCCCACAAGTGCCCTCCTCCATGCCCATCTCCCCTCCCCCATCCCCTCAGTCCTCAGTTTGTTCTCGGCATTCAAGAGTCTCTCATGGTTTGCCTCCCTCCCCCTCCCCCACCATTTCCCCCCTTCTTCTCCCCCACGGTCCTTCGTTAAGTTCCTCCTAATCCTCCTATACGTGCAAACATATGGTATCTGTCCTTCTCTGCCTGACTTTTTTTGCTCAGCATAACACCCCCAAGTTCCATCCATGTTGCTACACAGGCCAGACGTCATTCTTTCTCATTGCCATGTAGTATTCCATCGTATAGATGAACCACATCTTCTTGATCCGTTCATCCGTTGATGGACACTTAGGCTCTTCCCATGTCTTGGCTATTGTGGAGAGTGCTGCTGTGAACATTGGGGTCCACGTGCCCCTGTGCATCGGCACCCCTCTATCCTTTGGGTAAATTCCTAGCAGAAAATGCACCCTTTTTAAATGAACAGGCGGGCGGCCTGCAGCACTCTTGCCGTGTCGCACAGCGCCTCCTCTCCCTAGTTCCAAAGCGTTTTCCCCACGACTGACGGGAGCCCTCGTACCCATTTACAGTCCATCCCCACCCCTCCCCCAGCCGTAGCAACCAGCCACTGGTCTACTTTCTGTCCCTACCAATGCGCCTCTCCCGGGCACTTCATGCCACGGGGACGTACGGCCTGTGGTCTCTGGTACCGGCTGCTTTCACTCAGCCTGTTCTCCAGCTCCCTCCGTGGTGGAGCAGGTGCTGGAACTCTGCTCCTGTCCACCGCTGAGCAGCAGGTCGCTGAGTGGAGGGGCCGCGTTTTATCTCTCCAATCGCCCGTCCTCAGGCATTTGGGCTCTTCCCACCTTCTGGCCGCCGTGAGCATATGTGAACATGTATAAGTTTAGGGACTGCTTTATCATCCCCAATCCACAGATGAGAAAACTGAGGCCCCACGTTTCAGTAACTTGCCCTACCAGCTGGAGGCTGCAGAGCTGCGGCCTTGGGGTCCCAGTGGAGAGGGGCTCATGGCCACAAGAGTGAGTCTTTCAAAATAAGCTTTGCATTTTCCCTGCTTTCAACCGTTCTTTCCACGTTCCTGGTCTTTAATCCCTGACCTCCTCCTCAGTCGAAGCACCGAGTAAGATTCGGTGAACTTTTGAAAGGTAACTCAGGGATGTTCCTAGTGTCCCCACATCCCTTCCGACCTTCCGATCAGTGCCCTGTGTCACCCACGTGTCTCGCTGATGGGGCGAAGGCTTGACCCTCAGACAGGAAGGTGCGTGAGTGCGGGAGCCTGGGCGGCCAGGAAAGGGCGGGACGCAGGGCTACCCGGGGCACATGGGGGCAGGGGCCACAGCCAGGCCCAGTGCCTGTCCCAGCTGGAGGCCGGGGGTCCACAGCTCCTTCTTGGCGGGGGGGACACTGCAGGCTCCTTGCTGGGTGGGCAAAGCCCCTGCCGGCAGAGGGAGGGCCGTCCCCTGAGTGGGTAGCCCGTGCCGGCGGTTGGTAGAAAGGCCGGCAAAGGCGGCAGGGACCGGCCGTGAAATGGTAAATTGGGTTCCTTAGCTCCGGGCAGATGGACTTTTAATGATTCTCCCCATTTCCTACTTGGGGACAACGAGGCCCAGACTGTGCAGCGGCTCAGTGGCAGGGGGCAGCTGGGTCCCCACGAAGGGGTTTGGGGGGACCCTAAATCCAAAAGATGCGGGATTCCAAAAGGGTTTTCAGAAGCAGCGTGAGCTGTGCGGGCCCAGCAGTCCAGAGCTGGGGCGTGGGTGTCATGTGACATGGGAGGCACCCCCCCCCGTCCTGTAGAAACGCGGAGTTGTCCGGCCTCTCCATCACCGACACCCGTGACAGAAATGGGTGACCCCACTTTTGCTGTGTCTGTGACTCAGCCCGCTCCCCACGAATCTTGGCGTGAGCGACGTTCTGGAAGGTTCTGCAGCCGGGTCCTGCCCACCCTCCCGCCAGCAGCCACGGCTGCCTCTCTTCCCCAGGATCTGCGGAAGTTTGGAGAAACTAGGATCGTGCAGAGGGCCTTTTCTGTCTGTGATGGCACGCTTTGTTCTCTTAACAGCCTCACTGAGGTAGAATTCATATATATAATAATCACCCATCTTAAGTGTGTAATTCAATCCTGTTTAGTAAATTTGCAGATTTGTACCAACATTCACTGCCATCTAATTTTAGAGCGTTTCCGACGCTGAAAAGCAACCTTGTGGCCTCCTAATCTGTTTTTTGTATCTTCGCGGCTGGGGGCTCCGCTCCCCGCTCTGTGAATAACGACGGGCCCTCTCTGAGCACTTCGCCCCCCACCAGGTTCTGAGGGGTTTCCAAGGGCACGTGCCCCGAGCTGGCACAGGACACAGTTGGCATAGGTCCTGGCCTGTTGCCTGCTCACAGCCGTGGGAGCGGAGGTCCGCTCCGCTGAGTTGTGGGGTGAGCCGTGGCTCCCCTGAAAGGTGTGTCCACGTCCTGAACCCCCAACCTGTGACTGTGACCCTATTTGGGAAAAAGGGTCTTTGCAGATATGATTAAGGATCCTGAGATGAGACCACCCTGGATTCTTTCGGGGCCAGGGGACCCCAAGTCCAATGGCAGGCGTAGCGATAAAAGTGGACCAACCAAACGAACAAAGCCAAGGCTCTGAATAACAGAGCTTGCTGGAAGGGGGGTGGGGGGGTCAGGTACCACAGCCTGATGGCTCCTCATGGGGGGCGGGTCCCTACAGGGGGCCTGGGGTGGGTGGGGGCAGCTCACAGGGAGTGGGGCGTCCTGTATGATTTGTCAGGGGACAGGTGTGGCTTTCTCTGGTCGGTTCCAAATTGCAGGTGGGCATGAACTTGGGCAGCTGTGAGCTCCTGGTCACGTCCCGGCCTCTTGGAACCGATGGGCACAGAAGTCATTGTTTAGCTGCCTGGACTGTCACTGGGCATGGCCTTCGGGGCTCCTGCGCTCTCTGTGGCCTGGCTTCCCGGCCGTTGGGGTCGATAAAGGCTTGGTTTCTGCTGTGGCATGAGACAGAGTGGTCTGGCCACTGCCCCTTTGCATACTGGGTCTCTCACAGGTGTCCTCAGAAGGGACCCATAGAGGGTCCCTCATCAGGGAAGAGGCCAGGAGCGGAGGGAGGTGAAGCTGGAGGCGTGAAGCCCCAGGCAGATGTTGGAAGAGGAAGGAAGGGCCCTCCCTGAGACCTCAGGTGGAGCACAGACTTCTGGCCTCCGTTCTTTTCAGTCACCGAGTCTGCCTCGTTTTGCGGTCCCGGCGCGGGGGTGTGTGTGAATGCGTGGGGGTGGTGAATGTGTGGGGGGTGTGAATGCATGGGCCCGTACCCGGCGGAGGCAGGCAGGTAGGGGCGGGGAGGCTGGAAAGGCTCAGACAGAGGCAGGAGACAGGGTTCTGTGCTGGACCGAGGCCGCATCCGTTCATGTGCTCACCCGTTATCTGCTCAGGCCCCAAGATGGGGCGAAGGCCCGAGTGCTCGTCCTCGGCCCCGTCAGAGCCCCTCGCCCCTCCGCGGAGGTTAAGGCCTTCAGTCTGTGCACCTGCAAACCCCCACCCCGCCGGCCCTGGAACTCCAGGATCGGGGCTCTCCTCTGTACTAATCCCCCAGGAATTGAGGTGCAACCCAGATGTCACCCAGGGTCGCTGTGGATGGTCTTGTATTCTCCGCCCTCTCTGTGTACACCCAGACAGCAAGTTAGCTTAGAAGGGGGCTGGGACTTGGGGGGTCCGGGCAGGGGGAAGTGAGGAGACACACACAGGGCAGTGTGAGGACTGATGCGGACCCCCAGGGGCAGGCGCTAAGTTCCTAGAAGCCAAAGGGAAGGGGGGAGCTGGCCATGCGAGGTACAAGCGAGTGACCTTGGACAGAACCCCTCAGGCCGACCCATCTGTCTACCGGGCTGGCCAGATCTTGTCCAGGTGCCGGGGGGTGGTCTGGTTTTGTTTGTGGTGGTCTTTTCCTTGGGGGAAGCTCCCCCTGCCCATCAGGGTGCCCCATGCTGCCTGCAGGGGCAAGGATGTGACATAAGAGCCCCATTGAAGTCTGGGCTGGGAATTGCCATGACTGGGGGAGAGAGGGGAACTTTCACGCCCTGCACGATGGTGAGCCATGGTGATGACCTAAGCAGGCGAGGGCAGACCCCTCCCCCATCCCCCAGGACCCTCAAAGGTGGCCACTTGCTTCAAAGGAGGAGTGAGACCAGGGCCCCAGGGTGGGCAGGGTTGAGCAGAAAGGAAAGGCGGTTAGGTAAAGAGAGGTCCCCCTTGACATCTCTCCTTGCTGCTGGATCCAGCCATGCCTGATATCCTGACCTCTCCTCCCAGACGTGTTAACAAAGTCCTCACAAAGTGCTTTACCAAAGTGGCTGCTGTGAGGAAAAACGCGGGCTCACACCAGCATCTGCTCTGGGATGGATGGCGTGGGGGAGGGGTGTTCTGTGGTGCCTGCTGATTCCCGTTTCTCTCATCTGTGGCCTTGATGGCCTTTGGGCTGTGGTGGGGCCCAGCTGCGCTCCCTGAACGTGGGACCCAGCATCCCTTGACGGCCTCGCCCCATGGACAGCAGGGCTGACATTGGGGGTCCTATTTAGGCCTTTGGTACTGCTGACCGCTTGTCACCCCCTGTGTGGGTGTGTTTTGGGGACGTGGCTGTAGTAAGGGTCAGGACAGACAGGTGCTGATCTGTGGGGATCACAGAGTCCTGGGCAGGGGTCAGCAGAAGGCCCCCCAAAACACGGCTTTCCCCCTGCCCCGTGAGAGGCCACTGAGGTCACTAGCACAAGAATGAGATTATGTGGGGTTTTTTTCCCCCTTAGAAATTACTTTGTTTCTTTAGCAGGACACAGAGGAGGAGACGATCAAGATATTTTTCAAGCATTAAGGTTTTGTTTTTAGCCCTGGTCCTTCCCCCACAACAGGGCTCTGGTTCTGTCGACACTGGGGGCTGGAATGTTCGTCGTGGGGGCCGTGCTGGCACGGGTGTGGGCGCCAGCCGCGGCCCTGGCCTCCACCCACCACCCGCCAGAGGCCAGCAGCCTGCCTCCGGTCGTGACAACCCAAAGTGTCTCCAGGCATTGCCAGTGTCCCCTGGAGGGAACAATGTCCCTTAGGTTGAGCACCCGCCTCCCAGGGACTTCGCAGCCACAGTCCAGACAGGAAGCCACAGCAGGAGAGAGGGAGGAAGGAAGTGAAAACTTTTCGGTGATGTTTTCATTGTAGTAAAGTATAAAACGCACCATCTTAACAAAGAGAGCGCTACTGAGTGGCTTTAAGTATATTCAGTGTCGTGTAAGCATCTCCACCATCCATTTCTGGAACTGTCCCCCCCGCGCCCCCCCTCCCCAGTCTCTGACTCCAGGCACCTCCTCCGAGGGGGATCAGGCAGGGCCCCATGACGCCCCCAAGGTCTGTCCATGTGGCGACAGGTGTCCACACCTCCTCCCTCTGGGTAACACTCGGCTGCGTGACCAGGCCACAGGCCGCTCCGTGCATCCACAGGGGACACGCCGGGACCTCTGCCTTCCGGCTTCTGTGAAGAAAGCCGCTCCTCTGCGGGTGTGCAAGGATCTATTCTAAGTCCCTGCTTTCGGCTCCTTGGGGTGCACACCCAGAAGTGGAATTGCTAGAACTTGCGGTGTTTTTACCTTCTGCAGAACTATTATGCTTTTCAGAAACAGATTCTTTTTTTTAAATAAATGTTTATATATTTTTGAAAGAGAGAGCGAGCGAGTAAGGGAGGGGCAGAGAGAGGGAGACACAGAACCCGAAGCAGCTCCAGGCTCTGAGCTGTCAGCACAGAGCCCGACGCGGGGCTCGAACCCACGAACCGCGAGATCACGACCTGAGCTGAAGTTGGACGCTCCACCGACTGAGCCCCCCAGGTGCCCCTAGAAGCAAACTCTTGACTTTAGAATTTCAAAACTGGCTTCTGAGGTTTGTATGCAGAGGTGGGGGGAAGCTGGGGGAGGCAGGCAGCATACGGGGTCTCTGAACCATCACCGTCAACCTCAGGGCTCAGGGGTGACGGGGGGACACAGAACTGAGGGGTGGCTCTTGCCACTAGCAGAACGGATCCTTAGTAGCACTGAATTACAGCGAAACAAAGTCACACCTCCCGCTCGCACGGCTGGGTCTGTGGTTACACGGGCCCAGGGCTCCCCGCCACCAAGTGCCACCACGGTATTTTCAGCCTGGAAATGTTTGCAGGATGGGAGCCGCCCAACACCCACATGGACCATGAGCTTCCGCCAGGCAGCCATGGAAGACCTCGCCTGCGGCCCTGTGAGCGCCGCGGGTCCTCCAAGATCAACACGGCCCCCGAGGCCCGCCAAGGCCCCAGACAAGGAGGGCTTGCTGTCTGGGGCCGGCCGGGTGGCCGTCAGGGGCCGCACAGCCCGGCCTTGGAACAAGGCCTCCAGTCAGGCCCGTCCGTCCGCGGCCTCCTCCCCGAGGTGCTCAGCGGCAGGACCAGGTGTGCGGGAGGGACGGATAAAGGCCGTCTGTCTGTCTGACTGGGCCCGTGTTGGCTGTGGCCGGACCTCGGGGGCCCCGCAGAAGGGCTCTGGCGTCTGTCGTCCCCGATGGCGGGGCCCCCACGGTCCGCGCAGCTTTCTCGGGACCCTTGGGGGAAGAAGGGCGCGCGCGGTCCCCTCACAGCGGAGGAGCCTGGGCTCAGAGGGAGCGAGGCCCCGTCAGCGGGGACCTCAAACTGGCGCCCGGCTCCCTTTCCCGGCGCTGCCCTGCGCCCGGCTTGGCGTCCCGTCTGCTCCTTTCTGGCCTCATTTGTATTGATTGGTGTCACCGTGGCACAGAGGGGCCCGGGGAGGCCAGGGCGCCGGCGCCGGCAGGGCCTGGGGAGGGGTGCGCAGCAGCTCGGGTCCCTGGGTGCTGCGGCTTCACAGGCGGGTGTCTGGGGAGGCTTGGCTGTCTCCCCTCCTGCCACCCGGCCCCAGGGCGACTGTGAAGGGGGAGGCTTGAGACCACCTGACTGCCCCGTCGCTGTGGCTTTCAGCTCTGTGTGCCCGAGAGCACAGCCCTTACCCTCTCTGAGCTTTCTGTCCCTGGACCTGTGGAGCCTTCTGGAAGGAGGTAAGACCAGAGGAAACGCCCAGCGGGACGCCCAGCAGGAGGCGAATGCACAGTAAGTGGGCAAGGGGGCATGTGGATTCTGCGGGGCGGGTTGGGGGGGACCCTCAGGGCGGCATCTGCACGGCTCTTCTAAGGTTCTGACGATCTTCCAGAGCCTGACTCTGCCGGGGAGAGGGGCTGAGGCTCAGGGGCCGGTGCAGAGCCCATGTGGGCGCCACGGCTCCTGTCCCGCTGGGCGCCCCCTTTGGTGACCGTCTTCTGATGCCACCCAGGCAGTTCCAAGGGACAAAGGGAGCTCAGGTGCTGAGCACACGCCCTACCTGGAGCCCAGGTGACAAGTGGAGGCAGAGACAGGTTCCAACCCACACGGGCCCTGACCTGGCCGATGTGCCGCGAGGGCCGGCCGGGCACGGGGACAGATGTGGCTGGACTGGGTGCGTTTCAGGGCTCGCGGCGGGGTTTCCTCACACAGTGTGAACCCACAGGGTGGGTCGGGTGTGTTTGAAGGGGCCAGGCGGGGACCCCAGGGCACCCAAGGGACTCGCCAGCTTTCCGTCAGTTGCTGGCCCCCAGGAGCCCACAGTGTCTCTGACACCGACGCTGGGAGGTGGGTGGGAACGAGGTCTGCAGGAATGAGGTCTGCAGGGGCACGGCTGCTCTGGCCTTCCAGAGTCCTGGGGGACGGATATCGGACGGGATGGGACTCTCTCTCCTCTTGCACAAGAGGGGACCGAGGGAGCATTGGATGTGGTGCCCGGCAGGTGCCCAGCCAAGTTAGGTGCCTAAGTTAGGTGGCTTCTGAAGCAGTGGGAACAAACCCGCGCCCTGCTCACTGGTGGGATAACTGTGGGTGTCTGAGCGTCTCTGAGGCTCTGTTGGGAGTAAAGGGCTAAACAAAGCACAGAAGGTGGTGGGTCACTGAGAAGGTGCATTTGAGAGGGACCTGGAAGAGGTGAAGCAGAGAGGTGTTTGGGGCTCTGGCAGAGGACCCTCATTAGAAGCAGCAGCATGTGCAAAGGCCCGGGGGCAGGAGCCTTGCTGGTGTCTGAGCTATAGTCAGGGGCTGGTGTGGCTGGAGGGCAGAGAGGAAGGAGAGAAGTGCTGTCAGGCAACAGTGAGGGGAGGAAGCCAGACTACGTGGTGGGGGGCGCCCTGTGAGAGGTCATCACCTCGATGCAGACCGGATGCTGGAGGCTGACACGGTGGGGGGGCTGGCATAGAGAGAGGAAGATACGATTGGATTCTGAACACATCTTGAAGGTCAAACCCACGCGCTCTGCCAATAGCTCGGATGTGGGGTGTGAGAGGAGAGTGGTGAGGATGCTTCCGAGTGCTCTGGGGGGAGCAAGGGGGAGCTGGGAGGTGAGTGCTCGCCCCGTGGGCCCGTGAAAGTGACCAGGGGGAGGTGGTGCAGACACAGCGGCCGGGTTGCTGAGCTGACCTCCGGCTTCCCGGGTGACGGTGGCTCCCCTGCTCCCCCAAACCCAAACCAAGAGGAACTGAGGCTGGGAGGGGCGGGGTCTGGGGAGAAGCCCTCGGAGCCTGAAGCAAAAGGGAAGGCAGGGTCCACCTCGGGCAGACCCTGGACAGCCAGGAGCCTGCGCTCCCCAGAGGCCTCGCCAACACCCGCGAACCCACAGGACCACGGAGCTCGAACCATCTCCTCTCACGCTGCGCACACACACACTCACGCTCACACTCACACTCGGGTCCTGGATGTCGTAATATTCACGAGGTTTTGGTGACCTGTGTTTTTCTCTTTACACTCATCTCTATTTTCTAAATTTTCGAAAACAGGGGTGCCCGGGGGGCTCAGTAGGTTAGGCGTCCGACTTCAAGTCATGATCTCGTGGTCCATGGGTTCAAGCCCGCATCAGGCTCTGTGCTGACAGCTCAGAGCCTGGAGCTGCTTCAGATTCTGTGTCTCCCTCTCTCTCTGACCCTCCCCTGCTCACGCTGTCTCTCTCTCTCTCTCTCTCTCAGAAATAAATTTAAAAAGTTAAAAAAAAAATATGGGGCACCCCCGTCATCCCTGGCCATCGCAACCTTACTTTGTTTCCCTTAAAAGACGCCCAGAGATTCAACTTTGGAAACAGCATTGTAAGGAATGTATTCGAAAGAGAACGCTGTTACACAGGGCGACGCCACCCAGGCCCCCTCTGCTAGTCAGCAGTGACGCTCCGCCGTAGGCGTCCTCGGCACGCGCCGCGTGCCATCGCGTAGCCATGGATACGTGTCTCTGCTGAACTTATATAAACAGAGGGGAATATTTCTGCGTGAGAACTGACAGGAAACAAGATCACAGATGAAGGCAGGTCCCTGGCACGCAAAACACACCCCGAGGAAAATGAGCAGAAAAAAGGCTGGAAGGAAATGCAGTGTGGATGTTGCCTGAAATGATGGACGACTCCACTTTCTTCTTCATTTTCGGCCTTTTCTGACCTGGCCTTCCAATGGCGCGTCTTGCTTTGAGAAGAAGAAAGGACTCAAGTGACTTTTCTCTCTAAACGGCCCCCCTGGTCCTCGGCGCCTGCGAAACACAAGCTTCCGGGCCTGATGCCGCCCTTCCTTCTGCTAAGGTGTCCGGTCTGGTCCCTGTTGATGTACAACAGACAGCGAGTTGGGAAGTGCACTGCCCTCCGGGACCCCTCGGGCCAGAGGTGGCCACCCCCATCTGTGCTGCCCCCCGACGCGCTGTGGATGCGCCCCCAAGCCTGGGACACGGTGGAAGGTGCCAGAGCGGAGGGCCCCCTTCTTTGGCGCCCCCCCCGCCCCTCCCCCCCGCACCTGGTCACCTGGTGCAGAGCGTCCCGAGGTGAGTGTGGGCGTCAGTTACTGGCCAAGGCCTCCGGGGGGCTCCACCTGCCCTGGGCTTGGCCCACGGACCCTGTCTTGTCTCTTACCCCTCCCAGCTGGCTCCTTCCCGGAATGTGCGTCCACCGGAAGCCGAGGACCCGAGAGCCATGGGCTAGGGAGGCCTGGGAATGTTTCTGTGCTTGTTCTAGCCCGGGCGGCCCTGGAGGGGTACAAAGTGACCTTGGGGCACCCCAAATCCCTACTTGTTGGGAACAAATATGTTACAAGTATGCTCGCTCTCGAGCAGAGAAGGTCAAAGCTCTGGGGCATGTATCACCGGGGGTGGGGGTGAAGGTGGGGTTGGGCTGGACGAAGGTGGGGAGCCCTGCACGCTTGGGGGGCGGGCAGGGCGGATCCCAGGCCTGAGCGGGGGTTCGGGGGGTGGGGGCAGTGGTCCTTTTTGCCCCCTTTCCCCCTCCCTCTCCTCTGTCAGTAGGATGGGGTTGCCGCTGACGTCTTCTCTGCCCGTCTCCACCCTCCCACACCTCGGGGGGCGTCTGGGAGCGGCCTGGGCGCCCCTCCAGCAGGGCGGCCAGAACTTGGGCCTTCCCGACGCCAAGGGAGCCGTTTGGTTGGGCTTTGCAGCGGCGCGATGGGAAGGTTTATTGACCAGGCCCCGCAGTCTGGATTCTGTCTAGTGCAGCTGTCTGTGCTCGCTCCCAGGAGGGGTGACAACATCGAGCCACCTGGCCGAGCTTGCTGGGAACGGACGTCAGGAGCGGTAACTGGAAGGCAGGGGGCCACCAAGGGGGCCTGTCGGGGGGCGAGCAGTGGGGTGGGGGCCCTGGGTGCATACAGTTGCGGACCTGTGATCGTGAGGCCTCTCTGGTCACCGCCCCGCCCCCCCCACCCCCCAGTCACCACGGCCCAGGCCTGACCAGCCCTGGGGAGCACCCAGGAGGCCGCAGGAGGTGCCCCGTGTCGCCCCCCGAGGCCTGGGCTCCGCCACCCCGCAGAGGAGCTGGGCGGGCAGTCAGGAGGAAAGACTCCAATGTATTGTCATCTTAATGCTCGCGCAATGAGGTGTGAAATTCTGTGTTTCCAAAATTCGTTATCAGCCTCGCTCGCTCCCTGTCCTCCTGCACGGGCCGCATTGAGGAAATTCGGCAGAAGCGGTGTGATTGCCTCGACATGAGTTATGACATGCTGGTGGCTCCGTGGCTGGGAGAGCTCGAGGGGGGGGATTTATCACTCCGGAGAGAGCCTTCAACAGGCTTCATTAGGCTGAAAACGATAATGAATATGTTCCCTTCACCTGTTTTCATTAATAATGGCTCCCCTCTTATCTTTTTGCCACACGTACCATTCTTCTATGAAACGCATCCGCCTGGGGAAGGGGGGGACCATGGGGCGACCGTGCCCAGCTCCCTCCCGCACCTGCCTCCTCCATGCCCAGGCCGGCAGGGGGCGCCGCGGGCTCACCGACAGCAGTCGAGGCCACAGGGGCAGTTGTCCTGCCCTTCAGGGGCCGGGTGGGGCTGGGGCAGGGGCCAGCTAGATGTGCAGGGAGGAGCCTCAAGGCTTCTGGAAACTTCCAGGCCTTTACCTCCTCCTGGCTTCCCCCAGCCACCTTGAATCTTAGCCAAACGTGTTTCTCACACTTTCTTAGAGGGAAGGCAGGGCTGTGGAAGTGAGCGTGGGGGTTGGGGGGGCGGGGGGACGGGGCGTGAGCTGCGAGCCTGGGGCAGAAGTCCCCTCCACTGCTACTCCGGGTCTCCCGCCCCTCCTCCGGGCCCTCCGTGGGTCCTCCTGACCTCCCCGTGGCGCCCGGTGGTGGCCTCTCTGCTGTGTCTGCTGTCCCTCTTCCCATGGCGGTCGCTGGAGCCTTTTAAGGCTCCGACCTTGTCTTTCCCCTTCTCAGAGCCGGTCTGAGGCAACCCCCGACTCTGCCCAGCGGCCTGGCCGGGCAGCCCCTCCGACCTTCAGGGACAGCTGCCCCCCTCACTCCAGCGGGTCTCTGACAAGGCTCCCAAAATAGCCAGGCACGTTGGCGCCCTGGCCTTCCTGGCGCAAGCTCGTCTTGCTGGGAAAGCCTCCCCCTCCCCTGCATTTGGCAAACTCATCTGTACCCTTCAAGGCCCATCCCCAAGGTCACCGCCAGTGGGAAGCCTTCCAAAGAAAGGCTCTCAGGCCCTGCCCGGGCCACCTTGGCACTCGGGCAGCTCAGACAGTGGGACGGGGCTTCCTGCCGGTGCAGGGCCGTGCCACGCAGGGGGCTTCGTGACGCCGCTGGCTGCCAGCGATCTCTGGCCACTTGGGGCAGAGCGGCCTTCAGTGTCCGTCCTGATGTCCTTTCCACCTTGCAGATTGGGACAATGAGGCCCAGAGTCCCCACAGTCTGTCTGTCCGTCTGTCTGCGCTCTTCTGCACAGTGGATACCCTCTCTTCTCTGAATCCCACCTTCCTCCAGCAACAGGGAGCTCACTCCCTCCCCCCACCGTGGGGCCACACGGAATCCTAGCCGGGATCTGCATGAGGCATCCTGGTCGAGCCGCCCTAGACTCGGGGAGAAGGTGTAGACATGGCAGGCAACTGCGCTCCTGGGCCCCCCGTCGTGCTGGGCTGGTGGGCCCGCTGGGCCGGCCTCGGAGGCCCGTGGATGAGGGGACAGCCTGGCCTTTGTGTCTTATCTTGCTCAGACCTAGCCTTGTGGTCTGACGAGTGCTGGGCTTGGGCCCAAAGGCGGGACCCCATGGGCATGCGGGAAGCTGAGAGCAGGGCGGTCAGGACAGGAAGGCTGGCTGGCCCTGGGGGAGGGGGGCGTGGGAGGGGAGGGGCCTCGCTGCCAGCCTGGTTTGAGACAAAGGTACCAACATCAAGACACAGGGGGGACAGGGCCCCCTGGGGCCGATGGCCTTCAGGTTTTGTTATAACCACCGCCAGGCACAGAGTGGAGAGTCGAGCCTGGGCTGCGGGTACGGTAACGGGCCAGCACTGCCCTGGCTCAGAACCCGGTATCTGCACCGGCCTGCCCACACCGCCCCCACCAGCCGAGGGCTCCTGGTGGCCTGTCCCCAGGCTGTGGCCCCTGCCCCCTGGGCCGCGGGGACAACGTGTAGGAATGTGGCATCTCCCGCCTTGTTCCGCAGTCGCGGTCCTCAGACTTGCTAATTAGTCGGTAAGGACACACCCCAGAAATGAGCCTGTCTTGATGAGGCGGCTCGCTTGCCAGCACTCTCGGTCCCACTGCTTCCCCGGCAAGGCTCGCAGGAAGAAACCGGCAGCTCCCCCTCTCTCGAGGAAGAGTCGCCGCAGATGTTTCTACAAAGTCCGGGCCAGGGAACATATGAATAAATGCCACGATTCACGTCTGCAAACCCCTCCCCGCCAGCTTCTGTCCTGACAGGCGAGGGGGGCTGGGGAGGAGGCGGGCAGATGTGCGACCCGGGAATGTGGCCAAATGCTTTGTTCAAGGCCGCGTTCCTGTCACAGGCAGAACTAAGTGGCATGAAGAGCTGGGGAAGCCCCGTGACAATCAGGGGCTCCGGGGTGCCCACGGGCCGGCCCACTGGCCAGTCATCGCCTGGCCTCCCCCAAGCAGGTGGCCTGGCTCCGGGGAAGGGGGTGCACTGGTAGGGAGGCTCCCTCACCCTTGGGAGAGGCTTGATTACCCCAAAGGCCAGGGGCCACATTCCTCATTATTGTAATAACAACAATTAGTGGGAGTGGTGATAACCAAGTCCCAGCCCCTAGACTCTCCCTCCAAACTCAGCCCCACAGCCTCGCCAGGGCCCGAGCGGGGGCGCTCAGAGCAGGGGGTCCTTCTCCCCAGTGTTCAGAAGGCACCAGCTGGGCAGTGGGGGGTGGGACCGGGTGCCAGGAAGTGGCTTTCTGCTAACCGGAAGTGAAGATTTCTGTGGACAGTCTGGGGGGGAGGATGGGTGTTTTCAGGGTTTGGGGCTCCCTGAGGTCACCTCTAGATGGTGATCACCTCCTCTGTTTTCCTGCAAAAGCAGCACTACCTGAGAACTGACGGCCGCACCTCTTCTGGGGGCGGGGAGTATCTCCCTGATATTTACTGAGCACGTACTTTTCTACCTCTGGGGGATCAGTCTACAGCTTACAGGGGGCCCCTTCCCCACAAGCGCCCACAGAAGGGAGGAGGACTCTGGTCTTCAGGGAGCACCCGCAGCAACGGGGCGGGGGGCTCTCATCTCTGAGCATCCTTCCCTCTGGCAGGACGAGGAGTGAGAAGGGGCCAAGGGCTGTGTGACCAGGAGGCCCAGGGCTGATGGTATGGAGCCCAGGCATTTGGGCTGAGGCTTTAAACCGTGGGAGGGGAGGTGGGAGAGCAGGGGGCCTGGGGGCCACAGAGACGGCCACATTCAGAGAGGAAAGAGTGGACTGCGGGGGTGGGGGGCGGAGAACTTGCTGGCTCCCCCAGGGCTTATGGTAACTGGCTACAGTTCACCCTCCAGCCAAGGAGGTGGAGAGAGAGGCGAGGGGTCTCGTGGGACCAGGAGAGAGCTGACGGGAGCAAGGGACATGGGGGGTCGGAACCTGAGCCCCTGGCCGGCAGCAGAGCACCCAGAAAAGAGACCTACACATGGCAGCCACTGGGCAAGAGAGCTGTAGATCCACTTCCCCGTCCGACCCTCGCAGAGGGATGCACATCCATGGGGGACTGCCTGGAGGAGGCGGCAGGGTCTGAGATGGGACCAGGCTACAGGGAGGGGTGTGGGGGATGGAGCCAGCCACAGACGCCTCTCTCCACAGCCTCAGAGCCACGTTTTAATTAGTCAAGTTCTCAGACCATTGTTTCCTGTTCCCCACAACACGGAAGATTCGTTCAAAGCTGGGCCAAGTTGAAAATACCAGTGACAGGGGTGTGCAGGGGCCGAGGGAGCCCCACAGGCGGGCCCTCCAGCAGCGGGGAGGCAGAGCAGCCCCCCTGGAGGGAGTCCCTGCCCACGTCCTCCCCACCGTCCGCTGGAGGGACCCAGGGCAGCCACCTGCAGCTGCGCCAGCCCCACTCCGCCGGTGGGGAGTACCAGCGCGAGACCAGAAAGATGTGGGAGCCCTTGTGCTGTTGGACATGGCAATGGGCACGCCAGCAGCCCTGGCAGAAGCCCTCAGGGTGAGTACAGGGGCGAGGAGCCTGGCAGGCATTCCTGGAAGTGCTCCTGGAGGAGGTGGCCCTCAGCACGGGATGGGTGTGAGCGCTGGGCGTTTTGAATGAAACCCAGCATGAGCGGGCCACAGAGGTTAGAGAGCGTGGGAGTTCAGGCGTGTCCTGCTCACGGGCAGATGCTGGCGGCGGGTGAGGCATCAGCCTTCATGGGACAGGCATGGGGGCGGGCACAATACGGGGGAGGCATCCCCAGGGAGGAGCTCTGTCTTGTCCGGGGCCTCCCGGAGAGTTCCAGGGTCAACGGCTCCACCTCCTGTCCCAGAGGGGAAGGGACAGGGTGCCATGACTCTGGGAGCACTAGATGGCCACCTCCTGGCTGAAACTGAACTGTCATCACCGTCATGAGATGATGCCACGCACAGTCCTGGTTGCCAGGCCTCAGTTTACACACTGGATGAGAGAGAGAGAGAGAGCGAGAGAGCTCTCCTATAAAGCATACAGTGTCATCCATTCACCTACCCACACATCCATGCATCCATGCATCCATCCATCCATCCATCGTGTCTTCACTCAACGAGCTCTCTGGGCTCTTCCCACATGGCTACCGCCCAGAGGAGGACCAGACGTGTGCTGTGCTCTCCAGAGCCTTTACCCCACCTCCCACCGCGTGAAGCCGCTCACTGATGTCTAAAGCAGAGCGTGACAAATGCTGGGTCCAGAGGAGTAAATAAAATCAATACAAAAGCACTTTGACAGTTAAAAGCACAATTAACACACGGGCTCCACCTCTAGGGACAGCGCTTGGGGGGGGGGGACGGGGCACAAGATGGGTTTGGTCAGGTGTACGGGCGCGGGACAGGGGCTCACACAGCGCCTCCCGTGCCCCAGACGGCCACTGGACGCGGGAATGCAATCACAGCACGCGTCCCTTTAGTGGAGGTGTCGTTCAGATCCCCATGTCCCTCCCAGGCCGGGAAGTCACGGAGGAGAGAGACCGTGTTCCCTTATTCCATTAATCACTGATGCCCGCACTCGCCATCTGCAGGCGCTCTGCCTGTAAACAGCCTCCGTCTCCCTTCTTTAACTGCAGACACACCCGTGCGTGCACACTCACGCACACACACTCACACACACACAGCTTTTTGCAGACCTTTCCTCCACCTTCCCGTTCACAACCACAGCGATCGCCTCCGAGGCTCACCTCCTACGCCCCCACAGCCCCTGCACGCCCCCCAGTCTGCCCCCGAGGTGTCCCCTTGACCCGTGCCCGGGGCTGACTTCTCAGCCTCCACCTTCACTGATGTCCCTGCGGCCCTGGGGACCAGGGGCCTCCCTTTCCTTCCTCCCTTCTTCTCTCTTGGCGTCAGAGGTGCCTCTCCATGTTTGTAAAGATGGGAGATGGGAGGGGGGTGTTTCTGGGTGTCAAGAAGGGGGCCTGTGCTGACAGGCGCTGCACATTTGGAGCTGGGAGGGGTGACGGGTAGCCAGGCGAGAGGAAGCTCTGGGTCTCTGCCCCCCCCCGCCATCTTCTGGTGGCTTCTGTGGCCTTTGCGAACACCTCTCCTCTCTCATTCCTTAAACGCCGCTGCGCTGCGCCGTGAGGTTTTCTGTCCACTGACTCTCTGGATTCCTCTTCGTGGCTCGACCGCCCCTCCCCACCGCCCGTCCCCCGCGGCGCCTTCACCCATCAGGGCCACTGGGACCACAAGCCCCGGCCCAGGCAGTGCGGGAAGTCACAGCCGAGGAAAGTCAAGTGGGGAAACTGAGGCCCCGGAGAAGCTCATCCCAGGTGCTACGCAAATCCTGATGCCTGTGACCCGGCCCAGAGCAGGGACACTGCCAACATGGCGCTTTCGCAGACAAGAGTAGTGGCTCGGCTCTTGTGGGGGGGGGGTGCTCCCTGCAGCCCCGGCCCAGGAGAGCCCTGCAGCTGGGCACTGCTCCAGGTCGGTGGGGGCCAGGGGCACAGAGCCCCAGCCAGGACACCCAGATTCGGAGCTCTGCCCCGAAGCAGCTTTCCAGCCTCAGTTTCCCTGCCCGAGATGGAGGCAGTTGGGTTCGATGATGCTCTGTGTCCCTCTGGCCCCGCCCTGTGCTCCTGGCTCTGTGCCCTCCGCTCGCAGCACAGGAGAGGGGTGGGGGGGCCTCGTCACCCACCGCCTCCGCCCTCTGCAGTCCTGGCTTCCAGTTCAGGTGACGGCGCCCCCTCGCCCCGCAGGCCCCTGGCGACTGCCTGCCGCTCCGCCCAGCTTCCGCACACCCGGCCCACATCTCTGCAAATAGCCCTTTATTAAACCCTCCCAGAACAAACCTTGCTGCAGCGCCATCTGCGTCCTGCTGGGGCCCTGCCTGTATCCTGGGCGGGGGGGGGCTCCCTGCCCCTGTGGCGAGATTCGCGGTCTCCTTGCTTACCCGCTGTCAGGCAGGGAGGAGGCCGGCCACAGACCCCCTCCAGGGATGGACCACTGTAGGTGCCGGGTCAGGAGGCAGCGAGGCCTCTGGGCACGTGGGCCGCCAGCACTGTGTTTAAGGACCTCAGATGGCGACCGACCTCCCCGTGGCCCTTTTCAGCCTGGGCCCTGCTGCGTCACCATCACCGCGTGGGGATTTCAGACGTGCGGCGGGTGGGGACCCAGAGCTCCTAGTGAGGGCCAGCGCTGGGCACAGTCTCACCTCCACGTGGGAGTTACCGCCCCAAAGGGAGCAAACAGGGGCCCAAGGACCCCGAGCCGGTTCGCTAGCCTCCTGCACCTGTTCTCCCCCATGGGCTCCCCCTCCCGGGCCGCCCGGCCTTGTGTGAGGAAGTACCGAGAAGGCCCACGCACGACTGCTCCCCACCCTCTCTGGTTAGCAGGGAAAACAGCCCGGGTGAGAATGTGCTGGGGGGCCCCGCGCAGCACGCGTGGATCAATCGGGCCCGTGGCTGGCCGCACACAGCGAAGGCTGCTCGAGGAGGGAAGGCAGAAGGAAGTAAAATACAATCAGAAATAATTGGCCCATCGGAGAGAGGCACGGGAAAGGTGCTGAAAAGAAACTCATCTACAGGCTGGAGGAAACCTTTGCGGGGAAGAGGGGCTGCCCAGGCTTTAAAAGACCATTTCTGATCCCCAAGGTGCCCCCACGCCTGCCAAATGCTTCCTCATTGATTCCTTGATACGATGGTGCAATTCGGTTCCACAAATACTTAATGAGAACCTGTGTGTGCCTGGTTCTGAGCCTGCGGCCCTGGGAGAGCTGCAGGGGCTTTGGGAAGGCCGAATCCCGCCCGCCCGCCCTCCCCCCTCCCGCCCTCCCTCCTTCCTTCCTTCCCTCTGTTTTGCCTTCCTCCCTCCTTTTCTCCTTCTCTCTATCTTCCTTCTATGAAAAGTTAAAACAAGACTCCAGAAAACAGATGTGGAAAACCTCTGTCTGACTCGTGCTCTCCAGGAGCCTAGAAGACCCCCATGTGGCTTTTGGGGACAGTCTGGTGGCTCGGACGAGGGTGGCGGTGGCGAGGGTGGACTTGCGGAGTGGAACGGAGGGCCACTGTTCCGTTGCGACCCCCCAGGCCGTGGGCCCTGTGTGCGCAGGGACGGGGCAAGGCTGCGGGAGGAGCCCCGAGGATGACAAATGGAGATGAGACAACGGGCAGGTGTTTCGAGATGCCCCCTCTCCCCCCACGGGCACCAGGCTGAGAGCAGACCCGGTCACACAAGTGGCTGAGCAGGGAGAGGCCGGGGCGAGGAGGAAGAAGGAGAGAGAGGGAAGTGGCCGGGCCCCAGGAAACAGTCTCCCTCCCGTCCCAAATTCCACTGTCGCTGAAGCAGGAAATAGGGCCACTCCCTTCGTCCCAGCCAGAGTCATTCCAGTGACATGAATTCCTTCTCTGTTTTGAGTCTGGGGGCTTTCTGGCCGGTCTTCAAGCGCATCCTTTAGAGGAAGGACCCGGGGGGCTCCCCAAAACACTCTTCACCGTCCTGTCCCCGGGTCATTCTGGCAGGGCCCCAGGCCTCAAGAATCCTGCTTTGCCTGTACCTTGCTGTGTGACCTCAGGGAGCCGCTCAGCCTCTCTGGACCCCAGTAACAAGTTCTGTGGCTAACAGAGAGGCCCTACGGATGGAGAGGGAAGGAGAACGAAGATTTTTGTGCCGGGATCCAATTAAGGCTCACCACGGAAGACCAAACTTGAGTTCGGACGCCCAGCAACGCCACGCTGGGTGGGGGAGCGGGGGTCAGCCGGGGCTGGACGTCCCCGCCCCCAGCCCGAGCTGAAGCTTGGCTGCAAACAGCGAGGTAGGGCCTCCGGAGGCGCCGAGAGCGTCACCATAGGAACAGGCTGTTGGAGTGCCTGCACACAGGAGCCGCGGGCGCAGGGGGAGGTGGGCAGGGGGGCGGGTAACGGTGGGGGTGCTGGCTGCGGTCTCCCCCCCCCGCCAGTCACAGAACCGAGAGGCCCTGGGGAGGCGAGAGAGCGAGGTGGGGATGGCACGGCAGCCCGGGGGGCGCTCCCCCCCAGGGAGGCCGGGGTGGGGGGCCAGCGGCCCCTGGAACCCAGGGCTCACAGGTGGCAAGAAGGCGCCGGCCAGACAGGGCCACGCGGCCTCGGCCAGTTGCTAGGACACAGGATCTTCCCGAGGGGCCCATGGTAACCCTCGGAGAACACTTTGTGCCTCGTTCATTTATTCATTAATTCACTTAATCCACAAACACCTCGCGGGCAGCGCCGCAGCCCCCGGCGGCTGGGCACAGGGCTGAGAAAGGCGCGGCTGCCCCTGCCGGGGTCAGACACGCGTGCGAAATCCATGAGCAGCAGAGGCCGGGGGACGAGCCCGAGGCGGACGGTGCTGCCGGGAGGGTCTGGGACGAGGCCAGAGGCGCGGGGTCGCCCGTCCTGGGCCAGGACGCACAGCAGGTGGAGGTGGGGGGGGGGGGTCGGGGCGGGTGGGAGGGGTGGCCTGGGGAGGGGGGAGGAGGGCAGAGAGGAGCCAACACACGGCCCTCTGACCTCCCACCCGGCCGTCCCGGGGCCCCTGCGTGGGCACCTCGCAGGGCTGTCCCTCGGAAGCCATCCCCAACGCTCAGGATGTAAGAGCGCGGCGAAAACATTTTTGAATATAATTGAATGAAGATGCTAATGCCTTCTCACAAATAAGAGAATAAATATAGTGCGGGAACATCTTAAATTCCTCGAGAGCTGTGTGTTTTCACATCCCTTAAACTTGACAGGTACGCCGGGCCCAGCCAGGATACACAGTTCTTTCCACAAGGCCCCAGACACGGAGACGGAGAGGTCACCTTCCTGCCATGGTCGCCCCCAGAAGCCCTAGGCCGAGTTAGGAGGGGGTCTCCTTCCAGAGGCTCGGGGCTTGAGAGAAGGATTTCTCTGTTTCTGCTCCATCACGGGGCACTCAAGGGTTCGGTTAGCGGGGCCCTCCGGTGAAGGGGGGAGGCAGGCGCTGCAGGGGATGGGTGGGGAGGGGGCGGCCTGGCCCGGTTCCCAAACCTCAATGCAAGTCTGGGCAAGACACGGTAGTGGGTCGACCCCCCGGTGTGAGAAAGCAGAGGGCCTTGTTCGTCTGATTGTTTGCCAGGGTGAGGAGGCCGTCGAATCGTTAAGGGGGCTTTCTATCTAAAACGTTGAAGGTTTTGTGACCCCTTCTCCAGCCCGACTCGGCCCAGTCCAGAGAACAGCACCCCGTGGTCATCTCCTGTGCACGGGCGGACAGAGGCCCGGCCATAGTGACCCTGGTGAACCCCCTACACGGCCTGGAACACACAGTCCCAGGACCCCCCTCCAGCAAGCGCTCAATCTCCCTTCCCGCAGGCCAGCGCCCCCTTCTGCCTACCGCCCTCCCTTGACAGGCCTTGGGCTCAGAGGCCTCCAGGTGTGAAGTGTCCTCAAGGCCCCACCGTCCTTGGAGGTGAGGGCCTAACACTCTATCGCTGAGCACCCGGTCCCCCCTTCATCCCCAAGCGGAGCCGGGAGACGCACAGTAGGAGCTCAGCCGATTCTGAGTGGATGAAAGACGACATTTAAGAGAAGCGAGCCTCCGTTCTATGGGAAATTAACTTCTGGGAATTTCTGATGAATGAAGAATTACTGTACTTTCTGCCCAAGCCTGCATCGACAGGCTAAGTGATGAAAAGACTCCTTTTTCCTCCAGTTGTGATCACCCCCCCCACCTAGGCGGGGGTGCATTTACCTACCAGGTGTGGGGGCAGGGCGGGAGCTGTTATTAACCCTTCCGGAGACCCCCAGAGCTCCCCACGTGAACAGCATGACTCAGTGGCGCCCTTTAAGAGGATAATTTGATTGATGACGTGGACAATTAGACTGGCGAACGTGACATCCATGTCGATTCCAACGTGAGAAACGAGGCGAGAAAAATCTTTTTTGAAGCTACCATCGATGGGCGGGGAGAAGCAGGCGGCGTGGGGAGGGGGGAGGCTCGACCCCTCGGAAGGCACAGGGCCAGGCCTGGTGCCTGCCCCCGGGACACGTGCGCCCCAGCTCCCTCGCGCGCCCCGAGGCCGCCCAGCCGGTCACGCGCCTCTCCGGGCCGCGCCACGAGGCCGAAGCACCAGGTGCGCTCCTCCGCCACGTTCCCCGCTCTCCACTCGGCCGAGTGCGCGGCCACTTCACACTGAAGAGGCTTTTCTCTGATTGAACTTGAAACCAAGCCGTCGTGTTCGTGTTCTCGAGCCTAAATGTACCCGGGTGCGCCTCTCATTTTCCTCCACCATCCGCCCCCGGGGCCCCCTCCCCTCCGCAGGAGAAGAGAGAATATCTCTTTCTCTTCAAAGCCGAACTCTCTCTAGCTTGGGGAAAGGATGGGGATGGTGGCTGCTGGGTATCTTTTTGGTGTTCGTTCAAGCCCTCACCACCTCCCCCCACCAAGATGGCTGCACGCATGCCGGGGAGATGCCCTTGGGGTCTTCCCAGGGTCCCCCCGGGCCTGCCTGCGCTCTGGCCACTGTGGCGGAGCCGAGAGCCAGCGTGTGGATTCCGCGCTGCGCACTCACTGCACACCCGGCTCAGAACCTCGAGCCTCAGTGTGCTGGTCTGTGAACTGCAGCTTTGCAGCGCCCTCCAGCCCAACCTTGAGGAGGCCCCGATAAGAATTCAAATCCAAGGGGACAGTCGGGGAGAGGAGGAAAAGGCAGGCCCCCCATTCTTACCTGTAGCCCACGGAACTCAGGGGCTGTGGCCTGGTGGTGGGGAGGTCCCTGACCCCAGCTGTGTCTAAATTTCAGTTCCACGACTCTCCTCACAAGAGCCGGAGCCCTGGACCTGGCCCTGCCTCGTGAGATGGCCACTGTCTCGGAAGAGCTCCGTCGCCCACAGGGCTGGGGGAGGGAGGGAGGATGGAGAATGCATGGGGTTTGGGAGAGGGAGAGAGAAGGGAGAACAGAGGCACCTGTGAGTCTTTGCGGGGCCTCAGTTTCCCTGACTGGATAATGTCCCACTCGGCCCAGACCAGTGGGGATGCAGAGACCTCCAGAAACCACAATGCAGTCCTGGCAGAAACAAAGCCTCAGGCTTTGGAGAGTCTCGGCTGTAGGGGGGCGCACAGCAGATGTCAAGATGGAGTGGAGGCGAAGCCCCTCCCTGCAGCTGCCTAGCCCCTACTGTGCACGCCCAGGACTAGCTGGTCTCTGAGGCCCCTCCAGCTGGGCCCTGCTGCGTTTCCTTGATCAGCAATTCTGCCTTTAATCAAGCGGTCTGGTGGAGGCCGAGGGCAACGTCAGCCTTCGAGAAGGGAGGAGGGGTGAATGGGTGGGGGCCAGTCTGGAGAAAACTTCCACCTCTCACCTCCCTTGCTGCCCCAGGGAGTCAGGCCGGGGGAGCTGGGCTGGCCTCCAGGGAGAAGGAGCAGAAGACTCAGAGACTCCAGGCAGAGGGAAGGAACCTAGCTCGAAGCTCAGGCCTCCAGCCCCACGATCCAGCCTCACGGTGGGCAGCTCTGGTCCCTGATACCTGTGTAGACCCTGGGCCACGCCACCCACGCTCAGCTGACCAGGCAGCCAAGCATTTCCTGGGGCGCTGGGGGCTGCTCACCTCCTTTGGGAGCCCCTCTGTTCTCTGGCGGGGAGGGGTTAAGAGGGAGGGGAGCGGTGCACAGATGAGGAGGGGTCACTCTGGCTCCTCCAGCCCTCAGGTCTGCTTGCACACAGCAGGCGGTGCCTACTTCTCCCCAAGGGACCTGGTTGGCATTTTCATGCTCTCTGTGCACAGCCTTGAAGCTTCTGACAGTCACGGACCTCCCCTCTCCCCACGGCTCCTAAGCTACCCTTTCTCACCGTCTTGCTTGCTGAAAAGAAATCTCCAGTCTCCTGAATTTACAAATACTTTACTGAGACCGACAGAAACCTACAGACAGCTCCAGGCTCCCAGGTCTGGAACGGCAGGAAAAGACTCCTCCCAGCTTCCACCCTGCAGGGGGCTCTAAAGAGGGCCAGATCAGAACCAGTTCTAGAAAGAACCAGCCCACTGGGGTGGAGGCCCAGAGGCAGCTGGTGGAGGAAGGCAGGAAGGGGGCCAGGTCTTGAAAGCACAGCGGTTTTCTACTTAGGAAAACCCACGTTCCCTCCCGGGACAGGTGTGCATCCCTGCTTTCAGACAAGGGGACTGGGCCTTGAGGGGCCATAGGGATCGCCCGGGGCCCTCAGCAGGCAGGGGATGGAGCCGGGATTAGCGAGCAGGGGCCTAGGCGGCCAAAGAAGTGCCCTTTCGGCCTAAGCCCCTGACATTTGGACACAAATGCCCTTGGGTGAGACTGCCCTCCTCAGGCCTCCCTCCCTTTCCAGAAGTGGGGAGGGCGGCGGCCGGAAGGGACTGAGATCGGAAAGGGAGGGGTCTAGATGAAGGTGTACGTGATGGCCTAGTTGGGGCTCCACACAGTCCACACGGCACCCCATGACTCGATCTGGGAGGAGGCCCTCAGCCCAGAGATCCCCCGCCCCTCCCCAGTGTCTGGCTCAGAAGCCAGCCCTTCCCAATCTGCCTGCTGTGGAGGATAATTTTGGAGGGTGAGGTCAGGGTCCTTGGAGGGAAGAAAGGAGGGGGGGGTCAGGGAAGCTGGGGCCATCTCCACACAGTGGCCAGTTGAACCTCCAGGCCTGGCCCGCCCGCCACTCTCGGCACCCCCGGGGGCCGTGGGCCACAGACCTGCCATCTCTGAACTCAAGTTTCTTCTTTTGAGAAGACTCCCCGGAAGAGATTGGGGTAACGGAAAAGAAGGGGCCCGGGGTGGGTGCCTGGCGGGGGGCTGCTCCCTCCAGCCTGTCGCTCAAGCGATTCCCAACGGCACCCCCGCCCCCACTTCTGGGTCTTCTGCAGAGAACACTGAACACCAAGGAAGAGGCACCTTCCACAGGGGAATGGGGTGGGGGCTTCCCTTCAGCCCCTGTGGAGTCGGCCCAGGGCCGCGGCACCCTCCCACGGCTGATTCCTTTGGGAGAGCAGACTAGGGGCCTCAGTGCCTGCGTGTGCCCTAGGGCGCCCCGGGGCCTGACTTCCTGCACCATCCTGAGGATGGAGATTATGTCCTCAAACCTGCCAAGACCCCAGGAGATGGTCTGCAGGCCAGCCCCCCCTCCCCCCCACCAAAGTGGCGGAGATCACGCACCCCTCCTCCCTGTGGGAAAGGGGAGGCTGGGAAATGCGTGAGACCCACCCCCTGCACCTGGGATCTATATGCAGATTAATCTATGCAGAAGAAGCATAAATAAGTGAGCCATCTAAAGGCCATGACGTCCTGGTACCCTTCCCCAAGAAGGTAAACTCCTTTCCTCTCCTTCTATCACCTGCCCCCCCACCCCCTTCCCTACTTCCCCCTCCAGAGGCCTGATCAGAATCCGGGCCTGTCGGATCTGCCTGGGAGAGTCTCTAAGCCCAGGCTGGGGGCTTTTGCCAGGAGCGCTCGGGAGGGGCCGATGTCTGGCAAGGTCGGCATCCCCACCCCCACAAGCCCCGTGACTCCTCTGGAGGCCTCCCAGTATGTCCGGAGTATGTGCCGGGGGCTCGGTGCGCAGCTGTGTGTGTGTGCGTGAGTGTGAGCTTGTCCACATGTGTCACTGCGGGCGAAGACGGGTGTGATGGGGCTGGCGTGTGCGTTGCGCGACAGTACACGTGTGTGTGGGTGAGTGTGTAACCAAGAGCCCAGTGCTCTGTGGGTCTGGGGGACCGGGTGTGTGTGCTTGTGACTCTCAGGCGCGTGGCTGGCTGTCCACACGCGTGTGAGGGTCTGTCTGCGTGCCTAAGGCCCTGTCCGGACGCTGGCGTGCGCGTGGGTGTCTGTATGTTTACAAGGGAACCGCATGTTGAGGTGGGCACGCGGCTGGGCACGTGCCTCTGTGCGGACGGGCTGGGGCACATGTTGAAAGATGCCCGGGGTTTCATAACCGTGTGTCCGCTGGCCTCTCTGCGTGCCTATGACTGCGCATGTGGTGCTCCCGACGATTTCTAGAAGTCGGGTTTGCATCGCAGCGTGTGCTGGTGGTGCAGTGCGTGTGTCTGCATTTCCTTGCGTCGTTAGAGCCAGGGGCAGGGGGTAGAAGGCTTTCCATCCGTGTCCCCCCAGCGCGTGTGTGTTTCGAGCGTGTTCTGCGTCTCCAGAGTGCGCATCTGTGTTTGCCTGGCCGTGTGAACCATGGCCTGCGTGCTCGGGACCTTGGCCATAAGTGTTCTGGTGTTTCTCTGCGTGTTTCTGTATTCCGAGCGCGCGCTTGCGTCTTCCTGGGGTCTGCGGCCCGGCCCCGGCTCCGTCCCCGCCACTTGTCCCAAGCGGGGCCGCATGTGCGCGCCCACGGGCCGTCCCGCGTCCAGAACGTGTGCCCCTCGCGCGCGGGGTACCTGTGCCCGTCTAGCCAAGAGCGCTCCGTGCGCGCGAGCGGCTCTCCGGGACGCCGCGGCGGTGGGGGCGGCCCCGCGAGGCGGGGGTCACCGGGACTGGCCGGCGCCGGCCCCGTGCGCGCGGAGGCGGGGGCGGGGGGCGGGGGCCGCGGGGGCGGCGGTACGAAAAGGGCGGCGCGCGCGGCGGCGGCGGCAGCTCGGCGGCGGCGGCGGCGGAGAGCGCAGCGCGCAGCCCGGTGCAGCCCTGGCTTTCCCCTCGCCGCGCGCCCGCGCCCCCTTCCGCGTCCGCAACCAGAAGCCCAGCGCGGCGCCCGGAGCTGGACCCGCGCCCGCGCCGCTCCCGGGACCGCGACCTCGGCCGCCCCGCGATGACCGCGACCGCAGCCCTCCTGCCCGTCCTCCTGCTCCTGCTGGCCTTCGGCCACAGTGTCCATGGTGAGCTCCCGCCCCCCGCCCCGGCCCCGCTCCGGCGGCCCGGCTCGCGCCCCCTCTGGGGAAGCCTGCGACGCCCCCCGGCCGCCTGGTGCCCCGCGCGCCCCGTCCCATGCGCCCCAGCTCCGGCCCGTCCCGCCTAACCCTAAGCCCCGCGCGGTGCCGCCTCGCCCTCCCCGCCACCCGCGCATGCCAAGCCTCGCCCTGGGGTCTCGGGGGCGGGGGAGGTGTGGGACCCCCGCCCGCCCGCCCGCCCCCAGCCCTTTCCCGCCCCGCAGAAGTGACGCTCGCAGGGGTGTCGGTGCGCAGAGAGGAGGTATGGAGAAACGAGGTGATGCCCGGGAGCCCTGCGTGCAAATGTTCTGGGGTGCAACTTTGGGGTGTCGCTGCGTGCGCGTTCGGGAACAGGTCGGTGGGAGCCGCGGGGGGTGGCTTCGCCGTCGCAGCCCCCAATTCCCGCCGAGGAGCCCGGCGCGAGCCCCTCCCGCGTGGCGTTTCTCTAGGTGAGGGGCTGCGACACTTCAGTCTGCAGCGGCCATCTGTCTCTGACAGCGACAGGGTTGCCCCTTCCCGCAGTGCCCCCCGCCCCCACTGCACCAGTGCTGGGGGCGGGGGGTGCTGTCTGGAAAGCCCAGGAGCTCGACGAACTATAGGCACACAGTAGGCGCCTACAGAAGTGTCCAGTCTCTACAGTGTCTGAATTGCAGAAACGTGCTTTGCAAAAATCCTTGCGTCTTTTTAATATGACGAGTCTGGGGCAGGGAAACTGGGGGGATTTGACCTGCGCGCCTGGTTGAACTGGGATTAAGGCTTTAAAAAAATCGGGCTGCCTTACCTGTGGGGTGTGGGGCGAACCTGTCTGGCCTTTCCCGAAGCTGAATACCTCAAAACCTGCTCCCTGTTTTGGCTCACTTTGCAAAAGTGAGGGTTTGGCCGAGTGCCCAGGGGTCGAATCTCTCCACTCACTGCCTCCCCAGCCTCTCGTTTAGTGCTCGAGGTTTCCTTATTTTGGGGTGGGGGGAGGAATTTAGGCATCTGACTTGCTCCTGAGAACTGTGGTCACCCCGTGACCAGGAATATGGCAGATTTTTTTTCCCCTGAGTGCGCTGATGTGAAGTGCCTACTGTGTGCCAGGCCGGTGGGACCCCGGGGGGTCTTTGGCTCCGTTTGGGGGAAGATGGGGCTTTGCCTTGGCCTCTGGGGCCTTGTGGGGGTGAGTGGTGTAACCTTTCTTGTGCCTCAGGAGCTGAGTGCGTGCCAGCCTGCCACCCTCAAAATGGGCTCTGCGAGGATGACAATGTTTGCAGGTAACGGAGAGGCTCCCCGGAGGCAGTTTGTAGGAGGTCAGGGCAGAATCCTGGGGCGTCATGGCGTCAGGCAGAGAAAGGGGGGGCCTGGCCACCGGGCTGCAGCAAACCGCGCCTCGCCCCCGCAGGAAACTGGTGGGGGGTAGTGAGGGGGAGCAGAGGCGGAGGGGGAAGAGAGGGTGGAGGGCGGAAGGGTGGGGGCGACAGCCACGGCTCCTGTCTGCTGTCTCAGAAGTGGGGTGTGGGGAGAGCCCCTCACAGGGTGAGCTCACTGCAGGCCACTGCGGCAAAGTGTGGTGCCCCACCAGGCTCTTGGGGACCCCTCTGTGGGCCTCTGTTTAAGCTTCTCCATTCAGGTGTCTGGTATTTGCTTCCTGCGACCGGCTGGCCTGGTACTGTGCAAGGACAGACCCCCTCCCCCACCCCCCAGAAGGGACTTTGGCTCTACAGAAAGCAGCCTGAGCCCCTTCTCCACCCCTGCCCCCCTTCACGTGTCCCCATCTTTCTCCTCACCCCCACCCCTCCCCCACCACAGGTGCCAGCCTGGCTGGCAGGGCCCCCTGTGTGACCAATGCGTGACCTTTCCCGGCTGTGTTAACGGGCTCTGCGTGGAACCCTGGCAGTGCATTTGTGACGATGGCTGGAACGGGAACCTCTGTGACATAGGTTGGCATGGGCCCTCGCCCGCCCCACCCCTACCCCTGCCCCGGGCCGGCCACCTCCTCCCATCTGCCTCCCCTGCCACCTCATTCCCACACACCCAGGGTCCTGCATGGTAATGATCTGTTGATGGGCTTCCCGCTGGTGCCCAGAACCTCGCAGGTAGGGACTTAGCTTTGCTCTCCTCGGGCGCAGGATACCAGCACCCAGAGGGGAGGGGGCTGTCGGGGATCTGCCTGCTGAATAAAGCGTCAGAAAATAAGCACGTGCCACACAGAGCTCAGAGCAGGGAGACCTGGCCGACCTGCCCGGGTCACTGAAACTCAGAGAGGGGAAGGACTGGGGGGCGGGGGGTGTCACAGAGCTACGGTTCCCAGAAATTCACACACGAGGCTGTGAGCCCTAGTAGGTGAACTAGTCACCCCCCCCCCAACCAGTGACCGGGGCGGGGGGTGATGGGTGCCGAGGGGTGAGGGAGCAGGGGCTGAGGCCCAGCGGGAGGACGGGGCTGGTGCCTGGGGTGAGTCGTGGGGGGAGGCTGGGGGGTCTCAAAAAGCTGAGAAGTGCAGATTGGTGTTATCTGGTGATTTCATTAATTGATGCAATCTCTGTCCTCCATTATTACCCTGAGCGATTGAGAGCTGGCTGCCATTGCGTTTTCAGGCTGCAGAATGTCCATTTGAGTCCATTCTCATTTGGCAGAAGGGGCCCCGAAGCCGGGGCGAACTAGAGCCCTCAAAAAAAAAAAAAAATTCCCGACAGAGCGGGGCTGCCACAGGGCCTCTGCCCCTTGGTCTTCGACGTTAGCAGAGCTGATGGGAGAGAGCGAGAGGGAAATCGAGTCTCGAGGATGTAAAAGGCGCTGGTCAGGGGCACATAAGGAGTTGTGGGGAGAAAAGCCACTAAAACCCCTCCTTCTAGCCCCAGACATGGGGTGCTTCTCATCTGTGGCTGCTTCTAATCCCCTCCCTTAAGGAAAATTCGAGAGCCTCTTGTGACGGCCTCTGAGCCTCATACCCACGGCGTCATGTCCTTCCTACCTGAGCCCCCACCACACTGTCTCGGGTCCTCACGGCCCCCACCCCCCGACAGTGCAGGGTTTTCCCCGCTTTGACCGGCAACTCTGATGCCCCTCAGTGCGGCCCCCCCGGGGCTGCTTTGTGACCCAGAGGACCCCCAAAGGCTACCACGTGGGATCAGCCCGGAGCCCACCGTCTTTGGTGTCTGCTTCAGGATTGCCTCCCATGGAGTTTTCCAGACGAAATGTCCCCTCCTCGCTGGGGGGACAAAGCCCTCAGCTTGGGACGCCTTGTCTGGAGGAAGTAGCCCTCGGGGTGATTGCCCTCTCCCCTTCTCCCCACCCCGTCTCTGAGGCTCTGAGGCTGTCGGCCACAGCTGCTGGCCCAGGCAGAGACCCCCCACCCCCACCCCCCCAGCTCTCTCCTTGCCTTGGCTTAATCTACCCTCCTTTTGGGCAGAGGCCGGGGAGCGGGGAAGAGGCGGGTGCATCCTCTGGGCGTGAGGCTAGGTGCTGTGGGGGCAGGGGTGGTCGCCAAGTGTTTAGCTTAAAGATTCCGGGCGACGGCTGCTGGGAGCAGAGGACTGGGAGCCTACTGCTGAGGCCTCGCCTGCTAGAACATTCCGTGATGATAAATCCTCTCTGTTTCCTACACCAAGCCGGGCTCCCAGGGAGCACTTCGTGGGCTCGGCAGGGCCCACAGCCTTGCCCCGTGGCTGGATTGCACTCTTGCTTCCCCGAGGCTGCAAGTCTCTTTAAAAGACGGAACAAATCCGTACATGAGTGGCCTCAGCATCGGGGACCCCCACCCACCCACCCATTCGGCCTTAACTGGGTGCGTCTCTGGTTGGCCCCGGCTTTGCATTCGGCAGATGTAGGAACCCAAAGCTCCGAGGGCCCCAGAGACTGAGCAAGGGAGAGCCCCTCCTTTCGTACACGGGGAAAGTGAGGCACAGAGTGGGGAGGGGCTGGTCTCTGAGCCGCTGAGGCCAGGCACAGAGAGGGCCCTCCCGGCCCTGCCTGCGGGCTGGGGTCTCCGTCCGCGGAGGGCCCCTGGCCCAGGCCCCTCTGTTCAGGTGTCCCCTGTTTGCAGAGCCCCGCGTAATGAAGTGTCATGACGAGGTGTAAATAGGCGGTGGAAGTGTAGCAGCGTTCGTGGAAACCCACACGGACAGAACACTCAGTACTTCTCGTTTCGCTGCCTTCAAAAGATACAGCCTTTTTATCATGGGCCCCTCGGTTCAGATCCCCAGCACAGAAAGAGCGACCCCCAGGCGGTGGAGGCAGTGCCGGGGCTCAGTCAGGTCCCCTGATTCCCGACAGGAGTCTTCACATGTCCCCTTCCCCCGCCCGTGTGTGACGGAGGACTGTGAGGGGCAGCTGGTGTTTCTAACAGCTGGGCTGCACGACTGCCCTGACTGGCAGGGACCCCCCCCAACAGGGGAGGTGGAAAACTCCTCCTGGGGTTGGGGGGGGGCAGGCAGGCACTAGGGAGGAGCCTGGGCTGGGCACGCGCCCTCGTGGGGGAGGGAAGGGGTCCGCAGTAAAGGTCAGGCTCCTGGACTGAAGGGGTGAGCCGGCGCCAGGACAGGCGGTCAGCTTTCCTGGGTGGAGGATCGGTGGGTGGCCGTGACTTTCTGTCTCGGCGACCTAACACGGGGGCGCCCCCTCGGGCCCCTGAGCAGCTTGCTCACTGCAGAGTCTGGGGGGCTCGCTCACGCTCTTACTCGGGACTCCACTCGGTGACCGTTGGCGGTGAGTGCCCACAAACAGAGACATCCGGGCAGCTTGCTTGGGGTCCCCGCCTGCCCGGCCCGAGGGCTCTGCCCCCCGCCCAGAAAGCTCTCCTTCCAGCCCGTCCCCTCCCCCACCACCCTGGGGGAAGGCAGGGGTCACAAAGTCTGCTCCTCTCCCCCCCCCACAGACGTCCGCGCTTGCGCCTCCACCCCCTGCCTCAACAATGGGACCTGCGTGAACCTGGACAGCGGCCTCTACGCGTGCTCCTGCGCCCCCGGGTTCTCCGGCAAGGACTGCCAGGAGAAGGCTGGGCCCTGTGTCATCAACGGGTAAATATCCTTCCCGAGCCTGTGCGATCCGATGAGTGCTGCTTTGATTCCCGCCTCACACCCCTGACGCCCTTTCGGCCCAGCCTGCTTGGACCCCTCACCTGACAAAGGGCCAAGTAAGTGCCCGTCGCTCAGGCCCCCGAAGGGCAGGGGGCGCGCCCCAGATCGGGCCGCTTCTGGGGGACTGTGAGGGCTCCCTATTTTCTGACGTGGCCCCCAAGGTGATTTCCTACTCCCTTGACGCCCCCAAGGCCCGGGGTATGTGTGTGTGTGTGTGTGTATGTGTGTGTGAGTGAGGGCAGACGGGCCTGCTACCCAAGCTGGGAACGGCATCGTGTTCCAAGGGCCGCCTGGGAAACCAGACTTCCGGAAGGGCCGGGCTGTCTGTGGAGGCCCCTCACTGCATTTTAGGGTGTGATTCGGGGGAACTGGTGGGCTCTGCGGCCGGGTGTTCGAGGATGCCTTGGGGGGGATCTGCTCGGCTGAGGGGATGGAGCAGGTGGGCGGGGAGGACTCGCCATAAAGGTTGGGGGGGGTGGTGTCCAGCTCTTAGCGACCCTCAGCGGGGCAGGGGCTCTGGGACTTTCCGGGCAGTGGGCACAGCAGTCAGAAAGGACGCTTGCTCCGGCAGCAAAGCACTTCCGGCCCTTATCTGTTGAGCTCGCCCAGCCCTGAGCCCGGGCTTAGGCGGGGGCGGGGGCGAGAATGCAGACGGAGCAGGGTCCTGGGCCCCGAGCTGGGGGCGGAGGAGATAGAAGCCACAGTCCACAGTGAGCTTATCTTGACGTGGCATTCCAGGGGGGGGCGGGGAGGACCCTGGAGCCGGCCAGGCCACAAACAGGCATTTTTGTAGCATCTAAATATCAGTGTTGGGGGTGGGGGGGTCCACAGCCAGCGTCCACGTCTGCTTCTGAGCGGGAAGGGAGAATACAGAGCGAGACCTTTAAAATGTTTCGCTTTTTCTCTCCCACCGACTTGAACCAGACCGTCAAAATAGAGCCCGAGGTCCTTGAAGTTCCTTCACAGCCCAGCTCCTAGGCGGCCCTCGCTCCCTGAAGCGGCAGTGCCGGTTTCTTGAGCTCAGAGCCCCTTTCTTCCCTGGGCTCTGGCATTTATCAGATGACAAAGGGTCTCTGCTCGTTTAAAAGCACTTACGTTAAATGCTCCCGCGCTCTGCTTTGAGCAAACAGTTTTGGTCAGCGAGCCGAGCCGCACTTGGGTGAATGGACCACTGTTAAACAGCGGGGCACAGACCCCCGCCAGGCGGCAGGGACAGCCTGGGGGGTTCCTTCGCTCTGAGTGTCCCTAAGGTTTCCAGTACAATAGTCCGCAGGCTCTCTGTGCCAAGTAACGATGGTGGTGGGGGGGCGTAACAATGGGAGGGAGGCGGCGAGGTGAGGGAAGAGGGGGAGCGAGACCCGGCTCTGCCCAGCGGCCCCTGGGGATGGGGCGAAGGGAGGGGGCTCCCTGCAGCCCTGGGTCATCGCTAACTTTGCCTCTCTCAGCCTCAGTTTCCCCACCCGCCCACCAGTGACTCACCACCAGGCCTCTGGGCGGAGAGAGCACTGAAGAGGCAGGACAGGAGACGGGCGCCGGCTCAGGAGGCCAGGCGTGCGTGCGTGCCCGGCCCGGACAGCCTCCCTGGGCACCGCCGTCCTAGCCCAGCCCCCCGAGGGCCCTTTACCGTGTCCCCCGTTGTGTCGCAGGTCCCCCTGCCAGCACGGAGGCACCTGCGTGGATGACGAGGGCCGGGCCTCCCGGGCCTCCTGCCTGTGCACACCTGGCTTCTCAGGCAATTTCTGCGAGATCGTGGCCAACAGCTGCACCCCCAACCCGTGCGAGAACGAGGGCATCTGCACCGACATCGGGGGCGACTTCCGTTGCCGCTGCCCCGCCGGCTTCATGGACAAGACCTGCAGCCGCCCCGTGGGCAACTGCGCCACCATGCCGTGCCTCAACGGGGGCACCTGCCTGCAGCATGGCCAGGTGAGGTACGAGTGTGTGTGCAAGCCCGAGTTCGCGGGCCCCACCTGCGGCCGGAAGCGCGCGCCGGGCCCCCAGCAGGTCACCCGTCTGCCCAGCGGGTACGGGCTGACCTACCGCCTGACCCCCGGGGTGCACGAGCTGCCGGTGCCGCAGCCGGAGCACCGCGTCCTGAAAGTATCCATGAAGGAGCTCAACAAGAGCACCCCCCTCCTCTCCGAGGGCCAGGCCATCTGCTTCACCGTCCTGGGCGTGCTGACCAGCCTGGTGGTGCTGGGGACCGTGGGCATCGTCTTCCTCAACAAGTGCGAGGCCTGGGTGTCCAACCTGCGCTACAGCCACATGCTGCACAAGAAGAGGGACTTCCTCCTGCAGTGCAACAGTGGGGAGGACCTGGCCGTCAACATCATCTTCCCCGAGAAGATCGACATGACCACCTTCAGCAAGGAGGCGGGCGAAGACGACATCTAAGCGGCGTCCCCAGCGGCCCCTCCGTGTTCTCGGGGTCCCTCAGAGCTCACTATATGCGGTCTGTCCTCCTCGCTGTGCTGGAGTTCGCTGTCCTCTGTGTCGAGTCTGGTGAACGCTATGCTTCTGTATATTACCTCTGTGTTGCCGTGTGACAAAAAAAAAAAAGAACCCTCTTTCTCTCTCTTAATGCATGATCGAAAATAATAACACGAGTTTCATCTTTAAACGAGTAAACAGAAATTAAGTATGTGATTCTAAACTCTAAACTTAACGTAAAATCAAAAAAGACCAAAAAAAAACAAGGCAACAGAGCCGGGGCTGGGCGCCGACGCCCCTCTCTCTCTCTTCCGGGAGGGGGCTCGGCCACGGTCCTCGTGAAACCATTACGAGTGTCGCGCATGACCGCTCACTGTGACAAAGGCAAAAATCTCTTTCGTTCGTTAATGTTCACACGCCACATCCAACGCGCACTCACATCAAGTCCAGCAACCGCAACCCTTAGATCTTTCTGACTGATTTGAGATTTTGCGGAGTGCCGAGGCCGTGTGTCAGACAGAGAGAGAGAGAGAGAGAGAGAGCCCCGGCTTGGCTGCTGGGGGGGGAGGGATGGGGCCAGGGCCTCGTCCCAGCCCTGCCGCTAACTCGCTGTGTGATCCTTGGCGAGCCCCCGCCCCCAGCCCACCTTCTGCCCCTCTCGAGGGAAGGAGTGACCATCCAAATTCTCTCTGGCTCTAAAAGTCTGAATTAGGAACGAAGGGATACGAACCAAACCAGTTTCTGACCGAAGAAATTCGGGTCTGATGGAGACTCAGGTCCCATCCCAAGACCCACAGGTTTTGGCCTATCCTGGATGCAAACTTGATGCACTGAGATTGATCGCAACTGCCTTTCTCGAAGGGGGGGGAGGGGGGGAGGATGGGGAGGGGGCCTCCTGGCCCGCTTTCCCTCTGGAAACGATTGGCTCCCCCCTTTGAGTCACAGAGTGCAGTCTGGAGTTGCCACTTGGGCAGCCCCTCCCCCAGTCCTTGCACTTTATCTGCCTCCTACCCTGTAGATTAGATGGTCCCTTGAAATTTCAATGCACCTCAAACCGCAAGTGCCCCTGGCAAATCTGAGCGGCAACACCCGCCCTCACCAAGGTTTTCACAGAGTTTAGTGGAAATTGACGCTTGGGGGGCGTTTTTTCTAGTTCTGTGGCCAAAGGTACCAGACCTGGTCTACACAGCTATGGATTTAATTTGTGTTGCTGAGTTAATAACTCTCAGATCCCGAAAGACCTAGCCAGCTTCTGAATTATAAATTTGACTTTTTTTTTTAAGAGAGCATCTATTTTTTTTGCAAAAATAGAAAGAAATGGGACAGAGCTCTGTTTAGCTCTCCAGCTCGTAGGGTTGGGTAGCTAAACAGCCCTTGGGTACCAGTGAGAAATATTTTGCTTCTTAAATTATTTGGACAGGAAGCTCTACTCTTAGCTTTATTGAGTATTACCTGCTGTATTCACCTAGCTCCAAGTATTTATTTCCAAGTCGTCATCACCATCTTCCTGGTCATTCTGATCACCCACACACGTACACGTGCGCCACCGTCATCACACGCCCATCCACATCACCGTTGGCCACCGGCCGCTGTCCCCAATCCCTCGTCATGGCCCCCAGCCCCCGAGCCCCTGCCACCCGCTCCCACCCCCAGCCTCCGATAGCCCCCGCCCCACTTCCTCCAGCGTCACGTCATCTGCTCATCACCTCATCCCATTCTGCGTTCGTTTTGAGAAATAAAAAACTAAAAAAGACAAAAAAAAAGAACCGTTAGCATGTGTGCCAGGCGGGTGTCCCGCACCCGCCTGGCCTCTCTCACGTGAGACCTTGACCGAGTCCGCTAACTGTTCTGATCCAGTTTCCCCCAAACACGAAATTCCGAGATTGGCCCAAGCGATCCAATTCTCTCGTTACGCTCTTTCCATCTCCACGCTGTCGAGGAACAGCCCGGCCCCGCCCCTCCCTGGGGTCAGGGGCAAGTGTCCCGCTGTCCTCGATCAGCGCCTCACCGATCCACCCACCCGTCCCCCATGCATTTGATCAGGAAGCATTTTGGACACCTGCTGCGTGCAAGGCAGTGTTCGGGGGCCTGTGTGACACGCAGGATGAGGGGCAGTCTGGGGGCGGCGCGGACACACCCGTGCCCCCGGCCAGCCCAGCAGTGCAGGTAAAACGCCGTGGGAGCAGAGGGGTCCTGAGCGGACGCCTCCCTTACAGCCTGACCATCTGAACTTCCCACGAGACTAACAGCCTATTACCCGCACACGACGAGGCCGCCCCACCCAAATTCCACCGCGCCCAGTGGCGCCCATCCCGCGAAATCAGAACAGTGTCCGCGACCTCGACACGGTCTTCACGTCACGCAGAAGTGGTCCATTCCATCCTCTATGGGGTAACCATATTCTGCTGAGAGTGTCAGAACCTCTGGCTGCCCAGCGCGCCTCGGCGTGTTTGGAGTAGTGTGTAGTTTACGTAACAAACGGAGAAGCTCAAAGCTAGCTGTCGGAGACATTATCACCAATTCGGTCCCAAAATGGAGAGAGGAGGCGGCGTCACAATCTGTAACCAAAAGAAATTTCAAAAATGTCAATGACGCTCTTTTTAGCTTTTCCGTTTACTATAACCCAGACAAGCAAAAAATTTTGTTTATTGAAAAATAAACAAAACCCAAGGGCTATTGGTGTGTTTCTTTGATTTGCTGTGCGCCCGGCTCCAGCCGTCCCATGCCCGCTGCTGGCCTCAGCCCCCGGCAAGGGGGTCAGCGGCCCAGACTTCGGAGGGCAGTGCTCTGGCCCCATCCCGCTCTTCGCACGTGGCGAGGAGACTCACAGGCTGAGACGAGCCCATCCGGCCCCTTCCTGAGATACACGCTGGGTGCCCCGGGCCTGGGAATTTCCTGCCCGGTCGGCCCCACCCCGAGGGCCTGCACAGGCCCCTCCCCTGCGTCTGTTTCGGATAGTGGCTGTTCGTGGGTGGTGTGGCCGGAGCTAGAGGCCCAGAGAGAGGGGGCGAGGGGTGGGGGCCCCATGCATGAGCACGCCAGCGGGGAGGGCCAGCTCTCCCGCTAGGCACCAGGTCCCAGCCCAGAACTCCCAGGGGTTTGAGAATGCCAGCCTGTTCTGGTCCTTCCAGAACTCAGGGAAGGTGGGACTCGGCCGGGTGAGGGAGTAGAACAGATTTAGTTGGATGCTGAGGGGTCTTGGAGCTTGCAGACTTTGGCACGTCAGTCTAGGAGCCCTGTGTCTGCTCCTGACTTGGGCCTTTCGCGCAGGGGGAGGGACCTGCCTCTCTTCTAGGCCTGGCCTCGGGTCACAGGTTTGCACCCCCAGCTTGGTAGAGCCACCCGTTTGAGTCCCCATGTCGTGCCTGACCACCCACCAGAGAGGGGCCGGCCAGAACCCTCCCCCTGGACACAGGAGGTCCGGATCCCTGCTGGCCCAGGAGGTGGCACTGGGGGGGACCCTCCCCGCTGCCTTCCACTGCCTGCCCCTCCTCTGCCGGGCTGTCCTCTGCCAGGCCACTGCCTCTGCCCACCCAGCTGTCCAGCCAGGACCCGGGTGTCCCTGAGACACCTCCCTCCTCCACCCTGTGCTGCTCTGTTCTCAGTAGGTGTGTGGGGGTCCTGTCAAGGACGGAGACACACAAGAGGGAGGGACAAGTGGGTACAGCCTCAGAGATGATGCTGTTCTGCAAACTATAAGAAAATAAGAGGGAAAGGTTGAGGTAGCACATGTAGAAACTTGTAAGAAAGGGATGAATTTCCCAGGAAAATATTTATTAACCAAATGTGGGCAGCGGGAATACACGGATCACCTGGGAGAAGACTCCCCTGGTGGGCCAGCTTTCTGTGACCCGACTCCAGGTCTAGAACATTCGACCCTTCGACCAAACAGGAGGCTCCCAGGCAGAGACAGGGTTCCGGAGCGGTGGAAAAAGAGAAGAGGAAGACGTTTCAGGTCTTTTTCAAAGTCGGGAGAACCCCAGTGCTAAGACCTGCCAAAGGAAAGGAAAAGAAAGCCATTGTCCTATCTCGCGAACAGAGAGACAAAAATCCTCAATAAAATAACAAATCAAAAACAGGCAAATGCTTTTTAAAAAAATCATGACCAAGTAGAGCATTTTCCGGGAAAGCAAATGTAATTTACTGTCAGTAAATGTATTCATAGACAGTGACCCCGGAGGGCCGGGCAGGCACGGAGCGATGGCGGGCCCGTGAGCCTCACCGGGGTCAGCCAGGTGACCTGGCGGAGAAGCCCAGACAGAGAACCCTGGACGCATGGGCTGGGGTAGCAGAAGAGGGTGGCTGGACAAGGGAGTCCGGACCGGGAACTGGGTGCTGCAGGGATGAGGAGCGTGGGGGGCCCAAGAACGGGGAAGGCCCAGAAGCGGGGCAGGTGGGACGAGCATGGGCGACATGCGTCAGGGGGATGGTGGCTGTAAGAGGTTCCTGCGCGGCGTCCCAAGGGCAGAGCCAGCCGAGGAAGATACCCCGTGAACTCCAAGTGCAAGGAGCCCCCAGAGCCGCTTGTGGGCAGCAGGTGGCTGGCCGCTTCCTGGAGGACAGTGAGGAGGGGGCGCAGGCGGACAGGGAGTGCAGAAGGGAGGGCCCTCAGCACGGAGCAGCCGGCAGGGCAGGGCCAGGTAGGAGCCGGGTTTCACCAGGAGCCGTGGGTCCAGGGGTGTCCGCTAAGCCCACTTCAGATCCCGTCAAGCTCCTGATCAAAGGTCATGCCCTGTGTCCTTCTTGCCTGCAGCCACGCTCTCCCCCTGCTGAAGAACAAAGCATTCACCCGGTATCCCGCCCAGGACCCTCAGTCTAGGTCACAAGAGGGAGGAGGTGAAGACCCAACCACCCCAGTCGGTGGGCCGGGAACTCCCAGCTGATCTGGATCTGCCAAGGGCTCTGCTTTGAAGCGTGTTTGGCCCCGGATCCGATGTGGCTGTGCCGTGACCACGGTGAAGATGCAAACGTAACTATGGACAAAGTGTCAGCCCAAAAACTAGAGCAAAAGAAAAAACATATATATAATACCACTTCAAAGAAATCGATGCCAAAAGGAATTGGACAAAACACATTCCTAAGTTTTTTAAAAATCTAAGCAATCTAGGACAAGGTATATATATCCTTAACATCACATAGAATGTCTGTCTTAAACAGCGGATAGTATCCATCCTACTGATTATTAAAGTCGAAGGCAGGTAAAGCCGTGCGTTATCCAGCAGTAACGGGCTCTGGCTGCTGAGTCAGAGGGGCCTGCCTTTCCGTGTGTGGCTCTGTCCTTGAGCCATCTATTGCCTTTTACTTCCTCGTCTGCAAAGGAGCAGCGTCTCAGTCGGCTCCGACAACCAGAGCAAAATCCCACAGACCTGGGGCTTACACAATAGACGCTTATTTGTTCCGGGGTGGTTGGGTGCTGGCAAAGGCCCTCTTCCTGGCTTGCAGATGGCTGCCATCTTGCTGCATCCTCATGCGGCAGTGAGAGAGAGAGACAGACAGAACGCAACCTCTGTGGTCTCTTCTTACAAGGCCACTAATCCCATCCTGAGGACCCTCATGACCTAATCACCTCCCAAAGGTCCCAACTAAGGTGCCATCACAATGGGGGTTGAAGCGTCAACATCTGAACTCTGGTGGGGATTGGGAGGGCACAGTCGGTCTGCAGCAAGCCAAAAGGGACAGCAATCCCTACCACTATCGTTCTAGAACTTCTAGCCAATGAAATAGACAAGAAAAACAAAACAAAACAAAAACACAATGAGGTGTGATTATTAGAAAGTAGATTAAATGATGATGATTTTTTTTTTTATTTAATAAGGTTTTATTTTTCAAAATGTGCAGTTGGTGGGATCTGTTCGTGCATCTTCACCAGCAGCTGGGGCATCTCCACTCTTGGTGTTTCTTTGAAACAATTGAAAACAATTACTTGCGCTCTGTGCTTTGAAACCAGTTTAATAAGTCCTTTACTAAGGAGCTCCTGAAGCGCTGCCCTGGCCAGGGAACCTCGAATCTTCAGTCTCTCAGAAACAACAGCTGGAGTTACAAGCTTATAATTGGGAACTTCCTTACAGAGTTTGTCGTATGTTGCTTTGTCAAACAAGACCAGGTTATTGAGCTTGTCCCGAACTTTGCCTTTGGACCACTTCTTCTTTTTGGCCTTGCCTCCAGATTTATTCACTGGCTCTTCGTCTTTTTTGGCCGATTTCCTGGCATCTTTCTTCTTCTTGTTGTCCTTGGGCGGCATAGCTAAGCTCAGAGAGCAGCGGCCGCCCCTGCAACCTCGCTAAGATGTCAGACGAAAAGGAAGCCGATGATTATTTTTTTTAAAGTAGGCTTCACGTCCAGCACAGAGCTCAATGCAGGGCTTGAACTCACGACCCTGAGATTAAGAGTCGGATGCTGAGCTGACTGAGCCACCTGGGTGCCCCTAGATTAGACAATTAATTATTACAGATGATATTACTCTCTGCCACAAAAACACAAGAGAATGAGCTGATGGTGACATGGAAGTCGGCAAGATAGCACACATACCCACCACATATAAAAGCCAATAACATGTTCAAAACATAAAATGATGTAAGACCCTGAAGTTATAAAGATGCTAATTATTCCTTACAATTCATGGTTAAGTTTAATGCTACTTACTTCTATTAGATCACTAGAGGGGCACCTGTGTGGCTTAGTCGGTTAAGCGTCCGACTTTTGCTTAGGTCATGATCTCGCGGTTCATGGGTTCGAGCCCCGCATCGGGCTCTGTGCTGACTGCCAGCTCAGAACCTGGAGCCTGTTTCAGTCTGTGACTCCTTCTCTCTCTGACCCTCCCCTGCTCACGCTGTCTATCTCTCTCTCTCCTAGAAATAAATAAAAATGACAAAAAAAAAATTTTTAGATCACTAGACACCACGGTCCTAAACTTGATCTGAAAACCGTGAAGTGGTAAGAAAACCGAAAAAAAAAAAAAAAAACCCTTGAAGAGGCAAGTTGCACCATCAGGTGTTATTATGACAGAAAGCCATGCGAATTGAAATAGTGTGTCGTGCACAGAGCAGACGCAGGGCCTGACTTTCCAAACAGGGGGACAGACCGATGTCTCATGACTGTCAGCGCGGTAGGAATCTCATCTTCGGCCTCACCTCCGTGTTCACAAATGTGGAAACGGAGACAAAAGACGAACTAGTTCAAAGTTCTCACCCGAAGACAACTTTGTCCCTCGGGAGATGTTTGACAACATGGAGTCTTTGTTTCATTGTCAAAACTGGACGGGGGTTACTGGCACCTGAGGAGTGGACACCAGGGATGCTAACCGGCCTACAGAGATGAGGCAGCCCGGAGACCAAGAGCTATGTGGCTCCAAATACTGACTCTGCCCATGTGGAGAAACCCAGGCCTTGGGTGATGGGGACCAAAGGATTAGGAGCAAAGAACATTCTACAGCGGCGCCCCGCGGGGTGCTTCACGCGCCAGGTCTGCTGAGTTGCAACTGACTTACAACGTGGTGTAGGTTTCCAACGTGCAAGGTGATGATGCGACGCATGTATCCATCGCAGAGTCATTACCGTAATGAGGTCAGTTAGCACATCCTTCACTTCCCATAATGACCATTTTTTTGAGTTGTGGAGACAACAGTGAAGATCTATTCTCCAGGTGAGTTTCAAAGGGACAACACAGTGTCGACACCTGCGGTCACCGCGCTGTCCCTGAGCTCCTCAGCCCTACCTGCCTCAGCACGGGTAGTTTGTACCCTTGGCCAGCATCTCCCCGTCCCCTCCATGCCCACCCATGGCATCGCTGTCCACTCTCTGGTTCTGAGTCCCACTTCAGATCCCACACGTGAGTGAGATCATGCAGTGCTTGTGTTTTTCTTATTGCTCTTAGTCCAATGCTGCAGATTCAGCTATGCTTCCACAAACGACCTCCTTCCTTTTTATGGCTGAATAATATTCCACTGTGAGTGTATTGTGTGTGTGTGTGTGTGTGTGTACACACATTTTCTTTTTTTATTCATCCATCAGTGGGCACTTTTGTCCTCTCCATGTTTTCACTATCGTAAATAATTCTGCAATGATTTTATTTTCTTTGGATACACAGACATACCTCAGAGATATTGTGGGCTTGGTTCCAGACCACCACCATAAGGCAAAAGTTGGGGTGCCTGGGTGGCTAGAGTCGGCTAAGCATCCAACTCTTTCACAAAATTGTTTTTCTGGGGTGCCTGGGCGGCTCAGTCAGTTAAGTGTCTGACTTCGGCTCAGGTCACGATCTCACGGTTCATGGGTTTGAGCTCCGCGTTGGGCTTTGTACTGACAGCTCAGAGCCTGGAGCCTATTTCGAATTCTGTGTCTCCCTCTCTCTCTGACCCTGCCCTATTCACACTGTCTCTCTCTCTCTCTCAGAAATAAATAAAAAACATTAAAAAATTGTTTTTCCATTTATTTATTCTTGAGCGACAGAGAGAGACAGAGCACAAGCAGGGCAGGGGCAGAGAGAGGGAGATGTAGAAACCGAAGCAGGCTCTGCTCTGTCGGAACAGAGGCCGACACAGGGCTCGAACCCACAAACAGTGAGGTCACGACCTGAGTCGAAGTCAGACGCCTAACCAACTGAGCCTCCCAGAAGCCCCAATAAGCATCCAACTCTTGATCTCGGCTCAGGTCACGATCTCACAGTTCATGGGTTCAAGCCCTGCATTGAGCTCTGTGCTGACAGCTCTCTTGGGATCCTCTCTCTCCCTCTCTTTCTCTTTCTGGCTCCCTCCAAATAAATAAATAAATAAACTTTTAAAAAAGGCATATGTTGCATTAAACCAGTCAATGTATTTTTTGTTTCCCCATTGCATTTTTTTTTTATCATGTAGTTTAACTATGGTTCAGAAAAAAATTGAGTGAACGTTTTTTTCTCTGAAAAAACATACCGACTGTGTGTGTAGGCTGTAGTTATTTGGGGTGGAGGGGCTAGTAAGCTATTGCCCTATTCTCTATTCTGAAAATCATAAAAAGCCCCTGGTCTCATCTGATCATGTAGAGATGCAGGTGCTCCAAAGGACTGAGAATGAATGCAAGAAAGGCAAAGACTGCAAAGTGAAGGGCATGCAACAGGCTCTAAGAGAAAGTCTTGGAAATAACCTCAAGTGGCAACAGGGAACATTTGGCTGGAACTTGAAATCCTGTTCAGTCATTCTTGTCTTTCACTCCGGGTTTAAGGGTGCACGTGAACTCAGTGGAATTGACATTTCCCTTTATGTCTGTAGGTGCTTCTCGGTGCGGCTCTTTCACTTCCTCGCCTGTGGCCCAGGCTCACACTACCGTCGGCAGCTCTTGGGCAATCTTCCTGAATGCCGCCAGCTGCTGCTTCTTCAAAGCAAGCAAGGGCATTTCTGAGGACGTCTTCCGGCTCCGTGCCATTTAGTTTTTTGCCAAGCATATGAAAAACATGGCGCCGTGCATGAGCCCAGAGCCTTGTTCATTGTGGTGTCCACTATGTCATCATCTGGATTTGTCCCCAGGGAGGCGAGCGTATCAGGAAAACCCTTGTCAAAATGCCAACAGAGCTAGAAAAAACGACCCTAAACCATGTAGGGAACTGTGGAAGACCTCAAACAGCCGAAGCAATCGTCGAAAACAAAAATGGAGGATTTCAAGTTGTATTACAAAGCGGTAGTGATCAAAACAGTATGGTACGGGCATAAAAATAGACACACAGCTCAGTGGAATAGAACAGAAAACCCAGAAACAAAGCCATAGTTATATGCTCATTAATCTTTGACAAAGCAGGAAAGAATAGGCAATGGGAAAAAGACCGTCTCTTCAACAAATGCTGTTGGGAAAACTAGACGGTGACAGGCAGAAGAATGAAAGTGGATCACTTTCTTACATCGTGCACAAAAGTAAACTGAAAATGGAGGAAAGACCCAATGTGAGCCCTGAAACCATAACAATCATAGAAGAGAGTCCAGGCAGCAATTTCTCTGACATCGGCTGTAGCGACATTTTTCTAGTTATGTTTCCTGAGGCAAGGGAGATGAAAGCAAAATTAAACCATTGGGACCTCATCAAAATAAAAAGCTTCTGCACAGCAAAGGAAATAATCAACAAAACTAAAAGGCAGCCCACTGAATTGGAGAAGGTATTTGCAAATGACATACCCAATAAAGGGTTAGTATCCAAAATAAATAAAGAACTGATACAACTCAATACCCAAAAAGAATCCAATTAAAAGTGGGCAGAGGACATGAACAGACATTTCTCCAAAGAAGGCATCCAGAGGGCCAACAGACACAGGAAAAGGTGCTCAACATCACTGATCACCAGGGAAATGCAAATCAAAACTACAGTGAGATATCACCGCACACCTGTCAGAATGGCTGAAATCAACAACACAAGAAACAACAGGTGTTGGCGAGGATGTGGAGAAAGGGGGCCCCTCGCGCACTGTCGGTGGGAATGTAAATGGTGCAGCCCCTCTGGAAAACAGTATGGAGTTTCCTTAAATAGTTAAAAACTAGAGCTACTCTATGCTCCAATAATCACACTACTGGGTATTTACCCCCAAGATACAAAAACGCTAATTCAAAGGGACACATGTGCTCCTATGTTTATAGCAGCGCTATTTACAATAGCCAAAATATGATGGTCACCTGGGTGGTCAGTCGGTTGAGCGCTAGACTCTTGATTTGGGCTTGGGTCATGATCTCACGGTTCATGGGATCGAGCCCCACATCAGGCTCTGAGCTGACAGCATGGAAGCTAGTTGGGATTTTCTCTCTCTCTGACTCTCTGCCCCTCCCCCACTCATGTGGCTGTGCAAGTGCGTTCTCTCTCTCTCTCAAAATAAATAAATAAACTTCAAAAAATTCAATAGCCAAGATAAGGAAGCAGCCCAAGCGTCCATGGACTGACGAATGGAGAAAGAAGATGTGGTTTATATAGACAGTGGAATATTACTCAGCCATAAAGAGAAAGAAATCTTGCCATTTGCAACAACATGGATGGATGTAAAGAGTATAATGCTAAGCAAAAGAAGTCAGTCAGGGAAAGATAAAAACCATACGATTTCCTTCATATGTGGAGTTTATGGGGAAAAAAACCCCCACGAATGAGCAAAGGGGGAGAAAAGAGAGAGTGAGAGAGAGAGGCAAACCAAGAAACAGTCTCTTAACTACAGAGCACACACCGATGGGGACCTGCTGTGGGGGATGGGGATTCAAGAGTGTGCGTACCGCAATGAGAAAAAACTTGGAATGAGGGAGTGAGCCCGGCTGGTCAGGGTGATCCCAACCGGGAGCTTGTCACCTTCGCCGACACGCTGGGCACGCTGCGTGGCAAGACGTTGCCATTGAACCCCAGTACAGAGGTTTTCTTCTCTACTGCCCCCAGTATACAACTATAGATATGTTTTTGTGTGGTTCCCCTCCCAAAAATGAAATGATAAAAAAAAATAGAGGCGCCTGAATGGCTTAGTAGATGGAGCATCCAACTCTTGATCTCAGGTCTTGGTCTTAGAGTCATGAGTTCAAGCCCTGCGTTGGGCATGCACCCTACTTAAAGAAAAGAAAAGAAAAGAAAAGGGAAGAAAGAAAAGGGAAAAGAGAAAAAAAAACAGCAAAAAGAAACAAATACAATTTAAAAAGAAAAGGGGGGCGCCTGGGAGGTTCAGTCCGTGGAGTGTCCAACTTCAGCTCAGGTTGTGATCTCCTGGTTCATGAGTTCGAGCCCCATGTCGGGCTCTGTGCTCACAGCTCAGAGCCTGGAGCCTGCCTGGGATTCTGTGTCTCCCTCTCTCTGCCCCTCCCCGGCTAGCACTCTGTCTCTCTCTGTCTCTGTCTCTCTCTCTCTCTCTCCTTCTCAAAAATAAAATAAAGAACAAAACAAATTTTAAATAAAGAAAAATGTGGTGATGACTAGATTATCCTTAGGACTCTGTATTAACTCTATAATGTTCTTGACATTTAAAAAGCATATTGTCACAGACATTTGGTTAACATTTCACAACTGAACACGTATGTGTGTTGCTTACATATATGTAATTACTGTAAACATCTGTATGAGCTGGGATTTTGTTTTTATTTTGAAATGGGAGCTTTTATGTTTAGAAGTTCGTTAAAAACTAAATTGTTTCTCTAAGAGAAGAAAAGCCTCCTAGAAAAAAAATGTTATATTCACACTATATTGAAGTCTATTGAGTGTGTAAGAGGATTATGTCTAAAGAAGCAACGCACATGCCTTAATTTAAAAATCATCATTTCTAAAATGCTAACCATCATCCGAGCCCTCAGCCAGTCAGCATCTTTTGCTGGTGGAGGGCCTGCCTCGATGGCGCTGGCTGCCGGCTGGGCAGGTGGGGGCTGGAGGCTGGGGAGGCCGTGGCGACTTTTTTTTTTTTAACTTTTTGAAACGTGTTTATTTCTTTTTGAGAGAGAGAGAGAGCATGAGCAGAGGAGCGGCAGAGAGAGAGGGAGACACAGAATCCAAAGCAGGCTCCACGCTCTGAGCTGTCAGCACAGAGCTTGATGCGGAGCTCGAACCCATGAACTGTGAGATCATGACCTGAGCTGATCATGACCCGGTGCTTAACCGACTGAGCCACCCAGGCGCCCTGACCATGGTAACTTCTGAACAGAAGACGACAATGACGTCCGCCGTGGGGTGAACTCCGTCTTCAGGAACGACTTCTCTGCGGCCTGCGATGCCCTGACAGCATTGTGCCCACAACAGAACCGCTCTGAACACAGGGGTCCATCCTCTCAGGCCCCGCAGCCGCGGGATCGGCTCAGTGTGTGTGACAGTCTGCGTCCCCTGTCGTCATGTCAATGACCTTCGCGGCGTCTCCACCCACAGCAGATTCCATCTCAAGGGTCCACGTGCTGTGCCCGCCCGTCAGAAGCAGCGCCTCACCCTCCCCAGCTCGGTCGTGAGCTTGTAGCACTTCGGTCACGTGCCCAGGCCCCTTTCCGGTCCGCACTGCTTCCCCCGCGTCTGCAGTGACTTCCTCCCCTGAGTCGGGAGCCCCTCGCTGTCACGCAACTGCCTCCAGGCCCCTGTTCGTATTTTGAGCTCTTCCCGTGAACCACTAATGTTCTTTTTTTTTTTTTTTAGTATTTACTTTTGAGAGAGAGAGAGTGGGGGGGAACAGAGAGAGACAGAGGATACCAAACGGGCTCTGTACTGTCAGCAGTGAGTCCAGCACGGGGCTCAAACTCATGAACCATGAGATCATGACCTGAGCCAGAATCAGACGCTCAACCAGCTGAGCCACCCAGCTCCACCCACGAATGCTTCTTCTTTTAATGTTTTACTTATCTCTGAGAGGAGAGAGAGAGAGACAGCATGAGCAGGGGAGGGTCAGAGAGAGAGGCAGACACAGAATCTGAAACAGGCTCCAGGCCCCGAGCTGTTAGCATAGAGCCCGATGTGGGGCTCGAACCCACAAACCATGAGATCATGACCTGAGCTGAAGTTGGACGTTTAACTAACTGAGCCACCCAAGCGCCCCAAATCACGGATGTTCTTAATGGCATCTAGGGTGGTGACTCCTTTCCAGAAGGTTTTCAGTGTACTGTGCCCGGATCCATCAAGGAATCACTGCCTACAGAGGCTACAGCCTTACAACATGCGTTTCTTAAATACTAAGACTCAAGAGTCAAAGTGGCTGCTCGCTCCAGGGTCTTAGGATGGACGTTGGGCCAGTGGGACGAACACGTGACTCTCTTCGTCCGTCTCCATCGGACCCTTGGGCACCCGGTGCACCGTCAATGAGCAGTCACGTTTTGGAAGAAATCTTTTGTTCTGAGCAGCAGGTCTCAACAGTGGGCTTCAGATATTCAGCAAAGGTGCTGTGAGCAGGCGTCCTGTCGTCCAGGCCTCGCTGGCCCACCGATAGCGCACAGGCAGAGCACAGGGGGATTTTAAGGCCCCGGGTTTTTAGGACAGTCACTTAAAGTCACCAGCTTTAACCGGCTGTGTTAACCCCAGCAGGAGGGCCAGCCTGTCCTTGGAAGCTCTCAGGCTGGGCATCGACCTCGCTTCCCCAGCTGGGGAGTCCCGGATGCCGTCTTCTCCCAATAGAAGGCTGTTCTGTCTACACTGAAAATGTGCTGCTTAGTGGAGCCGCCTTCATTCGTGGTCCTACTCGGCCCTCTGGATGAGGTGCCGCAGCTTCTGGATCAGGGAGCACTGGCCGCTTCTCCTCGCACTTGTGAGCCACGGACCGGCTTCCCCCTTACACCTACCGTGCCCGCCTCTGCCGACTTAGGACTTCGCCGCTGCAGCTCCCTGCCCGCTCGGCCCTCAGAGAACTGAGGAGTCGGGGCCCTGCTCTGGATCCGGCTTTGGCTTCAGGGGACACGGCTGTGGCTCGTCCCGTCTTCTGCGCACACCCCTCAAACGGTCTCTGCACCAGCAGAGAGGCCACCTCTCTTTCGCACACACGTGCGCTCGCTGGAGTGGAACTTTTCATTTCTTCCAGGAACTTTCCCTTCGCATTCACCACTTGGCGCATCTTTCGATGCCAGAGGCCAGGCTGTTGGCCTGTCTCAGCTTCCAACACGCTGTCCTCACTCCATGGCCGTGTTTCCAGCTTTGACTTACGGTGAGAGACACACAACTCTTCAGTTGCGCACTCAGAGGTCACCGTAGGTTCATAATTGACCTAATGTCATACCGTTGTGTCTCAGGGGCCAGGGGAGTCCGCGCAGAGGGAGACAGACCGGGAAGCAGCCGGCGGGGGAGCCTTCGGAGCTCCCATGGCCTTTATCAAGGTCACCGCATTACACAGTTGGGACTCACAGAGGCCGGGAACAATCACAGCAGTAACGACGAAGATGGCTGGCCACGGATCACCGTGATGGAGAAAACAATTATGAAAAAGTTTGAAATACTGGGAGAGTCAGCAAAACGTGACACAGAGACACGAAGTGAGCCGATGTGGTTGGGAAAATGGTGCCAAGAGACTTGGTGGATGTGGGGTCATCACAGCCCTTTGATTTGTAAAAACACAGCATCTGCAAAGCACGACCGAGCGAAGCGTGGTGAAAGGTATAGCAGTGTACCCAGGCGTCAGACGCTGCATCATACGGAAGCTCTATTTTTAATTCTCTGAGGAACCTCCACACTGTTTCCATCGTGGCTGGGCCAAGTCACATTCCCACCAGCAGCACACGGGGGCTCCCTTTTCTCCACGTCCTCACCAACACGTGTAATCTCGTGTCTCTTTGATAATATGTGCTAAGTACTTTAAAAGCAGAATCTTATGTTGAGTTCACTCAACAACCTAAAAGAGAGATAATATTATCTCCTAGTGCTGCAGATAATGAAATTGAGGCTCCGAGAAGTGAAGACACAAGCCCAAGGTCTTCTGGCTAGAAAGTGGTTGAGCTAAATCCGGCATCCAGGTCTCCAAAAGTTCAGGCCACCTTTCTTTCCACTACCTGATTCTGCCTTCTGACTTAAAAAATAATAGTAATTTATGGGGTGCCTGGGTGGCTCGGTCAGTTAAGCGTCCGACTTCAGCTTGGGTCAGATCTCATAGTTCGTGGGTTCGAGCCCCGCGTCAGGCTCTGTGCTGACAGCTCAGAGCCTGGAGCCTGTTTCAGATTCTGTGTCTCCCTCTCTCTCTGACCCTTCCCTGCTCATGTTCTCTCTCTCTCTCTCTCAGAAATAAATAAAACATTAAAAAAAATTAAAAAATAATAGTAATTTATTCCCAGTCGTCTTAGTTTTAGCAATTGTGTTTCACTGGAGTTTCTGGGAGACAGATGCTTTCAGTCTGCATCATTCCCATAGGTCATCCATAGGAATCCTCAGTAGAATGAGGATTTGTCCCGGGGGGGGAATGGGTGGAATAAGGGATGGGGGATGGGGATTAAATAGCACACTAATGGTGATGAGTGAAGGGTGAATCAGTATATCGTACACCTGAAACTCATATAACATGGTGTGTTAACTATACAGGAATTAAAATTTTAACAATAAATACATAAAATTTACCATGCCAAATGGCGGGGTGGGGGGGGAAGGATGTTCTCTCTTTTGTCATTTCAGGTAAAACTTCTCTGCCTACTCCCTGCACCACCCACTTACCTACTCCGGAATAACTCGCTATTCCTCTCCCAGACCCCCGATCCCTGGCCCCACTACCTAGTGGAATCAAGATGTCACTTTGCCAAGCTGTAGATAAGGATGGAATCAAGATCCTTTGCTGCAACCACCATCAAGCGTAAAGACACCTGCTATTATTCATGCCAAGGTTCTGCTCTTAGCACTTTATTTTTAACCTATCACAATTTTCAGGGATTACTGGGTACTGCCTCTGAATTAGACTACTTCCTGGGGATCCAAAGCATCACTGTGGCCTGCCAGTTGGAAGTTGAATGATCAGTGAAATTTTATCCAAGTCGGTCTCATAATGGGCCCGCTGGTCCCTGATCCCACCCTCTGGCTTTCTCCCAAATCCTGATAATGCATAATTGGAATGGACACACTCAACAATTGTCAGAATCCCCACATGGACTTTCTGACCCATGGAGTGGTGTCTATTATGGTGGGAAAGGCCAGCTGGACGTCACTGGAACTGCCTCTATCTATGAAAATAGTACACCAAAGGTCATTCTGTGTTGCTGGAGGGGTTGCAGAGATCTGTGCCAACATCAAGGACTTGAAAGATGCAGGAGTGATGATTTCTACAGTATCTTCTTTCAAGTCACCTATTTGGTCTGAGAAGAGCAGAGGTGGGTCCTGGAGAATGACAGTAAACCATTATAACCTTAATCAGATGGTGGCTCTGATTTGCAGCTGCTTTTCCAGGGGTGGTTTCATTGTGGAACAAATCACCACACTGCCTGATAGCTGGTAGGTGGCTGTTTAGCTGGTGAATACTTTTTCCTTGGTACCCGTTAGTAAATACCAACAAACATGTTTGATTTCAGCTGGAAACGGCCACAATACCTTACCATCATCTGGCCTCAGGGTATGTCAACTCTAGCGTCATAACCTTCTCCCTGGGGAAATCCCTTGTCTTTCCCTTACCAGGCCATCATGCTGGTTCATTACATTAATGATATTCCACTGATTGGACCTGGTGAACAGGGGACATTGGTAAAACACTGACATAAATTCCACAAGAATCCAGGGGTCTTCCACCTCAGTGAAAATTCTAGGAGTTCGATCATTTGGGGAGATGTTGAACTATTTTTTTGAAACTGAGGGACACGCTGCTTTATCTGTTACCTCCAATCCATGGAAAAGAAACACAACTTCTAAAGAACCTCTTTGGATTTTGGAAGCAATCTATACCTTCTTTGGGCATGTTATTTTTTATTTTTTCACAATTATTTATTTTTGAGAGAGAGAGAGAGGAGGAGAGAATCCGAAGCAGTCTCTGCACTATGAACACAGAGTCTGGAGCAGGGCTTGAACCTGTGGACCGTGAGATCATGACCTGAGCCCAAACCAAGAGCTGGACACTCAACCAACTGAGCCACCCAGGCGCCCCTGGGCGTGTTACTCTGACTTATTGATTGAGTGACCTAAAAATCTGCCAGTTTGAGTGGGGCAGCAAGAGAGGCTGCCATATAAGCTTCTCTGTCCCTTGGGCCATATGATCCAGCAGATCCAGTGATCCTCAGAGTGTCAGCAGCAGAGAGGGATGCGGTGTGGAGCTGCTAGCAGACCCTCGTAGGCGAATCACGGGGCAGACTGCCAAAATTTGGAGCCAATTCCTGCCGCCCTCCGTGGAGAACTACTTTCCATGTGAGAGTAGGTGAGAAATGATTTTTGAAATCGTTGAAAACTCCCGGGCTTTCACAGCGATTGAACTCTTGACCATGGCAAACAAGTTACCACGTGGCTGGGCTCCCCATTGTGGGCTAGGTGGAATCTGACCCAGAAAGCCCTAAATGTGCGCGTGCACAGAGGTGCTCCACCGTCACGTAGAAGCGGTGTATACGAGTTCAGTTTCAAACAAGACCTTAAGGCAAAATTAAGTTGCCGGAGGAAGTGTCTCAGACACTCACGGCCCTCATTCTCTGTGCTGTCACCTTTCCCTTCTCAGTCCGTACTCACGGCCTCACTCTGGGGTGAGGAAGAAAAACCTCTATGCTGGATTATAGAATGTTCTCATGACACACAGGTACCATCCATAGATGGTACCATAGCCCCGTCCTGGGACAGCCCTGAAGACCAGCGGTGAGGGGTAAGCCTGCCATCAGGCAGAATTTTGGCTGTTCATTTTGTCTGGGAGGGGAGATGGTCAGAGATACAGGTCTATATTGATTTATGGGCTCTGGCTAATGGTTTGGCTGGGTGGTCAGAGGATTGGAAGGAATACAACTGAAAAATTGGTGACGAGAAGGTTTGAGGAAGAAATACGTAGTTAGACCTTTCCAATTGAGTATGGAGTGTGAAGATTTTCATGTCCCATGTGAGTGGTCACCAAGGTCATCAAAGGGTGACCTCGGCAGGGGAAGATGTTATTAGCCAGGTAGACAGGATGACCCATTTGGTGGATGTCAGCCAGCCCTTCCCAGCGTCTCTTGTCATTGCTTCACAGGCTCGTGAAGGAAGCAGTTGCGTTGGAAGGGATGAACTGATGGATGAGATGGAAGCATCATTTACTTCCACTCTCCGAGGCCAGCCATCTATGGGCAACTCTGAGTGTCTAATTTGTCGACGGCAGAAGCCAACCAGGTCCTGATACAGTACTGTCCCTGGGCGGTCATCCAAGTACCTGGAGGCAGACTGATTCCAATGGACCACTCCCCTCGGGGAAGAGGGTAGCACTTGTTTCTTACCGGATAGATATCTACCCTGGATATGAATTTGCCTTCCCTACCCTCAGTACTTCTGCCAAAATGAGCATCCACGGATCTGCAGAATGTTTCCATTATTGACACAACAATGATTCTGTGGAGTTGGATGTTGAACCTGCCACCTGGCCACCTGCACTCCCCATGGCGTTGAGTCAACAAGCAGACAAGCGGTTACTGTCCTGGCTGGGGTGACTGAGGTTGACTCTCATGGAGAAATTGGGAGGCAACATGCCGGGGGGTAAGGGGAAGCGTGCTTAGAATGCAGAAGGCCTCCTTGGCGTTTGGCGTGACTCCCACGTCCCGTGATCACAGTCAACAGTGAGCTTCAACAGCCCAATGCAGGTCGAAGTTCCAATAACCCAAACTCTTCATGAATAAACCCCTGGACAACTCTGCCAGACAAAGGCGCATGAGCTGCTGAGATGCTTGCCAAAGGCAAAGGGAATATTAAATGGGTGTCGGAAGAAAGTAATTATAAATGCCAGCTACAACCATGTAAACAGCTGCAGAAATGATGGCTGTAATAGTGATCAATATTTACTCCTTATTTTATATATTCAACGTATAGTTTATATGTGATACGTATACATAAATATAATTTTGAATCTGTATTTTGAACATATATGTCTATCCGTGCCAAATATTTTGTTTCTCTGCTTCTGTCCCCTCCTTACCATCTAGCATGAGATGTGGCAATAATAGTTAACTTTCTAGCTCAATATTTCAGTTACAAAGTTTAAAATGGAGAGAGGATGCACCTTCGGTCCCCAGCTCCTGGCCGGGTGTGTGTGGCTGGCTCGGTGGTGAAGGATCTAGGACCGTGCAGGTTGCTCTGACCACCAGCTTAGGAGGCCACAGGACTTCCCTGGGTCTACTGGTCCCAGTGGGGTTCCAGCTTGCTCTTGGTCTCCCCTGTTTCGGATTCACCTCACCCTCCCGATGATCTGCTGTACGTTCTTGAAGCTCCAGCATCGGGGAGCTTAGCAGCCCCCAAACTTGTGCAAGGTCGAATCCCTGCAACAAATTTCATTCTCTCCGGCCTCTCTCTCTGTGCAGTTCAACTTCTCTGATTAAACCCCAGTGGGTATAGCTCCCAAGCTATGGTTCGCGACTGCTGGGAGAGCCAAGCCCACCATTTGAGGGGGGTGTTAGAGAAGCCCAGTATGACAAAACGTGTGTGAAAGTGTTTGCCTTCATTCAGTGAGGCAGTGTGTCCTCAGCGCCTCGGGAGTGCTCGCTGCTGGTACTGGGCGTGGATCCCGCTGAATCCGTGATCTGAAGTCGTTTCCAGCTCAGACCTTGTCAACACCGCACTGCCGGCAGAGGTGATTGTCAAAATCTCAGAGGTCACAGCTTGTGCAATTATGCTTTTAGATAAGTAGCATCCAAAAAGTTTAATTATCCATTCAGAGAACCGTTGCCCTCATTGAAACACCTGTCGTTTAGGCTTTCCTTTTTTTTTTTTTTTTTGCCACTCTCCTCTCCCTGCCCGCTGCCAGCAGGATGAAAGGGGAAGAACTGATTCACAATGAATGCTGGGCTCACTTACGTACGCATGACTGCCTCAAGAGAGCACAGTATCAACCACTGCAGGCTGGGTGCCCCCGGATGGACCCTCTAAGTGAGCTCTGTGTGCACGGGATTTGTTGAGAAGTATTCTCGAGATTGACACCCCTGCAGGGGAGCAAGGAACCTGGAGTGGACCCCGGGGTATGTCAAGTCCTGCATTTGCGAAGCCTTCAGGCAATCGTTATGTGAGCTTTGGAGCCAGGGCCATCTTGCACAGCAGGGTGCGGGGGAGGGGGGGTGGGGCTAGACCTTTATACATCTGTATTGATCAGTCACTGGATGCAGATTGCCTCAGAAAGGGGGCTTTGACCTTGGGTGAGGAGGTTCTTGTCAGCCAAGGGCACTGGTAGAAGTGAGGGGTGGGGACTCCGCTGAAAGCTGTCAGCTATCAACACGCCCACCCGCGGGGGAAAGAGACATTTCAGTCCTAAAGAGTGTCCAGTACAGCACGTCCTTGGGGCCACGTGATTCCACTTGCGTCACATAACAATTTCTGAGAGTAACTCCTCCAAGATTCCAAGGACCTCTTCTCCTGGGAAACCATCCAAAAGGAACATCAGTGAGATAAACTTATGGCCTTGCAGCTGCGCTGGCCTTGAGGCCACTGGCGACATCCATGGTCTTCCACTTCTCCCGCCCACTCAAGGTCTCTCTCATCCCCGTGTCATCTCTGGAACAGTGTAGGTGGCTCATAGGTACAGAGACCCAGAGCCTCATCCCGGAGGGGTCCAAAGCCTCACTCACCACGCGCGGCTCCGAACACCATTGCCGCACCGACCCATTTACCAGCGAATTGGGCAAAGGTGTACCAAGACGTGCCCAGGAATAGGCCGGGTGCCAAGTATGTTTCTTGCTGTACCCATAACTTAGTTGAGACCCTCTCTTCTCCTGCCAGAATGGTGACTCTTTTCCTGATCTACGGGTCTCTTTGGCCGCACTGACCGAGCAGGGCCGTCGGGGAAGCGGTGGGCGGAGGGCCTCAGCGAAGCCTCTACAAAAGCAGTGATGACACTGGACAATATTGTCAGAACCAACCATGTCAGAACTCTGGAAATTAACCAAAGGCACACAACAAATTGAAAGACATTTATTCCAGGAAAAGTGCTAAACCTTTGTTGACAATGATGGAATCCGTGCCATTCTAACATGGGGCTGCGCCCGGCTCCTTCTCCCCAGACGGATGCGGTAGCCTGAGGACCAGCCTTCTTGAGGCTGTTGGAGAGCGTTGATCTAATTTGGAGCTCCCGAGATGAGGCCCTTGTTGGGGGGCGCCGTCAGAAGCAATTGCCGTCTCTCTCGCAAACAATCAAGGAAGGCCAATATTACCGCTGCCCGAGGCTGTAATACTGATTCCGGGAAAGGAGCAGACTAGCCAAAAAATTTGAGAGGGAGAGATCTGAGAAACGGGATAGCTACAGGGTATAGCGTGGATAAAGTCCCCACAAATCCCTAGGGATCTGGAAGTCTCCACATGTGTGTGTTCAGGGAAGAGGGGAGAGGGTCCGGGTGGGGGCCTGTCCCTGGGTGCCCGCAGGGGCCCTGCCTGAGCAGACAGTGAGAGCCAGGACAGACGCGGGAGGACTTGAATGTGTGCCTCACTACACCCAAGGCTGAAACCTTACTGGCTCAGGGTATTTAAGCAAAACCTCTGACCAGCTGCTGGCTGCCTATGAAGCTACCCTCAGCCAGGGTCAGTTTATAGGAAGCTGGGTTTAACGACGGAGCCAAGAATTTTGAAAAGCATAGATGTTACTGTTGACAAACTGGAGAGGAGATAGACTCTAATATTTCATCCAGGCAATTCCCTAAACAAACACATCAGTGCAGCAACAGCCCCAGGAGAGTGGCAAGTTGGAATTTAGATTTGTCATATTCTCCAAAAGGTCCACTTTCCCACAAAAATTGTGACACGTACAGAGAAACAGAGAAGTGCTGCCCCGCATGGGCAAAGGGCCATCTCTGAGGAATCCTAGGTGCTAGACTCGGGAGACCAAGCCTTAAAACTGTGTTCAAAGATCTACAGGAAGTCGTTTTGAAAGAATTAAAGAAAAGTTCGATAACCCTGACTCGTCACCAGTTAGAGAACGCCGAGGGAGAGACGCAAAGTGTAAAACAAACCAAACAGAAATTCTGAAGCAGAAATGTACAATAACTGAAGTGAAAACTTGAATTAGAGGGGCTGAATGGCCAACGTGAGCTAGAGGATTCAGCAAATTTGAAGATAAAGCAACAGAAACTATGTAGCCTAAAGAACAAAAAGAGAAAAGAATGAGTAAACTGAACAGAACCTCAGAGATCCCATGAGACCATCAGCAAAAGGCACAACAATATTTTTTTAAAGAAATAATCACTGATGAGGGACGCCTGGGTGGCTTAGTCGGTTGAGTGTCCGACTTTCGCTTAGGTCATGATCTCACGGTTCGTGGGTTCGAGCCCCGCGTCGGGCTCTGTGCTGACAGCTCAGAGCCTGGAGCCTGTTTCGTCTGTGACTCTCTCTCTGACCCCTTCCTGCTCACGCTGTCTCTCTCTCTCCTAGAAATAAATAAAGAATATTAAAAAAAAAAAAGAAATAATTCACTGATGAAAAACCAGGCTCAGTGTCATGGAGCTCACCTCAGCTCAGGCCCATTCCCAGGAGTTCATGAGCTTGAGTCTCACTGCCGGCCTCTGTGCTGATATTCAGAGCCTCTGGATCCGCCTGATCTGCTCCTTCTGATCCTCCTCTATTTAGGCTGCCTTCTTTTTCAGAAAATAAATTTTTAAAATTAAAAAAAATGAAAAACAATTTTGAGGGCCGCCTGGGCGGCTCAGTCAGTTAAGCGTCTGACTTCAGCTCAGGTCATGATCTCATGGTTAGTGAGCTTGAGCCTCCTGCATCAGGCTCTGTGCTGACAGTTCAGAGCCTGGAGCCTGCTTCCGATTCTCTGTCTCTCTCTCTCTCTGCCCCTCACCCGCTCACACTTTGTCTCTCTCCCTGTCTCAAAAATAAACATTAAAAAACAGAGAAATACTCACTGAAATTTTCCAAATTTGATTTAAAGTTCCATCAACACATGTATACAATTAGGTCAACAAACTCCAGTAGAATAAACGACACAATCCATATCTAGGCACATCACAATGATTGTGGCCATGACACATGTCATCATGGACAGAGTCTGGAGACTGTCAGGAACAAAATTTTTCATCATGTACCAGAGAAGCACAATCAGACTGTGTTTCAAAACAGGAGGCCAGAGGCAGTTGGATGACGCAAAGCACTAGAAGCAAAAACAGCCAAGAATTTTATATCCAGCATAATTATCCTTCACACTTGTCTAACATGAAGGCAAAATAAAGACATTCCTAGGTAAGCAAAGACGGAAGGATCCATCACCAGCACCCCCTGCCTCACGGAAAATACTAAAGGATGTCTTTTAGCCTAAAAAGAAACGATAACTTGAATCTGCATGAAGAAATGAAACACCTATAAAGGTTATTATGCAGATACATATCAAAGGTATCATAAATATATTTGATTCGTTCTCTAAATGATGTATAACAAAAGTTATGAAATGATCACTATAAAACTGCATTGTTGAGCCTTAGCATACAGTGATGTCATTCATAGGGCACTGTTAGCACAAGCTGGGGGGAAGGGAAGGCAATCCATGAGAGCTCAGTTTCTGCATCGTATCGGAACTGAGTTAGCATTAATCCTAAATAGACCATTGTGAATTAAGATGTACATTGTAATCCCAGAATGATCACTAGGAAAATGATTTTTAAAATATAGTTAAAAGAGGGGTGCCCAGGTGGCTCATCTGATTAGGTGTCCAACTCTTTGATTTCAGCTCAGGTCATGATCTCATGATTTGTGAGATTGAGCCCCATGTTGGACTCTGCACTGACCGCATTGGGCTTGCTTTGGAGTCTCTCTTCTTCTCTCTCTCTCTCTGTTTCTCCCCAACTCTCTAAATAAATAAATAAATAAATAAATAAGTAAATAAATAAATAAACTTTAAAACTAAATAAAATATAGTTAAAAGAAAGGAATGACAGGGGCGCCTGGCTGGCTCAGTCGGTTAAGCGTCCGACTTCGGCTCAGGTCATGATCTCATGGTTTGTGGGTTCGAGCCCTGTGTCGGGCTCTGTGCTGACAGCTACCTCAGAGCCTGGAGCTGCTCCCAATTCTGTGTCTCCCTCTCTCTCTGACCCTCCCCTGCTCACGTTGCCCCCTCCCAGAAATAAATAAAACATTAAAAAATTTTAAAAAAAAGAAAGGAATGACAATAATATGCTAGATGGTATCTGTTTAACACACAAGAATGAAGTAACAGAGAAACAAAAGAGACCAGAGATACAGAGAAAGCAAATAGCAAAATGGCGGACACGTATCAAACCACACCAATAATTACATCCCATAAAATAAACACTCAAACAGCAGAGATTGTCAGACTGTAAAAATAAAAACAAAAATAAAACTGGGGTCCAACGTCATGCTGTCAACAGTAGGTAGACACTTGAGCTTCAAAGGTTGAAGGTAAAAACATAGAAAAGAGATACCAAGAAAACAGTAACTACAAGAAACTTTGCACAACTATATTTATATCAGAAAAATAGGCCTTTAAGACATACAAAGGGACGCCTCCGTTGGTTAAGTGACCGACTCTTGGCCTTGGCTCAGGTCATGATTTTGTGGTTTGTGGGTTCAAGCCTCGCATTGGGCTCTGTGCTGACAGAGCAGAGCCTGCTGGGGATTCTGTCTCTCTCTTTCTGTCTGCCCCTCCCCTGCTCACTTTCTCTGCCTCTCTGTCAAAATATAGAAAAATAAACTTAATTTTTCTTAAAAGACACAAAGAAATTACTGGAAACAATGACGGAACATTTTATAATGACAGAAGTTACAACTGGGGCGCCTGGGTGGAACAGTTAAGCGTCCAACTCTTGATTTTGGCTCAGGTCATGATCTCAGGTTCATGAGTTCAAGCCCCTTGTCGGACTCTGCACTGACTACACAGAGTCTGCTTGGGATTCTCTCTCTGCCCCTTCCCCACTTACACTCTGTCTCAAATAAAATAAAGTTTGAAAAAAATATATCGATTCATGGAGAGGACAGAACAATCTTAATCTTTTACGTGCTTCCTAACAGAGTTTCAAAACACACGAAATGCAAGCTGATATGGATGCAAAGACGGCAGGTTGTGGCCACTTACGGCAGGAAGTCTCAGCACCACTTTTTTTTTTTTTAATTTTTTTAATTTATTTTTTTTAAGGAGAGAGAGACAGCATGAGCAGGGGAGGGTCAGAGAGAGAGGGAGTCACAGACTGAAACAGGCTCCAGGCTCTCAGCTGGCAGTCAGCACAGAGCCCGACGCAGGGCCCGAACCCACGAACCGCGAGATCATGACCTGAGCGAAAGTCAGACGCTTAACCGACTAAGCCACCCAGGTGCCCCTCAGCACCACTTTTAAATCATCAAGAGGACAAGCACACAGAGGTGAGCAAGGAGGGAGAAGCCACATGGCAGCCACGGGACCCACGGTCTTCTCAAGTGCACACGCTGTATTCTCCAACATAGACCATCTTCGAAGCCACAGCACATGTGGCAGTGAATTTTTAAAAACTGAAATCATACAAGGTACGTTCGCCAATTACAACAAAGTTAAATTAGAAAACAACAGAAGGGACTTTGGGAAATACACGGAATTTGGGACTGAATGGAAACAAAACCCCAACCTATCTACATCTTCTGGATGCTGTTAAAAGAGCACGCGCAACTGAAATGCCTGTGTGAGGAAAAGTAAGATCTCGAATCAGGAATCTGATCTTCTGCCTCAAGAATCTAGAACAGGAAGCATGACCCAAATGCAAGGCAGAAAAGAAACAATAAAGATTAGGGTGACAACAAAAATTGTAGGAAAGGGGCAAACAAGAGAGATAAATCTATGGAAACAAAAGTTGATTATACGAAAGACCAGCAAAGAGACAAGCCTTTGGTTCATTTGGTCAAGAAAACATGAGCAAATACACAGATCACCAAAATTGTTGATGAAAGACAGCATAGTTTCTGACCCCAGAGGTTAAAATATTATAAGGAGGGGCGCCTGACTGGCTCAGTTGGTTAAGCATCTGACTTCGGCTCAGGTCATGATCTCGCGGTTTGTGGGCTTGAGCCCCCAGTCGGGCTCCGTGCTGACAGCTCGGAGCCTGGAACCTGCTTCAGATTCTGTGTCTCCCTCTCTCTCTGCCCCTCCCCTGCTCACACTCTGTCTCTCTCTCTGTCTCTCAAAAACAAATAAAGATTGAAAAAATTTTTAAAAATTAATAAATAAAAGGATTATAAGGAAATATTATGAACAACTCTATACCAACAAGTGAGGCAACGGAGGAATGGATATGTTTCTTAAAAAAACCCACAAATCACCCAAATTTACTATAGAAAAAATACAAAATCTGAATACACCTAAAAGAAGAAAAATATTGATTAGTAACTTAACATCTTCCCACCAAAAAAAAAAATCCCAGGGCCAGATGGCTTCACTGGTGAATTCTATCAAACATTTAAGGAAGAAATAACATCAGGGGTGCCCACCTTGCTCAGTCAGTGGAGCTTGCAAACCCTAATCTCAGGGTCCTGAGTTCGAGTCCCACTTTGGGCATAGAGATTACTTAAACAAATAAAATCTAGGTCACTTGGGTGGTTCAGTTGGATGAGCCTCTGACTTCAGCTCAGATCATGATCTCACAGTTTGTGGGTTCGTGTTGGGCTCACTGCCTGCTTCATATCTTCTGTCCCCCCCCGCCCCCTGCCCTTTGCTCATGATCTCTCTCTTTCAAAAGTAAATAAACATTAAAATTTTTTAATAAAATAAAATCTTTAAAAAAAACAACAAAGAAGAAATAGCATCAACATTACATGAACTCTTCCAGAAAAGAGAGGATGAAAGAACACTGCCCAACACATTCTTTGAGGTCAATATCACCTTGGTTTGCCAAAGCCAGATAAACACCTCACAAGGGAAGAAAACCACAGGCCAATACCCTTCGTGACTATGGGCACAGACATCCTCAGCAAAATATCAGTGAGGTGCATTCAGCAACATGTAAAATAGATTACATACTGCGATTGAGTGGGATTTATCCCAGGAATGCAAGGCTGGAGTAGCCTCCCAAAGTCAATGAACATAATGGTCCACATTAATAGGATAAGGAACAAAAGCCGCATGACCATCTCAGTAAGATACGGAAAAAGCACTGAACAAAATCCAGTCTGTATTTATGATAAACAAACAAACGAAACAGAGGGGAACTTCATCAGCCGGATAAAGCGCATCCACCCAAATCTTCTAACAAAGGCCACATTCGACAGTGGTGGGAGGGGTCCTTTCTCCCCAAGATCAGCAACAAGGCACAGATTCTCACTCCTGCCACTTCTAGGCAGCGCTGTGCTGGAAGCTTTGGGCCGTGCGATCAGGTATAATAAAGAAATAAAAGACATCCAGGTTGGAGCAAAGGAAGTAAAACTGTCTTCATTCCAGATGACGTGTCCTTATAGGCAGAGAGCCGGAAGGACTCCACCAAAATTCTGTTGTAATTAATAAAAAAAAAAAAAAATTCAGCCAGGATGTAGGAAAGAAGATCCAAATACAAAACTCAATGGCATTTCTATATACCAGCAATGAGCACCTGAAAATGAAATTAAGAAAACAATCCCATTCAGTAGCATCAAAAAGAATAAGATATTTAGGAATAAATTTCGTATCAGTGCAAGTACAACTGAAAACTACAAAATGATTGCTGAAGGAAATTAAATAATATCTAAGTAAATGACGACAGTTCACGCTCATGGATTAGAAGATCAATATTGCTAAAAAGGCAATTCTCCCCCAAATTGATTTATAGCGCTCACACCATCCTTATCATTATCCCAGCAGGGTTTTTTTTCCCCCACAGAAATTGACAAGCTGATCTTAAAATTTATATGGAAATGAAAAAAAACATAGCAGAACGGCAGAAGTGATTTTGGAGAAAAAAAAAAGAACATCGTGCGAAGACTTGACTTTCACTTTCCAGTTCTGAAACTTACTATAAAGCTTTGTTGACTGAGATGGTGTTAAATCAGCCTAAGAACAGACAGAGAGAGACCCATGCAACAGGACCGAGATGGGGCGCCTGGTGACTCGGTGGAGCGTCTGACTCTTGACTTTGGCTCAGGTCATAATCTCACAGTTCGTGGGATCCAGCTTACTGACGGCGTGGAGCCTGCTTGGGATTCTCTCTCCCCCTCTCTCCGCCCCTCCACCTGCTCGTGCTCTCTCTCAAAATAAATAAACCTAAAAAAAAAGAAAAGAAAAGAAAAGAAATGAGAGCCCCGCGATTAGTCCTCGTGTTTATAGTCCATTGATTTTTGGTAAAGGTCCCAAGGCCGCTCAAAGGGGGAAGGCATTGGCTTTCAACAAAGGGTCTGGGACCTTGAGAGCTGCCACGCCCAGAAAGATGAGCTTAGATTTTCCCACCGCAGACAAAAATCAACTCAAGATGGGCTGCAAACCGCCGTGAGTGCCAAAGCTATACAAAGTTCAGACGAGCACACAGCAGACATTCTTGACCCACCTTGCGATCGGCAAAGCTTTTCTGGATTCCACATCACAAGCACCATCTATGAAAGAGACCATCGATACTTTGAACCTCATCAAAATTAAAAACGTGTACACTTCAGACACCCTCATTAGAATAAACGAAAAGACAAGCCATAGAATGAGAGGAAATATTTGCAGATCAGAGATCCAATAAAAAGACTTGCATCCAGAATATGGAAAGAACAAACACCCAATTTAAAAAATGGGCAGAAGATGTGAATAGACTTTTCACCAAAGGAGATAAACAAATGACTAATAAGCACTTGAAAAGATGCTCCACATCATTAGTCATTAGGGAAATGCAAATTAAAAACCACAACGAGATAGCACTTCACGCACACTAGAATGGCTATAATTAAAAAGAGAGACAATAACAAATGTTAGTCGAATAAGGACAAATGGGCCCCTCACGCACGGCTGCTAGAAATCGAAAACGGCATGATGACTTTGGAAGGCGGCGGGCATTTTCGGAAAAAGTTAAACGTAAGGGGGCGCCTGGGTGGCTCAGTCAGGTAAGCGTCCGACTTCGGCTCAGGTCATGAACTTGCCGTTGGTGAGTTTGAGCCCAGCGTCGGGCTCCGTGCTGATGGCTCAGAGCCTGGGGCCTGATTCAGATTCTGTGTCTCCCTCTCTCTCTCTGTTCCTCCCCTGCTCTCTCTCTCGCTCGCTCGCTCTAAAAGTAAATAAAGATTTAAAAAAATGTTTTTAAAGTTAAATGTAAGGTACCGATTGAGCCGACAATTCCACTCCCAGGTGTTGGTGCAAGGGAAACAAAGTCACAAGCAGGTGCAAAGCGTGCATGTAAATGTCCACAGCAGTTCCGCTTCTCATAGCCCCGAAGCGGAAGCAGCCCCATGTCCGCTGACTGCACACGGCGAGTTCTCTCTCTGCAGCGGAACGTCCCTCACCCAGAGAAAGGGCCGACGCGCTGATACACACGCTGCGACGGGAAGGAAGCTCGACAACCGGTTTATCGGGCATTGGGGGCCAGACGCACAAGGCCACGTGGTGCATGATTTCATTTATGCGAGACGCCCAGGAGAGGCAAAGCGATGGATGCAGAAAGTAAATCCGTGGTGGCTGCCTGGGCTGGAGGTCGCAATGGGGACGGAGTGTGGCTGTGGACGGGAGGTCTTCCCGAGAGCACGGAGACCTTCTGCAACTGGCTGTGCTGAGGGGCGCACAACTCAGCACATGTATTGGAAGATCACGACGCGCATGCGAAACAAGGCGGATTTCACTGGTGCGATGAAGCCGTTCCAAGCAAGTGGAACTGGCGGGAGCCCCCCGACCCCCCACCCAGGACCAGGAGGTCTGTAATCACAGGGCACAGAGCTGCCGGAATGGGTCGTCTGTTCTCCAAACGGAGCCACTGGGAGTGATTACAAGCAGGACACTCTTTTTTTTAAATGTTTATTTATTTATTGAAAGGCAGAGACAGAGCACGAGCGCAGGAGGGGCAGAGAGAGAGGGAGATGCAGAACCCGAAGCAGCTCCAGCCTCTGAGCTGTCAGTACGGGGCCCAACGCGGGGCTCGAACCCACGGACTGTGAGATCATGACCTGAGCCGAAGTCAGATGCGTAACTGACTGAGCCACCCAGGCGCCCCTGTAAGCAGGGCATTCTTACTTCCGTCTGTGCTTTATTTCTGGATCCATATACTGTCCCTCCTGGGGGGCGTTTGGTATATTTGTCCCAGACGACGACACCCCACTCTTTCAGGTACCCCCTTCACGCCAGCATTCAGGTGCCGTCAGCAAGCCACTCTACCACCTGTGTCTTGCACCTTCTGCAGAGCCTGGTCTCTGATAGGGCCAGAGGACTCTGTGGCCACTCCACCATGTGTCCTTTGTTGGGATTTTATGCGGGCTCTTGTGTTGGGGGACCGAAGACTCTATAAGCCTTCAGACGGGGTGAGGGGGATGCGGCTGGCTGAGAGGGTGTTTCTGGTTGAGAATAACATTGGAATTAGTGAGCTTTAAGTAAAGAAGACTGATCACCAGAGTGGGGGTGGGTCTCATCCAATCAGCCAAAGGCCCATCTTGAACAAGAAGATGGGCCCCCTGGAGCGAGAGAATATTCTCCAGCAGACTGCCTTCCATCCGCGTCTGCTCCAGTGGCTGCCCAGGGTCTCCAGGCTGCCGGCCACTGCCCGCCCCTACTGCAAATCCGAGCTTCCGGCACCATCCCCGCGGGAGCCCATCCCATAAAATGAGCCTCTTTGTGCATATATGCAGCCCCATTTGGCTCTGGTTCTCAGGAGACTGCTAATATGCGAGGTGTATCAGCTCCCGTCAAGATGAATGGCGGCCCTTCCCAGGGGCCGTGTAGTCGCTCTGCCACTGAGCGGCCGATGGAGACCATCAAAGGATGCGCTGCATCAGAAGGAGCTCAGCCTTGGTCTCCGTGGCTGGCAGGCTGGACCTGCAGCCGTGGTCAGTGGGAGGCCACGCTCCGGGCCCGTGGCTACCTGGTGTCACATTTTTCAGCCACAGCAAAGCGGCTGATGACAGAGGCTCCAGACGTCAGCCAGTCCAGCCATCCCACTGTTCCCGGTCGTGTAGACGCTCCCAGGAGGCGGGCACCGGCCACGCAACCACCCCCCCGCCCCCCTGCATCCTGTGCTGCCTGCAGCCTGCTCTCCTCCTCCTTGCCCGTCTCCAAATCTCTCCCTCTGCAGGACCCTGCGAGGCCCGTCAAAGTGCTTGCCGGGGCTCAAGGATCCGTGCGTGTTCTGACCTTGAGCCGCCGGTTTTTCCACACAACGTGGCGCCTGGGGTTGCTGCCGAGGCTCCGTCCTGTGGGAAGGTCGCCCCTACCACCGCGATCGCAGACCGGTCATAGACCGAGGGGAAGTCGTCAGAGGCTGTGTGAGCCTCCGCCTGGCTGCACTCCCTCTTCCCGGACACCGGCTCTGGGGCCCTGAGCCATCATGGGAGACACCACCCGGAGAGACGCCCGCGGGGGACCCGCTCTTCCAGCAACCCCACCCCCACCCCACCCCCGGTCCCGGCGCTTGCCTTCCCGGCCCAGGCACCTGGCATGTTAGTGAGAGAGGTCCTGACCCTGACGCACCAGACCTGCCTACGGTTGAGAACTCAAACTTCCCGAGCTCGGCAATCCCTCTCGTGAAGTCGCGAGCCAGAGTCTCAGCTCTCGCTGCCTCCGCCCCCATCCCCCCAGCTGCAGGAGATGAGAGTCTCTAACTCATCTGGTGCTAAGGAGACCCTCTGGTTATCTTAATTAGCCTTTAATTGGTGATTAACCACCCTCAGCCTTTGCATGGCTTCCTCCAAAGCTCCAGTTGCCCCCAGCAACAGGCATCCAATTCCAGGGCTGCAGCGCAAGTGTTCCCCGGGTTCTTCTCAAATACCTGGTGCGCAGGAAGGTTCTTCTCAAATACCTCGGGGCGCTCCTTTGTGCTGGTCTTAATTGCACCTCTGCCTCAGGCCGGTGGCTGTCAGTGCTCCCCAGTCGCAGGTGAGGGCGGCCCCATTGCCACATTGCACAGACCCCCGGTCACCCTTGGTGCCATCTGCGCCGGTTGGCCTCCTGGCACCCCGTCTCTGAGATGAAGACTTGTGCGCCGGACGTTATCAGGGAGGCCCCTCGGGAACCAACCGACCGGGAGGGGCTGCAGGAAGCAGGATGGGACGGAAGCTGGGGAGTCACGGCAGAGGCTTCAGAGGGTCCCACGGGGGTCCGTGCGCCTGGGACGGCTCCTCAAACTTGTTCCACGTCAGGGAAAGGGCAGCAGCCTTTTTATCCCTACCAGCTGGTCGTCATACACGGGCTGCCCCTCCCCGGGAAGGAGGTGTAACCTCGGGTGAGTCAGGCCCCAGAGAGGACTCAGGGGGCTGCCCACAGTGAGCTGCTGGGGGGTGAGCGCCCAGTGCTGTGGGGGGCGGGGGGGTCACCTGGAGAGAGAATCTGAGCTCACGCCATGGCCTCTGTCTCAATGGCGAGCTTTCTCTGGGCATCTGGTAGTGGATAAAACCCAAGTCTGGGGGCGCCTGGGGGGCCCAGTGAGTTAAGCGTCCAACTTCGGCTCAGGTCATGATCTCACAGTTTGTGAGTTCGAGCCCCACATCGGGCTCTGTACTGACAGCTCAGAGCCTGGAGCCTGCTTCCGATTCTATGTCTCCCTCCCTCTCTCTGCCCCTCCCCTACTTGCGCTCTGTCTCTCAAAAATGAATAAATGTTAAAAAACTTATGAAAAAAAAACAACAACCCAAGTCTGGACTCTGGGATAGAGATCCAAAGTGCGTTCCGGTAGCTTCCTGGAAATCCGAGAACAAACAATCTAAGATCACCATCGGGATAATCAGTCTTTGTGGCTTTGATGTACCTTAGTCTGAGAGGTTTGTTTGCAGGCGAAAGCCACAACTATTTTTTTTTTAAATATATTTTTATTTATTTCTAGGAGAGAGAGAAGCATGAGCAGGGGAGGGTCAGAGAGAGTCACAGACTCCGAAACAGGCTCCAGGCTCTGAGCTGGCAGTCAACAGAGCCCGACCTCGAACCCACGGGCGAGATCATGACCTAAGCGAAAGTCGGACGCTTAACCGACTAAGCCACCCAGGCGCCCCAAGCCACAACTATTTTTAATGAAGGAAAAATAGAAGTATCAAAGCCCCACATCCAGGGGTACCTAAGGCAGAAAGAAGTACAAACTTTCTTTCTAAAAATAACCGTAGACACATTGCATTTATCAAATTCTATATTAATTCATTTGTTTACTGGCCAGTATTTGTAAGCACGTCCATGTACCACATACTATACTTTGGGTTAAAATTATGATTCTTGAGGCCCCCGGGGGGCTCAGTCGGTTGAGCTCTAACTCTTGGTTTCAGCTCAGGTCACGATTTCACGGTTCGTTCACGAGATCGAGCTCCACGTCGGGTGCTGTGCTGATTGCGTGAGGTATGCTTGGAATTCTTTCTCTGCCCCTCCCCTGCTTGCGTTTCTCTCTCTCTCTCAAAATAAATAAATAAACTTAAAAAAATGTATTAGGGGCGCCTGGGTGGCTCAGTGGGTTAAGCGTTCAACTTTGGCTCAGGTCATGATCTCACAGTTCGTGGGTTCAAGCTCTGCGTCAGTCTCTGTGCTGACAGCTCGGAGCCTGGAGCCTGCTTCGGATTCTGTGTCTCCCTCTCTCTCTGCCCCTCCCCCGCTCACACTCTCTCTCTCTTAAAAATAAATATTTTTAAAAATTAATTAATAATTTAAAATGTATTAAGGAATCTGCTTCCCAGGGGCACCTGGCTGGCTCAGTTGGAAGAGCATGCGACTCTTGATCTCAGGGCCATGAGTTTGAGCCCTATGGTGGGTGTAGACATTGCCTAGCAATAAAACCTTAAAGAAACATGCTTCCGGAAGGTTGTTCTGAAAGCCCGACACCCCTACTTTGGGGAACCATTCAGGTATGGGTGGGGCTGTCAGCCGCGGACCTTGCTCCCTCTCCAGCCTGACAGTCACGAGGGCGCATTTCCTGACCTTGTGTTGATCTCCGGAGGCAGGGAGGACCCAGATCCTTCCCACCGGTGCTGCTCACCTGGTATGTGTGAGCACAGGGCTCCTGGAGGAGGGAGATCGAGGGAACCCGATAAAGAAGCCAAGATAAGAAAGGAGTGGGGAGAGAGGGGGAGGGGAAGAGAAGAAATGGTGTTTGGGCCCCGAGGTTTCACAACTCTGTAAATTTTTAAATTCTCTTTCCTTCTTCAGCAAGTTCGAGTTGTATTTCTGTTGCTTGAAATCCAAACAGTCCTTGTGGGGAATCTCACACCAAGCTCTGCCGCTGACCCCCGCCACTGCCCCCACGCAGGGCACTTACTTTCCAGTTCACTGAGAGCTCCAGGCACGACACGCCTCCACCCTGCGGATTACAGTGGCCGCGTTTTACAGATGTAGACATCGGCTTTGTGAGATGTTGTTGAAAAATTTTTTAATGTTTGTTTATATTTGAGAGAGAGAGACAGATAGACAGACAGACAGAGCACAAGCAGGGGAGGGGTAGAGAGAGCGGGAGACACAGAGTCTGAAACAGGCTCCAGGCTCTGAGCTGTCAGCACAGAGCCCGAAGCGGGACTCGAACCCATGAACTGTGAGATCATGACCTGAGCCGAAGTCAGATATTTAACCGACTGAGCCACCCAGGCGCCCCTGTGAGATTTTAGAAAATGGGATGGATCGGGAACTGTGTTGTAAACTGAATAAGACTGTTCATATGGGACCTTTTATTTCTACTGCTAGTGAATCATTAATGTCACCCGTGAACCCAGGCACCACACTCGGCCCACACTCTGTGCTCCTGTCTGTTTAGCTACCTGGTGTCCTTGAAAGAAGGGGCGGTGTTTTCTAGTCTCCGGAGTCTGAGAGCCCCGCACAGAAGGGGCACAGCACAGGGGCTCCCGCAGAGCATCCTGGCTGACCCGAGCGGTCAAGACGCAGTCCCTGGCCTGGGCCGCCTGCAGTTCCTCAGTGTCCCCCACGGGCTGATCCGTTCAGAGGGAGGACGGTGCCGCAGTCTAGGGAAGCAGCCGGGGACAGGGTGGCCCCCTGGGCTGTGCCTCTCTGATACCCCACGTCACCGTGAGGCTGTCCCTTCAAAATCCTTTGTTTGTCTCCCTATAAAATGGGAAGCAGCCAGTGATGCCTGTTCTGCCCGGACACCCCTCGGCTCTCGCTGCCTCTGCGGTCGCGGACCTGGAGGCCCCCTGCTGCACGCACTGTGGCTCTGCCCGACACATTTTCTGGCTGTTTGAGGAGCACAGGATAGACCAGCCGTGCTGGGCCATTAATACTCCGAGAGCAGGGCCCGGGGCACGCGCAGCAGATGACGGGGGCAGGCGGCAAGCGTCTCCCAGCGGGACTGGGCCCTGCGGGCTCCATCAGCTCCCTTCCTTCCCCCGCTCACGACCCAGCCCCCACCCCAGCTTCCCCAGTAACCAGGGTCCTCCTTGTGCGAGGCGAGGGCGGGCTGTCTTGTCTCTGAGGTTTGTAGCACCGGGACGCTTGCATTTGCTCTTGAAGGACGCCCACCGCAGGGAGGGGATTGACCCTCGAGTCCCGGGGAGCCAGCGGCCGTTCCCTCAGCTGTCCCCGGTGCCTTCATTCTCCCAGTCTCTCTGCTTGTCCCTCAGCCGCTCTGGGCGGCGGGCGCAGGGCCCTGCAGCTGGAAGGTGCGGGTCAGACGGAGTCTGTTTCCTGGACGGCAGGGGGGCGGCGATCTGCTTGGCCCCGGGGACCCCAGCCTCTACAGCGGCCAGGGGACAAGCCCCCCATGAAGTCAGGGCAGGGTTCTGTTACCCAAACCTCAGGAATGGAGGAGGGGAAGTTTCTCCCAGAAGCAAAACGGAAGTGCTGTGGGCAGGAAGGGGTGGGTGGGGGGGAGGTTGAGGCCGCAAAGCCCACGGCGGCGTGCACTCCAGGTGCACCAGGGCGGCGCTCTCGTCCCCTGCACACGCAGCCCCATGCGCGGTGTGGCCCGCAGACCCCTGTCTCCGCGGGGTGGACAGGTGGCAGAGCAGGATGCACACCGCCTTCGGGGCTCAGCGGACCGCCTTCCGCCGCAGCAGCCCACTTCCGGGGCATACATTTTCTGAGCCTCAGTTTCCCCAATTGTCAAATGGGCCGTGGCAGGAAATGCGGACATACCAAGGATACAGGCCTTTATTTTTTATTTTTTTATTTTTAACGTTTATTTATTTTTGAGAGAGAGAGAGACAGAGCATGAGCAGGGGAGGGGCAGAGAGACAGGGAGACACAGAATCTGAAGCAGGTTCCAGGCTCTGTGGCCCATCGCGGGGCTTGAACTCACGGACCGCGAGGTCATGACCTGAGTGGAAGTGAGAGGCTTAAGTGACAGAGCCCCCAGGCGCCCAGAGGACAGAGATCTTGATTCAGTGTTTGGTCTGTTGCTTCTTTCTTCCCTGCAAGTGTTTTGTTTTGTTTTATTTTATGGGTGCCAGGGAGGCGCCCCCCACCCCCAATCTGGGACTCTCAGTCTTTTTGCCTGTCGCTCTGTCACATCTCGGGCGCTGTCTGACGTGCTAGGTGCATGTCGCTCCCCTTGACGAGGTGGCTGCAGCAGCGAGGGGGTTCCCAGCCCCTCGCCACTGCCTCTCCCCGGGGCAAACAGCGAGCCCAGGATGCCGTGTTGGAGGCAGAAGGAAATGAGACCTGTGCTCACATCCAGCTTCTCCAACCGCTCAGGGCACTCCTGCTCCGATGCCCTCAAGGAAAGGGAGGGAGGGAATTAGCGAAATGTGAAATAATTTGGAGAAATTAGATCTAGTTTGTCCAAGATTAAGGATAGCTCTTAATTAAGTGGCCCAATCGTTCTTGCTGGGGGAAAAATCACTTCAACCCTCAATTTTCTTAAGCATCCCTGTAAGAATGTATGTGCAAAGGCTTCTGGGGGTGTTTATTAGGTTGTTTTATGTTAATCACCCATGGCTGGGCTTGCCAGGAGAAATTACAGACTTTCACTGAATTCTCAATCAGCTACTTTCAAGAGCTTGCCCAGAACCTTCTCCGGAAGTCCACCAGATTCTGCAGTGGGGAGGAAATTTCCATTCCCCTCCACACCTTTGGACAGGCTGGGCCCAGGCAGCCCCAGATGGGGGTCCAGCACTCTTGCCGGCTGGACCCTGGGCTGGGGTCCAGACCCTTCAGAGACCCCCAGGACCCCACAGTGTGTCTTTGTCTCCTGGCTTCATGAGAGAGCAGGAAGGGGACAGGCCAGGGGCTCGGGACAGGGCTGAGGGCAGAAAGAGGGGAAGAACTTTCTAGAAGTTCCCAAAGGAAGGAACAAGAAGCCTTGAGAGTGCCCGTGGGGTTGAGGCGGGCATCCCTGAAGAGGTGGCAGGTTCACATAGGAGAACGGCAGGGGGTGGCAGCAGGGTGAAGACGGAGCTGTCTGCGAGGGGAAGGGTCAAGGGCAAGGGCCAGGGGGGCTCAACATCGGAGCCCTGCGGGCGAGGAGCGTCTTGCCAGCCATCAGGACCTGAGGGTTTGTTCCTGGGGTTTGAAGCAGGGGAACGATCTGTTCTGAACGATGGTCTGGGGGAGGGGCGCTGGCAGCAGGCTCGCCTGTGGGGCCAAGGCTGGGTCCACGTGGGGGACGCGGCCCGCAGGGAACGGTGACAGGCGAGCAGACCCGAGAGCTGTCCCAGGAGCTGCCGGGCTGTAAGGCCGCGATTGCATGCGGCTGACCCCAACCGGGGAGGGGGGATGAAAGGTCTGGGGGTGGACAGGGGTGTGTGTGCGTGTGCATATTTGTGTGTGTGCGTGCGCGTGTGTATGTGTGCATGCACGCAAGTCTGGAGGCTCCCAGAGTTCTGACGAGACAGGACCCCACTCAGGTGGTTCAGACTGAAGAGTGAATGACTGGCCAGGGGTCGGGTCACCTGCAGAGATGTCATAGCCCCTTGAGCTGGGCAACCACAGGGAACAGTCATGCATCCACGCACCGCCCCACCCCACCCCAGTGAAGGGCTGAGGGACCCGCAACCCCCACCGCCGGGCCAGGAGCAGGAGGAAATGGCCAGCCTCTCTGCCCTGCCCTCCCTCCCCTGCTGTGCAGCCCCCCATCCCAGGGAGCGCAGAAGCGGGAGTCGGGAGCACCCTGGGCACCAAGCTGAGCCAGCAGGGGAGGGGGCTTCCTCCAGACTGTGCTGCGATCTTGCCTGTTCCTTTCCAACGACAGGCTCTCCAGGCGCCTGTCCCGGGCGAGATGAAGGGCCACCCTCAGTGCGTAAATCGCCGTGCCAGCACGTCCCGCTGCGGGAGGGAGAGATGCCAGGGAGCCATGGTGTGCTCAGGGCCGCCCCCGCTGATTTACACCCGGCTCCGGGCTCGAACCCTGCTCAGAACCCACTTTGGACGCCTGCCCTGCTCGGGGTTCGCTCCCCTCCCTCCTTACGCTGCTCTGTGCCTGGAGGCTTTTGCGGTTGACAGGTTTACTCATCCCTGCGGGGCCCAGGAACGGTTCCCTCGGTGGCCCCGTGGACTTGGGTGGAACCCAGGCCCTAGAACGTGACAGGAGGGGTCTGCCCCTTCCTGTCGCTTCACACACCTTCCTACACTGTCCCGTCGAAACCGATTCCTCGAGGGCGTGTCTGCTCCCCCAGGACCCTGAGGGCCCGGCGGCCACTGCGCTGGTTAACGAGGCAGGGGATGGGCAGAGAGAGGGTCACAGCTGCCTCTGTGGAAGGCGAGGACGGCCCTGCACAGGGGGCCGGGCCTGGGGGGGGGCCTGCAGAGAGAGGAGAGAGCTCCTGCAGACTGTACGGTTCCCCCGTCTGAGGCAGGATACGTGGGGAGGGGCAGGGACGGGGTGGGGAGGAAGCCTTCGCCATGGTGAGGGTGTCCCAGGATCCACCGAGGAGAGCACCCTTCCGGGATGCATGAGGAAACAGCGTGGGGAGGGCCCGGGGCTGCCCACTCCCACCCGCCTCCCCCCCACCCCCCGGGTCAATCTTCTTCCAAAGACCCTGGGACTAGCTCTGGCCCCGCAAACCAGCCACCCACCTCACCCCTGCCCTGACTCTGGGGCCCCAGGACCAGGCAGACAAGCCAAGCAGCCCCTCTGCCAAGGCCATCTGGGTCCAGTTAGACCTGCAGCCGGGGGGTGGGCAGGAGCACCCTGGCCAGGAGAGGGTCCCGGCGGGGGCCAGGGGTGTCCCACAGCTCCTGGGCCTTCCGGGCTGGGCCTCCACACGATGGCAGCACACACGCACCGAAGCCCGCCGGGCTGCCGGGTCTGGGCCGGGACCCAGCACCGCCCTCGGCTCCCTGGCCCGGCTCCCCGCTCGGCTGCTGCTGAGACAGCGGCCCTAGCGCTGTCTGGGATTCGAATCACACCCCCTTCACCGGGCTCCCCGGGGCCCACCGGCTCCTCTCGGGCCCCAGGCCCCCTTGCGCGTAGCTCATGAACAGGGAGGGCACCCTCCTGAGGGGGCCGGGGGAGGCACGGGATTGGGGTCACCGGAGCCTCTCACGGGCTCCCCCTGCACTGCCCAGGGCCTCCCCAGCACCTGGCTGGCCCGACCTCTCCTCCCAAGGCCACACGCGGCCTTTGGGCACTGGTCACGGGGCCCAGTGAATAGATGTTTCCCTGAAGCGCTGCTTGCTTAAGGGAACCCTCTGGAGCCCCCCGTCCGGGAAAACAGGATGGACCCACCTGCCGGGTAGACAGGGAGCAGATTCCCACTTGGGAGGTGAGATCCAACCCGCATGGGTCCCAGGTGGCCCTGCTAGGTGGGCCCAGCCCCTGAGCGCTCTGCCTGCTTGCTGGCCACCAGCTCGGGGGTGGGATGGGGGGGTCTCCTCCTGGCTCCTTGGACAAATCACCACTTTGTTCTTCTGCCTTCATGTATGTGCTTTTGGCTCCTCCTCCCCTGTGAGCATGTGCACACCCTGGGGACCCGCGACGAGCTCCGGGCTTCCTGTAGCCTTAGGCAGGACGGCCCCCCAGCGCAGAGGGGCAGTGACTTGACCCTAGAGGCTGCTGGCGCGATGGCGGCAGCCAGGAGGAGGGTATGGGGCACCTGCAGGCTTCTTCCCCAGAACGGGGAGGGGATTGGAGGGGGTGTCATCAGCAGAGTTCATGACCTGGCGCAGTTTTGCCCCAGGGGACATCAAGCAATGTCAGTTGACATTTTTGACCTTCGCAGCCCAAAGCTCCTGGTGTGCAGTGTGCAAAGGCCAGGGATGCTGCTAACCATCCCACAATGCACAGCGCCGACCCATCCAGCCCCAAATGCCGGCAGTGGTGAGGTTGGGGCACGCTGCCATCCGGGTCTAGAAAGTGGGGCTCAGAGAGGGCTGCCCAGGGTCACCCCGGACATGCTGAAGGTCCTAGTGCAAGGGTCACCCCATACGCTCTTAGACCCCTTTCTCTTCAGGACCTGTTCTCAAGGACCAAGGACTTCCCCATGTGGCCGGACGGGACTCAAGCCCTCCTTCTCACCAGGAGGCCTTCGGCCGACCCTCCTTCCCTGCCTGCTCTGCTGATGCTAGGACAGGGCCAGTGCACGACGTGTGCAGACCCGGGTCCCCAGTCCTGGGGCAACCTCTCTGGGCTCAGTTTCCCTCTGTATAAAAAGAGGAGGTTGGGGTCAAGGCCCCGAGCGGGGTCCCTGCCAGTCCTGATGTCCAGCCTATAATTATTGGTGTCAGTGTGAGTGGAGGCAATTCATCAATCCCAGGCCGACATGGGCACTCACATCTGACTCCCCCCAACGGCGACCATGTGGCCTGTTGACCCAGGCCCCCGCAGGAATGAGCTGTGTGTGCTGCACCTGCCTTATTGATAACTACCAAGTATGCCCGAGACGCCAGGAATGTTTACATGATCAGGTCTGCTCTGTTCCAGAAGATGCCGTACATACATCACAGCTATTTTAGGGTGCCAGTGGTTACGGCCATGTGCGGGGACAGCAAATGCCACATTTCTGTCCAGTGATCTAACGGGAGGAGTCGCAGAGGGCATGGCCTACGTGCAAAGTGCTCTCTGCAGGCCCAGGACAGGGGTGGAGGGAGGGGAGCAGGGTGGCGACTGATAGGGGAGCACCTTGGGGCTGTTCTGGGGTTTCCTCTTGAGCTGAGTGTACCCCCTCACACACAGAGCCCCGGGGGCTTGAACTTGGGGAGAAGAGGGGTGTAGGCCCTCTCCTTTGGGCATTTGGAGGGACGGGCTGAACTTGGGGAGAAGAGGGGTGTAGGCCCTCTCCTTTGGGCATTTGGAGGGACGGGCTGCCTGATGCCCACATCTTGCTTCCTGGCCAGACCCCAGTACATCCCTCTCTGCCACTTGGTGGCCAGAGCAGGGACACTTCAACCTTCCAGTGGGCTCTGTGAGCAGATTCCATGAGAGTGTGAGCATGGGTGGCTAAGAGGCCCTTCCCAGGGGTCTGGCTGTGGTGTGTGCTCCCTGGAGCCTTCCCCTGAGCCCCCCGTCCACCTGCTGACCCCCTCTCCCAGCCGGATTTCAGGTTTCCTGGGGACTCTGTAAGGAAGGCTGGGGGGCGAGGCAGCCTTGGGAACTCACTGCCACTTTACAGTGGGATCTGTGGTGTTCACACAGTGGCCAAGGTGACGCTTTGGAAGCCCGTGTGTCCGTGCGCCATGCCCAGGCTCTTTCCTGGTGCTGGAGCCACCCTGCCCTTGCCCGGCTCCTGGCTGCGGGCAGAGTCTCCGAACACAGTGGTACCCCCTCTCCGGGGTCTGAGTGCCAAAGTGCTCCTTTTGGTCTCACAACGTGGGGCCCAGCAGGGGGTGGGACCAGGGTGAGGCAGTGCGGGCCCGTCCCCTCCCCTCCTGTGGACAGGCGGCCCTACTCACGCAGCCCTGAGTGGACACAGCGGGCCGGATGCACACCCCCCTCAGACCCACCGTCACGTCACCAGCGCGTAAAGGGTGAGGGGTCTGCGCGTCCCCACCCGGCTCTCGGGGGCTTGATGTCCCCCCTCAGACCTTTTCTTTGCCTTCGGAGGACTTCTGGTCACCCCACAGTTTCCCTTTGGCTTTCCTACGGTGTCCCCTGTGTGGGCAGGGGTGTGGGGAGGAGCAGGAGGCTTGGCCGGCGCGTCTATTTTCCAGCCTGGAGATGCAATCAATTAGGGAAGCAGAGCCCAGAACGAGGTCACCAGTCCCCATCACGAAGGCTGTGCCTCTCTTCTGCACCCAGGGACATAGTTGAGGCTGGCTTTCATCTATTTTAATTTGGTTGACAGACATCAGACCTAAAACAGATCTGCAGTTGGAAGGGGAAAATTCCTCAATGTTTTAATTTGCTCCATCCGACGCGAGCCAAAGAGGCCATGGGCTTACTTTTTCCGCCTCCCGCCCCCCCCGGAAGGCGAGCGTGTGCTCAGGTTGTCTCGGGCACAGAGCACCGCCTGTTCTCGGAGGCCCCCGGAATGGCTTGGCTCAGCGCGTAAAAAAAGATCCTGACATTCTCTGTCCTCTTGACTCTTCCCAAAGTAGCATCTCTGCGGGCAGTATTACCTTGTAAGGCAGCTGGGAGGCGCGGGCCAATGGGTGTGCGGGCAGATGGTGGGGGACGGGGACAGGGACGGTCATACCCGGCCCGGGGATTATCTCCGGCTCTCGGAGCGTTTGGGAGTGGGGAGGAATGAGGCCGAGGCGCCAAGGGAGGGAGAGGTGTTGGTGTGTTTTTCGAATGCCAGGACTATAATTAAGGGGTGAGAAGGTCCATGCTAACCCGTAACCACGGCTGCGAGAGGAACATGAAACCCAAGTGCCCCGGGAGCCTGAGTTTGGACCCGCCGGTGGCACTAGCTTTGAAGCCTATTTCGGAGCTGAGCACATTCATCACGGGCGCTGGGGCTTGGACAGAGCCAGGTGGCGCGTGGCCATCTCTCAGTGCCCAAAGTAGCTTCTCTGCTCTCTTTCAGGCCACCTGTTTTGGGGCCACCTCTAAAGCCTTGGAGGGACTTTCCAGAGAGCCCTGTGTGCCTGTCTGGTGGGGGGGGGGGTCTCGTCTGAGCAGAGGGCTTTCCAAGGGCACGGGGCTGGGGCGCAGAGGAAGCTTCCGGAACAGAGCTGAGCAGGGTGGAGAATACTTCCGTTCGCTGGGTCGGCACTGAGGGGTGGGGGTGCTCTTGGCCGCCGCCACGGGTTTAGAGGTGGCCTCCGGCCGGCCGCACTTCCAGGCCGTGGAGTCTGCATGAAGGGTGCCTGGAGGCTCACTCCTTCTCTCCACCTCTGTGTCCACTGGCCGCTTTTCATCATCAAAACTTTAAGGGAAACGAAACCCAAACCCGGGCCCTGTCCTCTGCCCACGAGCGAGCACGTCTGCGCTTCTCCCTCGGCGGGGCCACCGCAGCCCCGGTGATCGAAACGCTGGAGTCGGGCCTTCCGCCTCTCGCCTCCGTCCCTGACCACATTCCCTGAGACACGCGATTCCTGGAGAATCCCACACAGACAGACTCGGCTGTGGCCAAGCCATGTGGTCACGCTGTTGCCACAGGCGTTGGCCGCGATCCTTTCTTAGAAAGCCACGGGCCTGGTGCTCTCCTGATGCGAGGATGCGGCCCGCCCTGCGCAGTGGCCACACCACTGCCTTCCGGGCCTGCTGTCGGGGGGCGATTGGGGTCCGCGGGTCCCCCCTGGGACGGCCGGAGCGGCCACTGGGCCGAGGTCGCTTGCCTTGAAATGACCCCACTTGCTCAACAGACGAGGGCCTGAGAGCCAAGTCTGGAGACGGCCCGCGTCTGCCCCCAGGGGCCCGTCGGGGCAGGCGGAGGCACGAACTTGCAAAGTCTCGGCTTAATTCCTGGCGCTCGGAAGTCCGCGGACTTCCCGAGGCTGGTGGTTACTGTGCTAATCAGCTAGGCCGCGACGACGGCGAGGCATGACCGCAGGAGGAGACGTGCCAGCCGGGTGTCCCCGCGGGCGGCCCCGGCAGGCTCCCCGGGCACCGGGCGCTGGCAGGCCTGCTCGCACCGCCCTGGGGAGCGGATGGTGTGCTCCGGGGCCAGACCCGCGCCCTCCGTTCCCAGTCCGGGGGTCCCAGGCATGGAGCCCCGTCCTCAGGGTGCGCTGCGCCTGGAGAGATGAGGCTCCGTGACCCCGAAATGTTCCCCGGGAGCCCGGAGCCCGGAGCCTGGGCAGGGGACTGGAGGGGGCGGGGTGGCTCCCAGGCGCTGTTTCGGGCTGGACCTTGGCCTTCTTCTCTCAGAACGCTCCCCTCCCTGGGCGGGCGCCCCTCGCAGGGCCACAGACGGGCTGAAGGCCTGCTCCGAGCTGTGGCCGGGGTCTCCACAGCAGCGCCCCCCCCCAAATCCTACCCACCAGGGGGCAGAGGCTCAGTCTGTGACCCTTGCACCCAGATCCCCTCTCGGCAGAGTCGGGGCCACAAGTTGCTGCCTCATCAGCTGTGTTTCCAGCAAGAAGACAGATTTGTAGAGGCCACAGGAGCACCTGCCAGGGGCCGGGCCTCCCTGGAGCTCACCCCCTTCTCCTGCTCTTCCTCAGGAGGGAGGAACTTCAGTGCCCCCCCCCGCACCCCAGGAAAGGCCTCCCCTGCCCTGAGCCTCAACCAGACCCCCAGATGGGCCAGCTCCTGTTTTTTTCATTTCTTTGAAGTTTATTTATTTTGAGACAGAGAGAGAATGTGAGTTAATGAGCCAGGCAGGGGCACAGAGAGAGGGGCAGAGAGAGGATCCCAAGAAGGCTCCTCGCTGTCAGCACAGAGCCTGATATGGGACTCGAACCCACAACCTGTGAGATCACAACCTGAGCAGAAACCAAGAGCTGGACGCTTAACCGACTGAGCTGTTAGGGGCCTCAGGCCAAGTCGTTTGAATGCCATTTCTCTCTCCTCCCCTTCCTCTCTCTTCCCTTCTTTCCTTCTGTTTTTTTTTTTTTTTTTTTAACTAAATAATTGTTATTTATGGTCAGGCAAACTATAACAATATTGATTTGGAAAGCTTGGCTGAATTTTAAATGTTTATTATTTTTGAGAGAGACAGAGAGCAAGCAGGGGAGGGGCAGAGAGAGAGACAGAGAATCCCAAGCAGGCTCCCCACTGTCAGTGCAGAGCCCAACACGGGGCTCGAACTCAGAAATTGTGAGATCAAGCCCTGAGCCCAAACCAAGAGTCAGACACCTAACTGACTAAGCCCCCCAGGCACCCCTCCTCTTCTTTTTTTAAGATTTTGTTTTTAATGTTTATTGTTTTTTAATGTTTACTTATTTAAAAAATTTTTTTCTTAATGTTTTTTATTTAATTATTTTTATTTATTTTTGAGAGAGAGAGAGAGAGAGAGAGAAAGCATGGAGAGAGAGAGGAAGATACAGAATCCAAAGCAGGCTCCAGGCTCTGAGCTGTCAGCACAGAGCCCGATGCGGAGCTCGAACCCATGAACTGTGAGATCATGACCTGAGCTGAAGTCGGACACTCAACCAACTGAGCCACCCAGGTGCCCCTACTGTTTATTTATTTTGAGAGAACGACAGAGCATGAGCAAGGGAGGGGCAGAGAGAGAGGGGGACACAGAATTGGAAGCAGGCTCCAGGCTCAGAGCTGTCAGCACAGAGCCCGACGCGGGGCTCGAACCCATGAACCGTGAGATCATGATGAGATCATGACCTGAGCTGAAGCTGGATGCTTAACTGACTGAGCCGCCCAGGCGCCCCGACTCTCAACGGGTTTGAAGAAGCACTCCTCCTGGCATCCCCTCTGTCTCTGCACTGAGCCCTGAGCTCCATGGGGTTCCTGGCAGCAGGGTGGCGGTGGGGGGTGCAGTGGCCTCCACGGTGCTTTCTGGGGACACTGGGGGCAGAGCCTGGCATGTTGTAGCCACCGCGATTGTTGCCATCCTCCCCAGTCACAGGGGGTATGTGGTCCCCGATTTACAAAGGGGGAAATCGAGGCTCAGTGGGTCTGACCCCGAAGTGGCTCTCACTCTGAGCCAGCAGGTGAAAAGGGAGGGCATCAGGGCAGGACCAGCCCAGCACCAGAGCCTCATTCTGGGTGAGGTGAGACACCCTGGCTCTTCCCCAGAGGGACCCTGAGAGCGAGGGAACTGTGGGTTGGGGTGTGGCCCAGTACCCCCGGGGGTCGGTACCCCCAGGCCTCACCCTCAGACCTGCAGCTTGGAGGCCAGGGGCACAGTGGGTGGGGTGGGCAGGTGTTGGGGGGACAGGGAGCCCCGGGCAGAGGCAGAGAACAAGACGGGGAGACTGGAGCCTAGTGGGGCGAGTGTTCGGGTCGCAGTGAGGGAGTCCAGTGGGAGAGGGGGCCCCGGGGAAGGCCGCCCTGAGCATTTGAAAACTGTGTAGCAAATCGCAGTAAAGATACATAAGGTCACATTTACCTTCTCTGAAGGTTTTGTTTTGTTTTTGTTTTTGTTTTAATTTTTAATGTTTTATTTCTTTCTGAGAGAGAGAGACCGAGACAGAGCATGAGCAGGGGAGGGGCAGAGAGAGAGGGAGACACAGAATCTGAAGCAGGCTCCAGGCTCTGAGCTGTCAGCACAGGGCCCGACGAGGGGCTCGAACCCACGAACTGTGAGATCATGACCTGAGCCGAAGTCGGACACTTAACTGACTGAGCCACCCAGGCGCCCCACTGTCTTGAAGGTTTTTAAGTGTACAGTTCAGTGGCATCAAACATGTTCACGGTTTGTGGGTTCGAGCCCCACGTCGGGCTCTGTGCTGACAGCTCGGGGCCTGGAGCCTGTTTTGGATTCTGTGTCTCCCTCTCTCTCTGACCCTCCCCTGCTCACGCTCTGTCTCTTTTTCTCAGAAATAAATAAAAAACATGAATAAAAAGATAAAAACAAAAAACAGGGGTGCCTGGGTGGCTTAGTCGGTTAAGCGTCCAACTTTCACTCAGGTCATGATCTCACGGTTCGTGGGTTCAAGCCCCGCGTCGGGCTCTGTGCTGACTGCCAGCTCAGAGCCTGGAGCCTGTTTCAGAGTCTGTACCCTCCCCTGCTCACGCTGTCTCTCTCTCCTAGAAATAAATAAAACATTAAAAAGAAATTAAAAAAACAAAAAACAAAAAACCATGTTCACTGCCGTGGAGCCCTCACCCCCACCCGTCTCCAGAACTTGTCATCTCCCCAGACTGAAACTCTGCACCCATTAAACACCGGTCCGCACCCCCTCCCCCTCCGCCGGCACCCGCCACCCCCCACTCCCAGCCACTTTCTATCTCTGTGAGTTTGAGTCTTCTAGGGGCCTCACGTAAGTGGCGTCAGCAGGCTTTGACCTTCGGGGACTGGCTCATTTCACCCAGCACAAGGTCATCGCGTCGGCTCGGGTTCTTCTGCCGGGCGCCTGTGGCGCAGTCAGCACATCCGTTCACCCACCGGCGGACCTGGGTGGCTTCCCCCTTGCGGCCGTGGCGCGCGGCGCTGCTGGGACCCCGGGCCTCCCTCCCCCAGACCTGGAGCTGCGTCTGAACCCACAGAAGTCCAGGCACCGCAGAAACCCCCGTGGGGCCAACTTGGGGGACGCGGAGGCCCGCAGGGTGGAGGCTGGGCCGAGGCCAGGGGAAGAGACAATGAGGCCGAGCCGGGGGCGGGGTGGGGCGGGGTGGGGGTCTGTCTCTGCGCCCTGGACAATGCACCGGCTGCGGGCAGCCCGAGAGGGGAGGGTGGAATGGCTCCCGGCAGCTGGACGGGCTGCCTGCGTGCTGGTAACGACACATTATCCCAGACGCAGGGTGCGAGGCCTCCCTCGCGGGCAGGGAGGGGGGGGACATAATGAGTTCAATTTGGTCGATTTAGTAATTTCTTCCTTCATGAATTCAACAAACACTTCTGGAGGGTCCATTATGCGCTAAGCACTGTGCCGGATGCCCGCAAACACAGGCGAGGGAGAAAGAGCGCTGTCCCCTCTGCCCAGCGCAGCTGGGACCGCAGGGTAAACACACGCTTCAGACGCATCGAGACAAGAGGCGCCGTCAGAGGCGAGCCCCAGAGCCGCGAGGAGGGGGACATGCGTGTGTCCAAGAAAAGAGAGAAGGAAGTGCTGGGCGGGCGGTGGGGGGAGGGCTGCCCCGAGGCCTGGGAAAGCCACTGTCAGGCTGAAAGGCGAGGGACAGGCATGGTGGCACCAGAGCCTGTGTGTGAAGACAGAGGAAAGGAGGGTGAGAGGGAGACAGGGTGGAGACCCTGGGGTCTCCCAGCAGCCGGGCTGAGGGTTTGTGCTTGACCAAGGTGCTAGGGAGCCATGGACTGTTCAAGGGAGAACCCTGTCACGTTGGACAGATGCCTGCCCTGGGTCCAGGTAGGGAGGCCCTGAGAAAGGGCAGGAAGGGGGGCGCCCACGGAGCAGGGGAGCAGAGGGAAGCCGGGCAGGCGAGGCCCCGGGAACTCTGGGCTCAGGGGTGCAGAGGAGGCCATGTCCCGCCGCCTCCCCTGGAAAGGCTGCGCAGAACGGCCCCCTCCCGCTGCTTCCCGCCGTCTCCCCCTCCCCGCGCCCAGTGCAGAAGAGAGAGTCCTGGAAGCTCATCCCCACGGGGTTTGCTCGCCTCCCTGCAGAGCAGCGGCCACTGCAGCAAGGCCCGCGGGGTCGCTCCCGGTGCAGCAGGAGCCGTGATTTCAGCCCCCGAGGAAGGCGCGACAGACACGTCCCTCGGTGGGGATGGGCAGCCCGGGTGACGACAGAACACTTAGTCAGCGGGGGGTCCGTGACCTGGAGGCCGAGGGGCCCGCAGGGGCCGTGCACCTGCTCAGAGTGGGCTGCGGCGGCGGCGCGGAGGTGAGCGGGCTCGCTCTGGGCGGCAGAGGATTAGTGCTGATTCAGAGCGGGTCAGGTGCACGGGGGGCTTTGTTCAGACCTGTGTGCCTTTTGTCCCCGCCTGCAGAACGCCCAGGCTGCATGATGTCATTTCAGACGCATTAAGCTGGAACAGCTCAAAATTGAATAATTAATTACACTCGGCTTCAATCGCAGTGACTAATTGATCAGGGACTGCCAGCAGGCACCTGGACGGGATTAGCCGCGTACAATGAGGACTGTGGGCAGGTGGCGGGGCCCCTCTGGACCCCCAGTCCCCGTGTGGGACTTAATTAGGACAGACTTGATTTCTCTATTCTTGCTAGGGATCTCGGGCCGGCCCTGGGACCGGGGGCTGCCTGTGGGCCGGGCCCTGGAGGTCGATACATGTGAACGGCCTGAGGCCTGGAAGGGTGCTGCCCGTGGGGCCCTGGCCACCAGCCACCTACTGTCCCGTGCCTGGGTCCAAATCCTGGTCCAGCCCCAGGAAAGCACTCAATCTCAGAGAGCTTCCTGTCTGTTACAGCCTTGAGTGCCTGCTGATTCCATCCCTGAGGCTGTGGGGACCCTCTGGGGAGGTGGCCCTCGCTCCCGCCTCCCTCGTCTGCCTGCGGCCCACGCAGCCGGCATGCCCAGCCCGGTCCACAGCCTTCCAGGTCCTTGTCCACTTCCTACAAAAATCTCTTCTCCTTTAATTTTCCACTCAGGGACCTTGTCACCTCCTCAGCTGTCCTGTGCCACCTTCCTGGATACGCAGCAGCATCTGACTGGAGGCCTGGTTCACATTCCTGTTCTCAGACATGCACAGCCAGGATGGGCACATCTACCTCCTGAAAAGGGCCGCGTGTCCAGTTGGACAGGTTGTGCACTGCACAACTCAGTCTTTGACGTGTGTGTGTGTGTGTGTGGGGTGATACACATTTGCACAATGGGCACACTCGACTGTGTTCTTACTGTAGACTCTCCTTTTCTCTGCCTATATCCTCACTGATTCCTGGCTTTCTAAATCTCAGTCACCTCTGTCTGCATGCCACCTGAGCCCCATTCCCAGAGCCTCACCCCAAGGTGGGACTGCGGCGCAGAAATCACAAACTCCACATCCGGCCTTCTGCCCTGCAGGCTCCCAGCACACGTGCTGGTCTGGGTGGAGAACCTTCCAGCTCCCTGGCCCTCTGTTTTCTTCGCGTCCCCAGGCCTTGTTTCCACCCCCCAACCCCTGCCCTTCTGGCAGCAGCTGCCCCGCGGCCTCTGCAAACACGCTGAGGACCCCCCCGCGTGCCCTGCCCGCGCTGATGCAAACACTGTGTCTCTGGCCCTGACCTTCGCAGCCTCCTCTCTCAGGCGGCTGCCTGTCTCTGCCCCACATCACACAGCACCCCCCCCGTGTGCCCCCTCCCCTGCTCCCCGCACCCATCCAACACCCTCACCGACACCTTGGAAGCCACCACCCCTCTGGCTTCCTTGAAGCCCCTGCACCCCAACCCCAGTCTCATGGCCTGACTCCTGTGTTGCCTCCATACCCTCTTCCCTCTGTCTGCTCTTTGCTGTTGCGATCGCCTCAGCTTCCGTCCTTGACATTCCTCTCTTTGAAAAAAATTTTTTTTAAGTTTTTTTAATGTTTTATTTATTTCTGAGAGAGAGAGAGAGAGACAGTGTGAGCAGGGGAGGGTCAGAGAGAGAGGGAGACACAGAATCTGAAACAGGCTCCAGGCTCTGAGCTGGCAGTCAGCACAGAGCCCGACGCGGGGCTCGAACCCACGAACCGTGAGATCATGACCTGAGCCGAAGCCGGACACTCAACCGACTGAGCCTCGCAGGCGCCCCCTTGCCCTTCCACTCTGGCCAAGCGGCCGGCCCAACCCAGTCGACCACGAGCAGCTCGCTTGGTTTCCTGCCCGTTCTTTGTCGCTGTCCTATACTTCTCCCTCTGAGCATGGGACCCTCTTGGGTATGTGGCTGGCAGCATCTCCTGACCTCCCTTGGGTACAGGGAGGCACTCTTGACCATCTGTCCCTGAAGAGAGCTGCCCTTGCCTTTGCTTCCGGCACATTCCCCAGCCCCAGGGTTCCGTCCGGGCACCGGGGCGCCCTGTGGGTTGGAGCAAGGGTGTGGCCAAGCCTGAGCACCCGCCACCGCCGCCTTCGTGCCAGCCAGGCCCCGCACGGGTCCCCAGGACACCCATCAGGTCCCAGCGACCCGTGCAGCCTCCCCCACCCTCAGCGCGACTTCCCCTCCGGTTTTGGCAAAGCTCAGAGGTGGTTGCATGTGAATTTGTTAAGACAGAAGGAAGAGGCCGGTGAGCCTTCCTTTAACTGTGTGTCTTTGTCATAATCGGAGCCCCTTGGATCGCTGAGTGAGAGCTAGGGGCAAGGACGGACGTCCTCTTACCTGCACACAATGGGGTCCTTTATCTTCCTCTGGGGGCACTTTCAGAGTCACCTGCCCTGCCATCCACCCGCTTCCAGCAAGAAGGGAAGGCCTCAGCCAATCTAAACAGAGGCCGTCGCTGCACAATGTCCTCCCTGGTGTGCGGCCAGCCCGGCAGACTGAGGCCCGCTCAGCTCCCACGTCTGCGTCGGGCATGGGGGGCTTGCTGGGGACCCTCCGAGCCGTCGGGTGGCCAGGACTCACGCCCGGGGCATGCTTCCCCTGGACGCGCAGACGCGGTGGCCGCAGGCTCGTGGCCAGAGCCCACGGCGTGGGCAGGGGACACTTTCCCGGGGCTACGGTTTTACCCAAAGGCAAGTAATTTGTTTCTAATCTCTGATGGGACAGGAAAGGCACTGGCTTGTCGTAACAGATTCAAATACGGAAGAATGCACGCTCCCCAAAGGTAACCAACTGGCTGTTGGGGCTCCTTCCAAATATTTTGGGGGCATATACAGTCATTTAACTAAATATGTACATAGGCGCATTTTTTTAGCAGGTGGGACCATCCAAGCCGTACGATTCCTCGACTTGTCTTTACTCTTGACAGCTCGCTCTATGCTTCCCCAGGCCTGTGCATGCCGCTCGGTTTCGTGCTGTCTGTCAACTGAACAGGAAACAGTATTCCTTAAATGGATGTCACCGAGCTTCACCCAGCGCTTCTCTAATGATGGACAAAGAGGTCGCTGCAATTTTTTATAATTACAAATAGTGCCGGGGAAAAAAAAAGACCCCACGCACTACATCCATTTCAGCAGGAAGCGAATGCAAGGGCATTGGAAACATCACTTCTGAAATGTTACGCTGATCTACACTCAATAATGGTGTATAATTAAAAAAATAATATTAAAATTAGTGAGGCTATAGAATGGTGTGGGAAGCAAAAGTCACGTACGTGTTTTTTTTTTTCCAACTTGGCATCAGGCGTGGAAGGGGCCCTTTGCCTCCTTCACTGCCCTTTGCCTCTGGGGCCTCTCTGCTCTGATAACCCCGGTGGCCACCGCTCAGCTGGGGTCAGGGTCAGAGGGCCCCGCCCCGCCCACCTGCCTTCCCGTTCGTCCACACCGGCAGAGCCGGCCCTGATTCGAGGTTGATGGCATTTCTTAAAAGACCCTTTGCAAGCGAGGTAACAGGCCTGAGGTTTTGGGACGTGGGGCCCCTCAACCAACCTCCATTTCCAGGGCAGTAGCTGGCTGACGGTGCTGAGAACCGAGACTAGAACTTGGCCACACGTTTCCTCCCCTCTGCTGTCCCCACATGGAGCATGTGTCTCGAGGGGCTCCCCAGGGCAGGACAGGGGTGCCTGGACTCTTTCCCGATCTTCCCTGTTGGGGGGAGTCAGGCCCACCACGGGAGGAACACGCTTCTGTGCTCTTCCGTCGGCAAAGCTTGCGCCCCACAGTCCGGGCCCGGGGAGCCCTCTCCCTGGACCTGTGGTGACGTGGCACTGTGGGCCCTCGGCCTGGCCTCGTGGGGCCGCTTCTCTGCCCTCTGGTCACCCCCCAGAGCTGTAAAATGTGGCACTCGGCTTCAAGCAAAGAGCCAACAGACGCCGCGCTCTGGACAGCTCGGTGCGGAAGACAAAGCTCGTGGGAACGCCGCCGCCGCTAGTCCTGGGCTGGGGCGCGGCCGAGCCGGGGCGCGGGCTGGCGGAGGGCCCTGCAGGCGCACACGTGACCCAGGGGCGTCCCTCCAGCAGGAAGCGCTCCCGGTCCATCTCAGGCCACGACAGCCTCATGGTCCCGGCTGCAGGGCCCTTGCCTAGAAACAGAGAGGATGAGACCCATTTCACTTACCAGGCATGTGGCCGGGGGCCCAGGGTTTTCACATGCCGCTTCGGGGCCAGCCCCTGGGGCACATGGCTCTGTACCTGGTTTTCTTTCTTTCTTTTTTTTTTTTTTTAACATTTTATTTATTTATTTATTTATTTATTAAATATTTTTTATTTATTTCTAGGAGAGAGAGAGAGAGACAGCGTGAGCAGGGGAGGGTCAGAGAGAGAGGGAGTCACAGACTCTGAAATTGGCTCCAGGCTCTGGGCTGGCAGTCACACAGAGCCCGACGCCGGGCTCGAACCCACGAACCGTGGGATCATGACCTGAGCCAAAGTCGGACGCTTAACTGACTGAGTCACCCAGGCGCCCCTGTACCTGGGTTTCTAATTGGTTGTCACCCAGAGCTGAGCGAGGGCACGGGCCATGTGTGTCTCAGGGCCTCCCAGTCTCTGCAATCCCAACGTCTCCTCCAATCGCCCCTTGTCAGGGACTGGAGAGCGGGACCCTGGGACCGGCCTGCCTCACAGCTTGTGGGAAGGTCAGAGTCGTCATATAGCATCCGGATGGTGACGGTCTGGGTCACCAGGGCTGTTGTCAAACGCAAGTCCTTCCCTGACTATTGCCGAATGGAGGGGCCTGGGGGTCCCTCACTGACTGATGCAGAAGAAGCATTTTTACTAATTCCGCCCCAAGTTGTGAGTGTGTGGGGGCAGGGAGGGGCACCTTGTCTCTCAGAGTTAACAGCACCCACCCTCTGGGCAAGCCCAGTCCGGCCCCAGGATCCAACTTTCTTATGTATTTATTTAAACCCTGCCTCATTCCGGAGAGAATTTAAGGCCTCGCCATGAATACCAGCTTTGTGCGGCCTCCTGGTGCCAAAGGCCGGGAAACCCCAGCCAGGCACGTCTGGAGGTGGGGCCTCCATATGGCCTGAAGGCCACGGCCAATCACCCCAGCGGCTGCCCCAGCCCGCCTGGGGAGCCCACCCCCCCCCGCCCGGCCAGCAGGCGTCCTGCTGTCCCTGGTGACCCCCTCTCCTGTGCACCCCCCATTCCCCTGCCCCCCACCGGGCTCTCCCATTCTGGAAGGAGTGTTTGCCTCTCTTTACCGGAAGATAAAACAAACTGAAATTCTCTTAAAAGCCTGTGGGTGACGTGAAGGGTACACTGGTGTCCACGGAGGTGTGTGCAGACGCGGCCTCCCCGCCCGGGGCTCCGGGGACGGTGCTGGAGGGAGAAGGGCTTTGGGGAGACGCCTCCCGCCCAGACTGTGCAGATCCGTGTGGCCCCGCACCCCCCAGAGGGGCACAGTGGGCTTCCAGGGCCTGCACACCGTGAGGGGGGGAGGGGGGCTCCTCCTGGGTCCTGCCCCGTTTTCAGGATGGAGCCACTCGGCCCGGATCTGCTGTCCCCTCCTGGGTAGTCGAGATGTCCCATGGTCCTGCCATCAGCTGGTTGGATGTTCTGGGGACCCCCTGGAGCCGATGGACTCCAGCCCCTCCGTCGGGGTGTTGGGCGCACAGTCAGGGCCACCCAGGTCTGAACACAGTCCCTGCAGGGCCGGAGAGCTGTGGCCACCAGGGACCTCGGCGGGGAGGGAGGCATTGGGATGCCAGACAGGCTGCCGCCAGGGGACACCCGTGCCCCCAACCCCCGAAAGGAACAAGGCGGCTGTGAGCTGGCAGGGAGGGAAGGGTGGTCCCTCCCTTCAGCCCCAACCTCAAACCTCTGAAACGCTTCGAGTTTGAAACCTGCCAGCCTCCAGGATTTCCCGGAAGATTTCCAGGACTTCCCACGTGAGAAGAAGGCTCCCAGAGACCACTGGGGCTGGGAGACTTCCCCCAAAGGCTCCTTCCAAAAGTGCGCCCCCTGCAGCCTCTCGGAAGAGAATTCAGAGGAACGCGCAGCAAGCGGGTTGCCCGGGGCCTGCTGCTGGCTCCGTATCCGCGAGGGGATGATGCGGCCGCGGCAAGAGAAGGCAGGGGCAAATCCGGACTCCAGACACGTCCACGTCCACATTCCAATCCCGCTGCATCCAGGCAGGGGTCCTGGGTGGTCCCGCCATCTGCCGAAAGTGCCTGGATGCCTGTAACCCAAGCAGGGCCTGAAAATAGCCTGGGGCATGGCACCCGCCACCTTGGCGCTGCCCTTGACCGTCCGCTTGGAGGCGGCTTTGAAAGGTGGACATTTCTGAATCTCAAAAGTGAGAAGCTCTGTGGATTCTAGACAGACGCGGGCCTGAATTCAAAGACTGTGGGCACGGCCGGGCTCCCGGGGGCCCTGGTACCCCCTTCTGCGCATGGGGATGGGACACCTTCCCTGCGCGGCTGGTAAATGCCCGAGGGATGGTGGGTACTGAGAGAGCGCGCAGCGGCTCACGGCGCGTCCAAGCCCCTGCCCTGCGGCCCCCATTCCCCCAGCCTGAAAACCGACACAAGTGAGGCCCTGTCCAGAAACTGTAGACAGAGAGTGCGCCCAAAGAGTCACATCAGGCCAGAGTTAGAGCCACCAGGCTTCCCAGACAGAGGATCAGCTATTTGGCCGGCTTCTATGGTCTAAAGGAGGCCACCGCTTCAGAGAAACCTTCCGGAGCCATCCAGAGGTTACGGGCCATGAGCAGAAGGTCAGAGAATGTCCACAGGTCCCGGGCTCTGAGCCACTTGACCTTCTCCAGGAATCGGGGTTTTCGGGGGAAGACCGTCGCCCTCTGACCCCCGCCCACTAGGGCATGGAAGAGGGTCTTGGAGTGGGCTGGTGGACCGGAGACACTGTCCAGTGGTCCTGGCCACGTGCTAAATGTGCACGGATTCCTGACACCTAAAATAGCCCGGGACATGGGACACGGCGCCAAGGAGCTCTCGTTCAACATCCCGGCAGCTGGTGGCTTCAGGCTGGGAATAAGGAATCGTTATTAAGTGTCTATGGCCCCAGAGGGGCAGAGCGGGTATTTGGATCGAGACAGAACTGGGCACAAGGATCAGATCGAACCCTTATGGGCTGTGTGGACTTGAGCACACCCTCTTCCCTAGCTGTGTGTCTCAGTGTCCTTGGCCACGAAGGCACAGTGAGACATCTTTCCTGGTTCTTGTAAGAATCTGGCACCAACTGGCAGTTTGCCATCAATAAGAGCTCTCCCCACACCCCTCCTCCCCGGATGAAGCCCCCACTGGAACACCCGAGCCTGTCTAAGAGAACGGATCTTGAATCAGGCCCTGAGCTCCATCAGGAAAAGCAGGCGGCCTCGGCTCTGTTCCGCCTTGGTCAGGGGGACATTTAAAACCCAGCAGAGGACAGCGGCTAGAGGCAGAAGTAAATTGCAGGCTTCAGAGCCCAGGGTGAATTTGTACACAGCAGGATGCCGGGCGTTCTGGGTGGATGGAGGAAATTAAGTGATGTCTGTGGGACTCGGGGAACGAAAGAGATGGTAAGTTTAGACACTCGAGAGAAGGGCGAGTCTCAAGGCCCCACAGACTGAAGAGCAGAGAAAATGAACAAACAAGAACATGAGGCTCAGAGGATTTCGGTGGTTCGGCCCCAAACCCACCGGTAAAAGGCGGGCGAGCAGAAGTACAGGGCAAGCCCGCCTGGTGCCCACGCTCCCCTTCTCCACCACAGGCTTGGGGACCCAAGGAGGTGGCCCCTAAGAGTCCGCTAGGAAGCCCCAAGGCGCCTCACTGGGAGGCAGGGCGCAGCGGGCGCCGTGTGTCACGTCCTGGTCTATTTTAGGGCCTCTGCTGAGAGAACAGGAATCCAGGCACATGGGGCCAGGGGCCAGGACCACCTGTCGGATCCTTCCCAGCCGAAGGCGGTGGTGGATGACCCAGGCCGGAAAAAGTCAAGGCCACCTCCACGCCTTCCAATTTTAGACCCACACGTCTCTAGCTGCAGGACACAGAGTATCCTGGCGGGGACTGAACATGACCTATTTAGGACAGACCCTTACCCCAGCCCCAGGCCAACACCCCTCCATCTTTCATTAGCCATCTCAGATGCCAGGAGGGAACTGGGGCTTTGTTCTACTTATAAAGCCCCATAGAAGATGGACCGTTCCTCGCGGCCCCGCTCCGTCCACTCAGCGGCGGGCTGGAAGTCAGGGTCTGGGGTCCACAACGCCCCCGGATGCCACTCAGCCGGGCAGGTGCGGGGAGCTGAGGTTTTGAGCGCTCAAGGGTGGAGGAGAGGACGCTCACGGCTGGGCCTTGGGGAGGCTTCAGGCTGGCCCCGTGTGTCAGCCGAGTAACTCGTGAACTCTGGCTCCTGACCTGTAAAATGGGGCCAAGAACCCACCCTTACCGGCCTCTTGTGGGGATTAACTGGTACCTTGGCAGTTCCCTCGGGCAGTACAAGCTCTAGGCCGCGTGAGGCCCCGGCCTGCCCTGCCTCGGCCCTGGGCTGGCCCTCCTGTCCTGAGGGCTCTGCCAGGGCGAGGGTGGGGGCTTCCCGGCCTCCCTGGGGCGCAGCAGCAAGAGGGACCTGCGGGGTCACAGCTCACCAGGGGAGCCGCGCCCCGCTCTGCGCCTCTCCCAGACCCGGCCCCCTGTCCCGGCGGGTGGAAAAAAAGAGCGGTTGGTGTAGACCTTCAGGCTGCAAGACAGAAACACCCCCTGCACCTCTGTCCTTATCCCCCGAGTCCCCCCTGGTCCCCCTCCCCTCAACAGAGCTGCCGCCTCCTATGTTGTGCGAAGCCCCTTTCCGGGGCTGCTCTGGTCCTTCTGGGCTGGTAGCCGCCATCTTTCCAAGTTCTCTTAGAGCCTCCACACTTGGTCCCCCGGCCCGTCACCAATGCCGCTATTTGCTGACTTGTTGCTAAGTTCTGCTGCGCTGGACTTGAGGTGTCTGTGATCTGCCCCCCCAAACAGCCTCAGAGGCCTGGATAGTTTCTTGGTTTTCTGGAGAATGTAGGAGGCTATTTTCATAGCCATACAGTGGGGTCACCCCGTCCTGAGCAGATTTCCTCCCCGCTGTTGGGCCGGACAGAATCTATGTACTGAAAGCCGTGGGGATGGCGGGCGCGCAGAGTGAACCCTGGGGAGGCTAGCAGACACCTCACTAACGTTCTAGACTTCTGCTGCTGGTCAAGACAGAGTGATGGGGAACAGACTCGCTCTCCTGTGTGAAACCACCCAAAACAGACAACATACATGCAGTAAAGGTTTTCCAAGGCTCTGGCCATCCCTGGAAGTTGGTAAGCACATGAGTGGAGTTCTACGATTGTCCTAGCTTCCTGGGACGGGGTGTTTCCAGGCTGCAGGCAGGGGAAACTGAGGCAGCACCTGGGGCTCCGCAAGGCCAGGAGGAGGAGCCGAGAGCTGCAACCTGGAACTTTCAGGGCTGTGCCATGAGGGAAGGAGAGCCCCGTTGGCTGTGGAAGTCCCCTCGAGTGCCCAGCAGGGGACTGAACAGCGCCTGCCTGAAAAAAAGGGACCCCAGGGGCGCCTGGGTGGCTTAGTCGGTTGAGCGTCCGACTTTCACTTAGGTCATGATCTCGCGGTTCGTGGGTTCGAGCCCCGGTCAGGCTCTGTGCTGACTGCCAGCTCAGAGTTTCAGTCTGTGACTCCCTCTCTCTCTGACCCTCCCCTGCTCATGCTGTCTCTCTCTCTCTCTCCCTAGAAATAAATTTTAAAAAAAAATCTTAAAAAAGAAAAAAGAAAAAAAGAAAAAAAGGCACCCCAGGCTGGGAAAGCCAAGGTGCTCAAATCCAGGAGTAAAAAAATCTTGGGGCGCCTGGGTGGCTCAGTCAGTTAAGCGTCCGACTTTGGCTCAGGTCACCATCTCCTGGTTCGTGAGTTCGAGCCCCACGTCAGAGCCGGGAGCCTGCTTCGGATTCTGTGTCTCTTTCTCTCTCTGCCCCTCTCCTGTTCATACTCTGTCTCTCTCTCAAAAATAGATGAATATTTAAAAAAATTTTTTTGAAGCTTAAAGCACCCCCAAAAGATCAGAGGGAACGATGACAGCACTCACAGAGGCCTGGAGGAGATCATCTGTTTCCACCAGCCGGGGCGGAAAAACTCATATTCACAGGGTATTGGGTAGAATTGCCTCAGCAGTGGCAAATACTTGGGCTGGACTCATGCCACCTCAGACCTGCCTAGCAAATTAGAAAACCAAGAAGCAGAGGACCAGGCTGTTTCCAGGTAACTTCACCGAGTCCCAGAAGAGACCTCAACTATTTATGGGAATATAGAGAGACACAGCACACAAACACAGTAAAATCCATAATGCCTGGCATCCAATCAAACTTTCCCAGGATTCAAAGAGGCAAGGATACATGGCCCACAATGAGGGGGCGAACTCATTAATCAAAATGGACCGGAACTTACACAGCAGAAAAAGACACTGAACCAGTTATTGTAACTGTATGCCATATGTTCACAAGGTTAAGTAAAGACGTGGATGATACAAAACAAGAACCCAGTTGGACTTCTAAAGATGAAAACTACAATGGGGGTGATAAAATTCACACGGGGGTCAGATCACTGGCAGATGAAACACTGTAGAATAAAAAAGATAAATGAACTTGAAGATTTAGTAATAGAAACTACCCCAAATAAAATGCACAGGGAAAATAATCTCCCAAATGAAAAAAGTATCCATGAGTTGTGGGACCATTTCAAGCAGCCTAATATAGAGCTATTGGAGACTCTAAAACGGGGTGGGAGGGCCGAAAACACATGTGAAGACATAGTGGTCAACAGTTTCCTGAATTTGATATAAACCCTCAGATTCAAGGAATTCAATGAACCCCGAGCATAAGCTACAAGAAGAAGGCTACACCCTGGGGCTTCTGGGTGAGTCAGTTGTCTAAGCGTCCGACTTCCACTCAGGTCACATCTCACAGTTTCGAGCCCTGTGTTGGGCTCTGTGCCGACATTTCAGAGCCTGGAGCCTGCTTTGGATTCTGTGTCTCCCCCTCTCTCTGTCCATCCCCCACTCATGCTCTGTCTCTCTCTCTCTCTTTCTCAAAAATAAATAGAAAAAAAATCCTAAATACAGTCAAGGGAGAAAACATGTTAGTACAGAGGAATTAGAAATAAGAATGAATGCAGAATTTTTATTAGAAACGACCCAAACAAAAACACAGAGATCAACGATTTTTAAGATTCTGAAAGGTGGAAAAACGGCCCACCTTGAATATTTTCACTGAAACAACTGGTGAAAATATCCTGCACTCACAAAGGTGGAATAAATGCCTTTTGCAGACACACAGAAGCTGCAAGAGTTCATCACCAGCAGCTCCGCACCTCGAGAAATGTCAAGGAAGTCCTTCAGGCATAAGGAAAATAGTATTAGACAGAAGATCTCTGGAAATGAAAGAATACCAAAAATGGTAACTCTGTAAGTAAATAGTCAAGATCTTTTTTTGATTCTTTCCATTTCTTTCAAAGAGAATTGACAGTTAAAATATGAACAATTATTGCCATTTTTGTAATGAACGTGAAAGTAAAATTTACGACAACGGCACGGGGGCTGGGGGTGGGGGGATCCAAAGTTTAGTTTGTCAAGTTCTTGTACTGAATGTGAAGAGGTACATGGTAGAGGGCCAACTGGGAAAAATTCATTAGTGGTGAATACCACAAGCCCTGTATAATGATGGAAATCACAACAGGAAGAGCTATAGCTAGTAAGTCCACAGAGGAGATAAATCAGAATAATAAAAATAACAATTAGTCCCAGAACGCAGGAAAAAAGAACAAAGAACCAGTGGGTCAAATGGAAAGCAAATTGAAAAATGATAGGCTTCGTCCGACTTTCGCTTAGGTCATGATCTCGTGGTTCGTGGGTTCGGGCCCCGCATCGGGCTCTGTGCTGACTGCCAGCTCAGAGCCTGGAGCCTGTTTCAGTCTGTGACTCCCTCTCTCTCTGACCCTCCCTGCTCACGCTGTCTCTCTCTCTCTCTCTAAAATAAAACATTTAAAAAAAAAAAAGAAAAATGATAGGCTTACACTTAAGTAAAATCAATAATCGTATTAAATGTCAGTGATCTCTACACCCCCATCAATAGGTGACGGAGAACCGATGTTGCCTAAAACAAACGCTTCTAAGCATAAAGACTCGAACAGGTGAAAGGCGAAAAGAGTAGGAAAAGCTCTCCCGTGCTGACACGAATCAGGAGAAAGTTCACGTGCCTCTATCAACGTCAGATCAGTAGATCTCAGAGCTAGGGCTAAAACCAGTTCTCTGTAGAATGATAACGGAGTCATTAATCAAGAAGACCTAACAGTCCTGAACACTTGTGCTTCGAGTAACGGAGCTTCAGAAAACATAAAGACTAAGGGAATCGCGAGGAGAAAGAGTCGAATCTGTGATAATAGTTGGATATCCAAATAGCCCCGTTTCAGGAACCGATAGAGCAAGTGGGCAGAGAATCTGCACGGAGATAGCCGACTCGAACAGCGCGGTCAGCCAACTTGACATGATGGACATTTATAGAACACTCCACCAGCAGCTGCAGAAGGCACATTCCTTTTCAAGCGTGCATGGAACATTTACAAAGATAGATCATACCTTGGCCCGTAAAACAAGTATCAGTATATTTAAAAAGATTGGAGCCGTCCAAAGCGTATCCTCTGACCATGGAGGAATTAAATTAGGAATCAATAACAGAGAGGGGTCCGGCGGGCGCCCAAGCCCTTGGAAACCACAGAGTGCCTTTCTAAACGACTCATGAGTCAAAAGAGAAATTAAAAAGGGGAGAGTAGCGAGCATTTTGAATTGAATGAAAATTAAAATACAACCTAGGAGAACTTGTGGATGTCTGTCAAGCTGTGGTAAGGCAGAAATGTATAGCACCGAACACCCGGGTTAAAAAGGATGGTGTCAGATCCACGACTTCTGCTTCCAAATTAATAAACTAGAAACGGAGCAACCAATTAAACTCACAGTAAACAGAAGAAGGGAAGTAATTAAGATCAAAACAGAAATAGGTGAACTGTAAAACAGAAAAACGATAGAGAAAAATCAACGAAACCTAAAGCTTGATTCTTTGGAAGATCAATAAAATTGATAAACCTCTAGCCAGGCTGACTAGGAAAAAACAAAGAGGGAAAAATCAGAAAAAATCAATATCAGGAGTAGAGAGAAAAGACATCACGGCATAGCTTTAGGTATTAATAGGCTAGTGAGGGAATATTATGAACAGCTGTATGTCCCTAAATTCTGCAGCTTATACGACGTGGAAAAATTCTTCATAAGAGACCAACCCTGAAAGTTCACTCAAAAACAAAAACAAAAACAAAGCCCAGATCATCTAAATAGCAGTGTATATATTAAAGAAATTGAATCTGTAGTTAAAAACTTTCCTACAGAGACAACTCCAGGCTCAGGTGGCTTCAACAGAGAATTTCACCAGACATTTTACGAAGAAATAATACCAATTCTACAGAAACCCTTCAGAGAATCCAAGAGGAAAGAATACATCCCAACCAATTCCATGAGGGCAGCATTAACCTGATATGAAAAACAAACAACATATTACAAGGAAAAAAAACCCTGCAGGCTAATACCCCTCATTAACACAGATGCAAAAAGCCCTCAAAATTTTAGCATACTGAATCACACAAATGTATAAAAAGGAAAATATTCATGAGCAAATGGAGTTTATTCCAGGAATGCAGGATTGGTTTAACATTTGAAAATCAATCAATGCAATTCACCATATTAATGCACTAAAAAGGGAAAAACCATAAGAACATGTTAATGAACTCAGAAAAAGCATTTAATTAAACTCAACATCCATTTGTGATAAAAACTCTCAGCAAACGAGAAACAGTCACTTCCTCACCGTGACAAAGAGCATCTATAAAAATCCTACAGCTAATATCGTACTTAATGGTGAAAGGCTGAATGTTTCTCCCCTGAGAACATTAACAAGACAGGGATGTCTGTTCTCACCGTTGATATTCAACATTGCACTGGGGGTTCCGGTCTTTACTAGCCTCGCTATTTCAAAATATAAATAAGCAAATAAAAAATAAAAGGCGTTCAGACTGGAAAGAAAGAAGCAAAACCGTATTTGCAGAGGGCATGATCACCCATGTTGGAAATCTCCCAGAATCCGGGACGATAAAGCCCCTAGAATCAATAGGTTAGTTTAGCAAGATTGCAGACGAAAAGATCAATATAAAAAATGAATTGTTTTTCTATACACTGACAACAAATAATCATGAATTGAAATGAAAAATGCCATTTACAATAACATCAAAACATATTCATATAGATAAATCTGACAAAACATCTGGCAAATCTGCATGAGGCAAACTATAAAACACTTGAGAGAAATGAAGATGTAAAGACACAGAGCCATGCCTTGTCCCTGGGTGGAAAGACTCCGTGTTAGTTGGAAGCCGTCATTTTTGCCCAAATTAATCAATACGTCAGTACCGACTGTCATTACCATGTATTGTACGATGTATTGTCAATACAATCTCAATCAAACTCTCAGCAGGATTGTTAAGAATAGTCATTGGTAGGGGCGCCTGGGTGGCTTAGTCGGTTAAGCGTCCGACTTTCGCTTAGGTCATGATCTCGCGGTTCGTGGGTTCGAGCCCCGCGTCGGGCTCTGTGCTGACCGCCGGCTCAGAGCCTGGAGCCTGTTTCAGTCTGTGACTCCCTCTCTCTCTGACCCTCCCCTGCTCACGCTGTCTCTCTCTCTCTCTCCTAGAAATAAATAAAAATATTAAAAAAAAAAAATAGTCATTGGTAAATTCATTCTAAACTGATTCAAAAATCCATACGGTAATTGAAAAGACCCAGAACAATGGCCAAAGCAACTCAGGGCAACAAAGCTAACAGTTCCTGACCTCAGGGCTCATTATAAAGCTAGACTAAATAACACAGCGTGGTGTGGGTAAAAAGGGAAACAAAATGGATCAAGGGGATAAGAACAGAGAATCCAGAGACAGATCACAGGTGTATGGAGTCCTGATTTTTGACTAAAGGTGTAAACGCAAGTCAGTGAAGGAAGGGACCACCTGTCTGGTTCAGTCCGTGAAGCTTGTGACTCTTGATCTAGGGGGTTGTGAGTTCAAGCCCCACAGAGATTACTTAAAAATAAAACCTCTAGGAGCGGCTGGGTGGCTCAGTCAGTTAGGTGTCCGACTTCAGCTCAGGTCATGATCTCACAGTGTGTGGGTTCGAGCCCCGCGTCGGGCTCTGTGCTGACAGCTCAGAGCCTGGAGCCTGCTTTGGATTCCGTGTCTCCCTCTCTCTGCCCCTCCCCTTCCTGCACTCAGTCTCTCTCTCAAAAATAAATAAACATTTTAAAAAGTAAAAATAAATAAATAAAAATAGAGCCTCTGTTAAAAAAAAAAGGGGGGGGATGATCTTCTCAACAAATGGTGCTGGAAGAATTAGATCACCACACGCAAAAATGACTCTAATCCAAACCACACAACAAACACAACATGCATCATGGGCCCTAATGTAAAACCTAAGAATATAAAACTTTTTTTAAACGTTTATTTTTGAGAGAGAGAGAGAGACAGCGTGAGCAGGGGAGGGTCAGAGAGAGAGGGAGACACAGAATCTGAAACAGGCTCCAGGCTCTGAGCTGTCAGCATAGAGCCCGATGAGGGGCTTGAACCCACAGACTGCGAGATCATGATCTGATCTGAAGTCAGATGTCCAACTGACTAAGTCACCCAGGCGTCCCAAGAATATAACACTTTTAAAAGAACACATGGGAAAAAGTGTTCATGAGCTTGCTTTCTGATTTCTTAATTACGACACCATAAAAGAACATACCAATAAACGGACTTCATCAAAATTAAAACTTCTCTTCCAAAGAACACTTTTAAGCCACAGACCAGGAGAAAGTACTTGCAAAGCCAAGCCTATATTTGAAAACACACAAACAAAAACAACAAAACTTGCTTCTAGAATACATAAGGACTTTCAAAGCTTACTACCAAGAAAACAAGGAAGACGTATCAGTGGTAAATCAGCACACAAAACGTGGTGAGCATCTTTATTTATTAGGAAAATGTGAGTTAAAACCAGGATGAGAGACTGCTACACAGCTACTAAACTGTCAAAGATTAGGGGTGCCTACGGGCACCTGCGTGGCTCAATCGGTGGAGCGGTTGAGAGTCTGACTTGTGGTTTTGGCTCAGGTCATGATCTCACGGTTCATGGGTTCGAGCCCCGTGTTGGGCTCTGAGCTGACACCTTGGTGCCTGCTTGGGATCCTCTCTCTATCTGCTCCTCCCCTGTTTGTGCTCTCTCTCCCCAGATAAATAAATAAACTTAGAAAAAAAACCCCCAACAACCTGGGGCACCTCGGTGGCTCTTTCAGTTAAGCATGGGGGTCGATTGGGGGTCAGACTTCGGCTGAGGTCATGATCTCACCGTTTGTGAGTTCGAGCCCCGCGTCAAGCTCTGCACTGACAGTGTTAAGCCTGCTTGGGATTCTCTTTCTCTCTCTCCCTCCTCCCCCACTCTCTCTCTCGCTCTCAAAAATAAAGGGGCCTTGGGTGGCTCAGTCGGTTAAATGTCCAACTCGGCTCAGGTCATGATCTTGCGATTTGTGGGTTCGAGCCCCGCATCGGGCTCTGTGCTGACAGCTCAGAGCTTGGAACCTGCTTCAGATACTGTGTCTCCCTCTCTCTCTGCCCCTCCTCTGCTCACACTGTGTGTCACTCTCTCTCTCAGAAATTAATTTAAAAAATATTAAAAAATACAAAAACAAAAATAAACAATGATGGCAAAAGAAGCGGGGCTCACGAGAGCCTCACATACACTGTATGATTCTATCTTTATAAAATCATATCAAGTCCAAACTAATCTACCCAGAGAGAAAGCAGATCAGTGGCCGCCCAGGAGGAGGAAGTACAAAGGGGAATGAGTAGAATTCGGGTGCACACTACGTCGACGGTGCTGATAGTTTCCTGGTTATATGCTAGTTACACCTTTTCGCTTTGTACGGTTTTAAAAAATTTATATCTTTTGAGAGAGACAGAGACAGAGACAGAGAGAGAGAGAGAAAACTTACAAGCTGGGGAGGGGCAGAGAGGAGAGACAGAATCCCAAGCCGGCTCTGTGTCATCAGCGGGGAGCCCGAGGCGGGGATCGAACCCACGAACCGTGAGATCATGACCTGAGCTGAGACCAAGAGTCAGACGCTTAACCGACTGAGCCACCCAGGCACCCCTTGAACAATTTAAAAATATTCAGTTAATTGTATGTCAGGTGTACCTCAACAAAGTTGAAAGTACATTGCTGCAAAATCTCGTCCTCTCGGATGCCCCTGGGATGGACTGAAGTAGGTCTCCAGGCTTTCAGTAGGAAAGAAACTTCTGGAGGGATAGACCTGAAGGCCTTCCTTGTCCTCGGCAATGAGAAAGCAGGCCTGGGAACTCTCGGTGCTTCCGGGAGCCCTGCCTTGCCTAGGGTGAACGCAGCTGGCTAAGCGCGGCTTCACAAGGGTGAGAGGGTGAGGGACTGGGTGCTCCCCCTGGGGCAGTGTCTCAGTGGGGGGCACTCTCAGGGTGACCCAGACAGGCTCAGGATGAAGCTAGCGCATATGTCCCAGGACACGGAAGTTCCCAGAAACACCAGCAGATAAACACACACAGACATCTTCCATCCACATCACTTCGAGACTTAATTTTGCTGGAAAATGCTGTCAAAGGCTTACAGCGCCCCACCCAGCAGAGCCGACCGGCAGGGGGGTCTCAGGGGGAAAGGGAAAGTTCTGGCTAGTCCCGTGGCTGGCTGTAAGGCTGTCCCCTGGGGCCTCTGACACACAAAACAAAACAGACAGTGTGTGGGTTCCGGAACACCCCTTCTCCCCCAGGTATAGACCAATAAATACCTGTCACTGAGTGTACATAGAGCTGGAACATTCTACCTTCCCGCGATTTGTCCCTGCTCCTCACCATCTTCTCCACTGCTCACGGTTTTCATGGACACAGGACCAGTTCCATCCAGGGCTTGTCTCTAGCACGCGGCTGGGCATGCGGGCTGGCAGGGGCGGGGGGCGGCCATGTCACCACAGGAAGGTCCCCAACCTTCTCAGAATGTTGGCAGAGGACTGGGGGGGGCCCTGGATACAGGCAAGAAATGGAACGGGGCAGGGAGATGCACCCCCCCACCCGGGAAGCCCAGGCTGTGCCCAGGCCGCCGGGCGCCCGCTCTGCCCCTCCGCAGTCCCTGGGGGCCCTTCCTCCCGATACCTGGCGCAGGTCCCCTCTCACCCCGCACCTAGAAAGTCCCCAACACGTGTCCCCTCCACTGTCTCCTGCTACTCTCAGGGGATGCTGGGCTGGCGATGTCTGCGGGTCACATGGCTGAGTGGCGCCTGCGATGGTGTCCGCGTGTGTAGTCCCTGCTGCCCAGGCCACCCCTGGCTCCTGGGCGCTGACCCCGACCTGAGGGCTCCGTTTGAGAAGCAGACGTGTCTAGATCTCCGTGTCTGAAGAGTCCGAAGAAAGAAGTTGCCAGGGCCCAGGTCCCGGGGCTCCGTAGACCGGCTCCTGGAAGAGCGCGTGCCATTTGGGGTCATTGGCCCAGGGCCTGGCACAGAGCCAGGGCCACGCCATGCTTCAGGAAGCCCCGCTTCCCTTCCGCCTCCTGCCTTCCTCACCCTCATGCCACTTTTGGGGTGCTGCTGGTCTCCGGGGTCGCTGGGGACCACCGGGTGGGGATCTGGGCACAGCCGTGGCCCGTACCCCACCCCTCACCCCTTCTGAAGTCCCATCTGGGCTCCTGTGGAGACACCTGGGCAGGGAAACAAAAATGTTCTCAGGCCCTGACAAGGGTCCCTCCTCAAGGTTGGGCCAGACACCCGGCCAAGGACAAGGGAGGGGCCGGAAGTCAGCTCCTCAGGCCTCGGATCCCCACTCAGCAGAGTGGCTTGCACTGGACACCGCTGCCCCTCATTTCCTCCTCCGCGAAAAGCAAATCCAGGGCGCCTGGGGGGGTCAGTCGGTTAAGCGTCCGACTGCGGCTCAGGGCACGATCTCACGGTTCGTGGGTTCGAGCCCCACGTCGGGCTCTGTGCTGACAGCTCAGAGCCTGGAGCCTGCTTTGGATTCTGTGTCTCCCTCTCTCTGTGCTTCCCCGCGCCTGCTCTCACACTCTCATCTCAAAAAATTAAAAATAAACATTAAAGAAACCTTTTTTTAAATAAAAAAAAATAAAAGCAAATCCGCAAACCTGTCCCCTGGACAGAAGCTGACACCCCAGGGAACCGTCCCATTTAGCTCCAGACCTAGGAAGGCTCATCAGGTATGCCTGCCTCTCTCTCCATTTGTAGAGGGAGTGGGCAGGGAGGGAGGGAGGGAGTGTGAACTTGCCCTAGGAGGAGGAAGAAGGGTGTCCCAAAGTCCGCAAAGTCCCTTCACTCCTCCCCAAGCTGAGATCTACCCTCTCATTAGAGGCGATCTGGGAGGGACCAAGACCTTCACAGGACACAGAGGCTGTCCCTTGTGGGCCAGAGTCCTCCTGGGCCACGACCATCCCCCTCCCCCTGGCCTGAAAGAATGTGAGAGACGCCCTGGGATGGAGCGCGCCCCTGACCCTCCAGGGCTGATGGAGGCTCTGTGGGGAAGAGGCCACCCCAAGCCACCTTCCCATCCCCATCCCACCTGGAAACCCTAGTGGCCCAGGGGTCCCCCCGGGGTGCAGGCGGGGAGCCCTGAGTTCAGAAGGAGGGTAGGAAATCACACTTCTCATGCTCCCGCACCACTGTTCTCTGGCTTTCTGTTGTTTGTGATTGTCTTTTCTTTTTTTTTTCTTTCTCCCCAACAAGAAACAAGAATTATTCCTGTAATTGTCTTAAAGGTTATAATATTATGACAGTTCCCTGATTGGGCTGCTGAGGGACTTAAATGCGATGGTGCTCCAGGGAGCGTCAGTACTGCTTCCGGGGGCTTCCAGACTGTGCAGGAGAAAGGACTGTGTGCCTGTCACCGGCGCCTCTGCCTCAGTTGTCCACGGGGAGCTGTTTGGTCCCCTATGCCTGTCACTCATCACACGCCAGCTCCTGGCCTCTTCTACAAGACAGACTGTCTTCCGCATTCGCCCGGGACACCTTGCATCCTAACGGCGCGCCGAAATCTCTGAGTGCGAATCTTCCGTCATAAAGGATTTTAGGGGTGCGATCCTTGCTAGAATGTTCAAGCTCTTCTGCCTTCTGTGCTCCCCGCCACCCCCCAGGCTCCCTTCCCCAACCAGGGCTTGGACCCTAACCCACCCGTGGTGGGGTGCTCCCTACTGCGGCCGGCCCCAGTCTTTGTCTCCAGGGTCCTTGTCTCCAGGGTCCGGTGCCAGGGTGTTCTGTGTCCCCCACCCTGGCCCCTGGCCCTTCTCACCTGCACCCAGGCCTGGGGCTGTCCGTCACAAGACGGGGACCCAAGCACAGCGCTGCGAGCGCAGGAAGTCGCTTTGCGGGTGTGGGTGTCCATAATTCGGGGGAACAGAAAACACACCGGCAGGGGCTGAGGAGTCAGTGCGATAAATGGAAGTAAAGACCCCTGAGGTCGCAGTAAATGGAAGAGCTGGGAGCAACCAGATGCCTGGGCTCCCCGGGGAGCTCTCTTCCTGGCCGAGCTGGAGGACACGCAGTGCCTGCTGGTGTCCGAGAGGCGGCAAGGGACGGGCGAGGGACGAGCGCTCGGCTCCAGGGCTTATTCATCTGCAGGGCCCTCTCCCAGCCTGGGGCAAGGGGTGGGGACTCCGCCAGGGAGGTGACTCAAGCCAAATGCCCCCAGGGGAAGATGGTGTTTAGAGGCTGCTCAAGCTACTCCTTTAAGAAGGGGAAGTGCTCACGGGCACTCAGTGGGGCTTCCAACAAACAGGATGCAGATTTTCCAAGTAGAAAACACCTGGGGCTGGGAAGGTGGGGGTTTGCACTGAAGACCTGCAGGGTGCTCAGGACCAGGAACTGGCCCTTAGGGGCGTGCAGGAGCCCTCCCCCCCAGGCTACTTGGTGCCTCTGGCCCAGCACCCTTCCCCTTTGAGCAGGTAGGGCGGATCTCAATACTCAAATACACGGTGGGGCTGCCTAGTGGGGCACTGGGGCTAAAATGCACTGAAGTCCCCAGGACCCAAGTCAGTGACATTGGTCCTTAGGGTATTGTGAAGAGTGCCGGAAGCTGGCATTGCCGAGGTTTGCCGGGTCCGCGTGCCGCAAAGTGCTGGCTTCCCTGAGCCGTGGTCACTGGCTGCACTCGCCTAGCTTGCTGTCTGGCATGGGCTGGCCTGCCATCTTTTCTGATGCCTCCCATCACCAGCTGTGCCCCCCATCACCATCAATGCTCCCCATCACCAGCTATGCTCCCATCACCAGCTGTGCTCCCATCACCAGCTGTGCTCCCATCACCAGCTGTGCTCCCATCAC